>CAUYUJ010004669.1:924950-946687 GCA_963575745.1 Prorocentrum cordatum
TGCTCCTCCTGCTCATCCTGCTCCTCCTGCTCCTCCTCCTTCTGCTGCTGCTGCTTCTCCTCCTCCTCCTCTTCCTCCTCCTCCTCTTCCTCCTCCTCCTCTTCCTCCTCCCCTCCTCCTCCTCCTTCCCCTCCCCCTCCCCCTTCTCCGCCCTCCTCCTCCTCCGCCCTCCTCCTCCTCCTCCTCCTCCTCCTCCTCCGCCCTCCTCCTACGCCTCCGCACTCCTCCTCCTCCTCCTCCTCATCCTCCGCCCTCCTCCTCCACCGCCCACCTCCTCCTCCGCCCTCCTCCTCCTCCTCCTCCGCGTTCCTCCGCACTCCTCCTCCTAGCCAAAGCAAATGGCAAGACGGGAATAATCGGGCCAGCCGTGCCCGATTGAATTGGAAGCGCCACAAAGCAATCTGCCAACAAAACGGATGTGGGATCGTCGCGGTCAAACTGGATTCGTCGAAGCTAGCTTGGCGGCGCGCACAAGGGAGCACGGGGAGGGGGGCGGCTGCTTGGAAGGAAGCTGCTTACCAGAAGGCGCTGGCCTTGCATCTATAGATGAGACCCGCGCCTTCTAAGAAGCAAGGGTGCAACAAACAACTCCACCCCTCCCCCATACCCCCACTGCGCACTGCTGATCGTCGAAGCTAGCCGAGGCCAAACAAACTCGAACGGTGACGGTGCCCGCAAACTGGCCCACGCGACAAGGCCAAGCAGGGCGGGGCCGGAGAACCCGTAAAAAACAATTATTCCAACGGGTGGACCTCACATGAAAACCTAAGCTTGTACAGAATGTGCACACTATCAGAATGGTGCAGTTCCTGCTTACGCTGCTGCTGCTTCTCCTCCACCTCCTCCTCCTCCTCCTCCTCCTCCTCCTCCTCCTCCTCCGCCTTGAGCAACGTCCATTTCAACCGCGTCCTCCTGACGGCACCGTGGTTGAAATCCCCCACTCCTCCTCTTTCTCCTCCTCCTCCTCCTTCTCCTAAACCTCCTCCTCCTTTCCCCGGCTACCCCCATGAGGACCATTCGGCGCGTGCGGGCTCGTACGGAATACCCCTCAAGGGCATTATCATAGTCATCCTCCTGCTGCTCCTCCTCCTCCGCATTATCATCATCATCATCATCATCATCATCATCATCATCAGCATCATCATCATCAGTATCATTATCATCATCGTCATCATCATCATCATCATCATCAGCAACATCATCATCATCACCCTCACGTCTCCTCCTCCTCCGCCTCCGCCTCCTCCTCCTCCTCCTCCTCCTCTTGCTCCTCCTCCTCCTCTTCCTCCTCCTCCTCCTCCTTGAGCAGCGTCCATTTCAACCGCATTCTCCTGACGGCACCGTGGTTGAAATCCCCGCTTCCTCCCCCTTTTTCTCCCCAACCTCCTTCTCCTCATCCTCCTCCGCCTCCTCCTCCTCGACCGGTTTTTCCTTTCAACCACCTCCTCCCGACGCCGCCGTGGTCGAAACCTTCCTCCCCGCTCGCTCCTCTTCCTCCTCCTCCTCCTGCTCCTGCTCCTTCTCCTCCTCCTCCTCCTCCTCCTCGTCCTCCTCCTAGTCATCCACCTCCTTCTGGTCCCCCCTCCTCGTCCTCCTCCTCCTCCTCCTCCTCCTCCTCGTTCATTTCATTTCATTTCGCTAAGCCTGAGGCCCCTCGGAGGCCAGCTGACCACATCACTCCCATCTACGGACTACTGCTCTGCTCTTGCTACAAACAACCGACTCACAAACAGCGCGCTTTCCTCCAAAGCCAGTGCCTCCGCATGAAACGAAGAAATTGGAGAAGATATGTACGTTCCGGCCATAAACAGAGGGCGGAACACCCATGTATGACCGTCGTGAACGCCCACTTCGACAATCCAACCGGTGGCTGAACACGTTCCCATTCGCGTGCCGCCGTCCGAATGCACCACGACGTTGCACTGTTCAAGGGGCGTGTTGTCGAACGGAAAGTCTAACTGCTTGCTCCACGACATCTTGGTATCCATTGTGTAATTGACAAGCCAATCAGCCACCACGTTGTAGTCGCGCTTACGCCATGTAACCAGATCGCAGTGTGGATAAGGCGGTGCCCAAGCATGCTGAAGTATAGATAACATACTGCTGCAAATACTGTGAAATATGGGCTCGGCGTCCGGATCCCGAGTCAACGGCGCGATTCCCATGGAAATTCTCTGAAGCGGTTGGCAATCAACGATGAACACGCAGCGTCGCCCTTGACCTTCCCAATCCAACACCTCGCCAAAACCGTCACCATTGTCATGTACCGGGCAGTCGTGCACGGCGTATTGGCGGGATTTCTTCCGCGGCGGCGCATTATCACGTGGTGCGTGCGCAGCATCAACGTCCGATGCAACGTTTGTCCTTGGGACAGGAATGAGCGGCAATCCCCAAACCTCGCAAACCGTGTTCGTGAAAGTCGTGACGTTTTTCTTCCACTCGTTCACCGCGCCGAAAGTGTCGCGGAACTTTCTCCATTGAGGCCCATACACGCTGCAAAACACGTCGTCCCAGGCGGGCGGGTGTCCACTAGTCCGCTGTGCTGCGCCCAGCGTTCGCCTCCACTTCCAGGGTATTTGTCGAGCTCCGCCCCACCAATCTGCGGCGCGAAACTCTCGGAGCCCTCGGAGAATATTCCGGAAATGCGGGTCAGGATGATGAGCTTCCCGCCACGCTTGCAGAAAGACTGCGCGCAGAACACGGTGGTGAAGAAGTGGCGCGTCAGACTTGGCACTCCAGTTTTGGATCAAATGCGAGGTGCGCTGGTTGTACTCCTGCTGTTCTTCCCCAGGTTTCCGCCTGAGTCGCAATGCTTTTCGGAGCCGTTGGAACTCCCACCGCTTGGCGGCCATCAGCGTGATCTGGCGCAAGTGCCAGGTGCCCGCGCCAAACAAAGCTGACGTCGAGGGCCCTTTTCTCCAGGAAGAGAGCTTGCTCGAGACGCACCCCGGTCCGCCAAAGGCACGGGAGTAACTCCAAAAACACCCATCTGCTTTGAGAAGCCTGTGTTCGATCGAGCGCCGAGTGGAACCAGAAGAATTCAAAAGGGTGCCGAGAACCTCCATCTCTGGGACCTTCTCGAGGATGACGGGCTCGCAATCGAATCCCACGCAACCAACGTCGAGAGTATCATCGCTGTGCGCGCCTCCCGAGCACATGAACTGCAGAGACGAACGTTTCCAACTGAGCTTGAAGGTGGTGGCCCTGGACGTCAACTCAGCAGCCATTGTCTGAAATTGGCTTCGGCTAGAGGCAAATATGAATATGTTATCGGCCCAAACAAGATGTGTCAGGAGCGGGATTCCTTCGCCCGGTGAGAACCCGAGGCCCCTATCGGACCAATCAGCCGCCAATGGACTCAAAATCACTTCGAGGAACATGTTGAATTCATCTGGGGTTTCAGCTCCTCCTTGTTTCCCACCGCGTTCAAAGTCAAAATACGAGGTAGTACCAGCTCCAGGCACGCTCAGTCGCGCCGAGAATCCAGACAGCTCCCGGAGAAGACATCGGACCAATCCTGGATGGACACCGCGAGTAAGCAGGGCACCGCCTAGGAGCTCATGGTCCATGGCATCGAACGCCGTCGCCACGTCGAGAGCTGCGACGATCAATGGTATACCCCACCTGTTCGATAGATACAAGCACTGCCGCATAGTGGAAAATAGGTCGTCACTGCAAAAACCCGCCTTGAAACCCAGTGTGTGCACCAGACTACGGGAAAGCTGAGATCGAACCAGACGCAATAGACTCCGTGCAAACCACTTCTGCACGCAGTCAAGCTTAGAAATCCATCGGGAAAGATCGAAGCTATCAGAAATCCTTGTCTTCGGCAGGCCCACGAACTCGATAAGCTTCCACTCCTGCACCTCCTCGGGGGTCTTGCTGGACAGCCTGCAAGAAAATAATTCCCAGATCTGGACTGCGACTGTGAATGGCAAATCTCGGTATACCTCTGGTGGGCAGCCGTCGGCACCGGCAGCTGATCCACTTTTGATTTTCGAACGCCCTTGCAACACGTCGAACAAGGAAAGGGTCGGTGTGTCCCAGCCGTCAGCGGCGGCAGAATCAATCAAAGTTTGTAGGCTGCCCAATCGAGCAAACTGCACGTCAAAGGTGTTGGAATCATCGCCAAAGCGTTGCTTGCCGAACTTGAGTGCCTCATCGATCCAAGCTTGGCGGTCATGAGATAACACGCCGTCCACCTTCAGGGCAACGGGGAGACGAGGGGATCCTCGTTTCGGCTCGACCGCCTGCAACTGCTTCTCGTTTCTGAGCTTCTTTGCACGCTTCTTGGCAGCCCGAAGCTGGACTACCGCGGCCTGGCGAGCGGATCCCGTCGACGAGGCAACGAGTGCGCATGCCTCCCGCACTGGACTGTTGATGGACATGGCCCTGGAATGTTTGCGTTGCGACGCGGTGGTGTGCGGAGTGTTCCGCGCCTCATTGAGGATGTGCTACTGAAGAGCTCCGAGACAATCGCCACGAAAATGACAACAATTCTTGCGAAACGCATCCAACGCGTCGGAGTTGATAGGTGACCATCCTGTCATACATTTTGGCGCCATTGGACCATGTGCACTGTAACATTGTGAAACGGCGGTTTGACGAAGGTAGCTAACCAACGGCCGGTGGTCGGACCGGCCAAACAGCTTCCCATCGAAGGTCTGCGGCGAGGCGTAGCCGTCAACGCCCTCTGAGACAACGATGAAATCAATTTGGGTGCGTCTGGACAATACTCTCCGCCGCCCACACGTCCATAGGCATGTCGGCTCCCCGCGCAGATCAGCTTCCCCTGGACATTCAAATGTGTTCAAAGCCCGGCCCCCCAGCGCCGTAAACCACTCCAAAATCACACGAGTCATGGACGGGGTGTGGGACGGGGCGGCAGGAAAAACATGGTGCCCAGTGATAGCTTCATAATCCGCGGGCAGAGTCACATTCGCATCGACACCCATCACAATCTCGAACATGCAACCAGGAAAAGTGAGCCGCACATGCTGCACATACTCCATGGTATCTTGAATTACTTGCTGTCCCCTCCCATCTGGCGAAAGATGGTCTAAAATGTGCGCTGAAATCAAAATTACATTGCCCACCACACACGCTGCCCAGTAGTCACGGTACCTCTCAGAACGAATGGCCGGAGTCCAACGTCTAGGAATCAAAAAGCCACAGTCCGAGCCCTCCCTACACATGACGACGTGGTTGTGGTACACATAACCTGCACTAGCACCCCAAGCAGGTACCTCCTGCAGCAAGATCGCCGTGTCCCCGAACAGCGCCCGAACCTGCTTGGCGACGTTGGGAATGGAAGATCGACCTTTCTTGCAGGTGTTCCAGCTAATTAATTGCACGTCATTGAATTCGAAGTGGGCTACCCTGCCACCTCAATCTTTAAACGATGCCATGGCCTGCTGGATCTGGGTGGCTGGAGCCCCCAAGTGGCACTGGCAGTTCGCGTCGTCCCACTGGATCACACCGCCGTCCCCGACCACGCCCACGACCGCCTGCATCTGCTCTTTGCCGACGGTGAGCTGCCAATCAGGCTGCCACGAGCACTCAGCCGTGCCTCCGGCTGGCACGACGCGAGATCGGAGGAACGCCCGGGCCTTACCCCCTGCTGCAAATTGTTTTTGGACATTCGGCTCACGTTCCGTTGTGGTATAAAGAGTTCTTTCGCCTCTAAGGTAATCGGGCTCCTTCAAAAGCTCCTTGAAAATGGAAGAGATTTCGTCCGCGTACCCGGGGGAAACGTCGACAGTAAACTTATGCCACTTGTACCCTTTGAGGTGGATGGGACCTAGCTTCGATTTCAAGGACTCCGGTAGGGACGCGGACAATTTCTGGATCAATGTCTCGGCCTCCGTCCTGGATACCCCTGCGGACTTGCGATCTTTCCACTCACAAAACCCCTTGAACTCGATGGACTTGGGTGTAAATGCTGAAGTCGTGCTGCCCTCCTCGAGACGCTGGAGGCGCGCCGCATGATCGTCAAGACGACTGTGTGCCTCCTCCGTCCTGGCCTCGTTCCGAACGATCCTCTCGTTGATCCCGTCGACCAGGGGTTTTACCTTCTCGTCAAAAATTCCACGAATCGCCTGGAGAAGCTGAGCCTGATCTCCCATGGTGACTAGAGGAGGGTATGGTACCAGATCAGTGTAGATCCCCCCTTGATCCTCCTCCTCCTCCTCCTCCTCCTCCTCCTCACGTCTCCTCCTCCTCCTCCTCCTCCTCCTCTTCCTCCTCCTCCTCCGCCTTGAGCAGAGCCTATTTCAACCGCGTCCTCCTGACAGCACCGTGGTTGAAATCCCCGCCTCCTCCTCCTCTTTCTCATCCTCCTCCTCCTCGTCCTCCTCCTTCTTCTAAACCTCCTCATCCCCGTCCTCCTCCGCGCGAGAGGGCTCGCATGGAATGCCCCTGCGGGTTCGCTGATGCCGACAACCGTTGGAATTCCGACTTTTAGGTCGTACCCCCTAGGGGCCACAAGGGAGGTCCCTCCGCGCGAGCGGGCTCGCATGGAATGCCCCTGAGGGTCATTCCGTGCGAGCGGGCTCGCTGGTTCCGATAGCCGTTGGAATTCCAACTTTTAGGTGGGATCCCTTAGGGACCACAAGGGAAGCCCCTTCCGCGCGAGCGGGTTCGCATGGAATGCCCCTGAGGGTCATTCCGTGCGAGCGGGCTCGCTGGTGCCGATTAACGTTGGAATTCCAACTTTTAGGTGGGATCCCCCAGGGGCCACAGGGAAGTCCCTTCCGCGCGAGCGGGCTCGCATGGAATGCCCCTGAGGGTCATTCCGTTCGAGCGGGCTCGTTGGTGCCGATAGCCGTTGGAATTCCGACTTTTAGGTCGTACCCCTTAGGGGCCACAGGGGAGGTCCCTCCGCGCGAGCGGGCTCGCATGGAATGCCCCTGAGGGTCATTCCGTGCGAGCGAGCTCGCTGGTCCGATAGCCGTTGGAATTCCAACTTTTAGGTGGGACCCCCTAGGGGCCACAAGGGAAGCCCCTTCCGCGCGAGCGGGCTCGCATGGAATGCCCCTGAGGGTCATTCCGTGCGAGCGGGCTCGCTGGTGCCCATACCCTCTGGAATTCCAACTTTTAGGTGGGCCCCCCAGGGGCCACAGGGGAGGTCCCTTCCGCGCGAGCGGGCTCGCATGGAATGCACCTGAAGGGCATTCCGTTCGAGCGGGCTCGCTGGTGCCGGTAGCCGTTGGAATGCCAACGGCTAGGTGGGACCCCCTAGGGGTCACAGGGGAGGTCCCTTCCGCGCGAGCGGGCTCGCATGGAATGCCCCTGAGGGTCATTCCGTTCGAGCGGGCTCGGTTGTGCCGACAGCCGTTGGAATGTGTGTGTGTGTGTGACTGGGTGTGGGTGGTGTGTGTGTGGCCCGCGGCCGTCCAGAGAAAACAAGAACCCCACTTAGGATGTGGGGAACTAATTTGAAACGGTTGGCCAGGGCATCGCGGCTAGCTGGCTCACTCACGGATCGCGAGTCTATGTTCCCGCTCGTTTCACTCTGGTGTTCTGGCCATGTCGAACCACGCATGTGTTCCAGCGACCATGCCCAAGAATAATTCCACTTGCTTGCGATATCATCAGATCGTCGTGTTTGGGGGATCGTTTGTCTGCGAGCTGGTTGCTGGGACTCCGCGCCAGGTCCCGCTCCCACAAGAAGACTCTAAATATTTACTTATGGCGGTCCGTATCCACTTGTGACGTCCATCTCCGTTTTCTGTTTCGTTGGGTGGTGATCCAATCATCAATGTTCAACTTCTCCAAGACATGTTTTGTTTCATGCGTAGTCTGTTTGTGTTTGGTCCAGTCGACGCAAGGCTCGAGGTAGTCTTCTTCGCTCTTCTGGTCGTCGCCCATGGCTGCAGTTCCAAGTGCGCCGAAATCGTTCGAGGCAATACTTGACGTCGATGTGGGGGCCTGGTCTTGGCAACCCTGTCCGCTTGGATTTTCTCCGGCTGCCGCTTCCTGTCGTTGTCGACGAACACCCCAAACCATCCGCAACATTTGACGCCGTGCTTGCCGCAGCCGGTTTCCGGCTCGTTTGTGTGAATCGAAGACGTACAGCCATACAGAAAGATCGATGCAACCGCGCCATTGAACAAACGTATGCTGCCATGTAATGAGTAGGTACGGGTAGTAAGGTCATGTTTAAACGAGTGAAGCTTGAATGGGGTGAAATGCACGCCAGCCGGAGGATCTGTTCTCCACTTCGCTTGTGTGAAGGCCCTGGAAAATCACTTCTCTGTCAAACATACTTTTGCGAAACTCCGTGTGGTAATATTTCTAATTTCGTCCCAGGGTCGGACACGAACTCAGGCTCGGCTCGGGCTCGTCGATGGGATTGGTTATGCGAGATCTTTGTTTTCTCTGGGTGAACCTCGAGTCCAAACTTGGCGGCCTCGTCCCGTACTTCCCGCAACATGAGCTGACCTTGCGTCAAGCACGTCCCAGAAAGACACGCGTCGTCTGCGAACCGTAGATTCGTGAGCCGGGCGTCTGCTACACTTGAGCGGTCGCGCCTCACGCACCGGCGAAACGAACTGCACGCCGGAACCGCTCGATCTGGACCTTCCAGAACATAATTTTAAGCCACCCATTCGGATTACACCCTGCGAAATGCTTAAGAAATCATGGGTTAAATTCATAGTCTCAGAACTTGAGTAGAAGCCCAGAATTTCCATCGAAATCTTAGGATGTACATGGAAACATTAAGAATAATCGAGACTCTGGCCGAAAACTTGGGTTTTCTTAAGCATCGCCTAAGGTGTACCCTGACCAGACACCAGCGGGAAGACGAAGAGCCCTCGCCACACGGAGCGCGCGCGCGCAGGCGCCGAACGAGTGTGCGCCCGGGGCTACACGGGAGCACGTGCGGCGCACCGCTGTGCCACCTATGGCGGTCCTGAGAGAGAGAGAGAGAGGGGAGAGAGAGAGAGAGAGAGAGTGGGAGAGAGACCTCCTCTCACACCATATTTGGAGGCGCAAGGGCCCGCGCGCCTCCCCCGCCCGCTCGCCGCCCGCTTGCCGCTCGGCGCCCACCCTGCCTGCAGATTCGCCCCATGCCGGCGCAAGGGGGCACTGAGGCAAAGGAGAGGACTGGGAAGCGCACAGTGAATGAGGTTCTTGCTGCTGCTGAAGCTGCGGCCAAGAAGCAGGAACAGGCTGCCGCCAAGAGAGCCCAGACGATAGCGAGGCGCAAGGCGGAGCAGCAGACCTCCAACAAGCATGCGCTGGCGGCTGCGATGTCCAGGGGGGCGGGCGGAAACGCCAGCGAGGCCCGCCGCAAGGGTCAGAGACGGAAGGGCGAGGGAAGCCGGAGATGGGGCAGAGAATGTGAATCGGAGCGGAAGAAGGGGACTGTTGTTTGTTGCTCTGGGTCCGGGTTCTCCACGAGGCTTGTGATAAGCACAAATATCGCTTGGATTTTCATTGGCCACCCCTGGCTGGCAGCATTGCGGTGAGGAGGAGGAGGAGGAGGAGGAGGAGGAGGAGGAGGAGGAGTTCCCCTTTGTGAGGCCTCCTGAGAGACCCTCGTCACCACCGCTGGAGTCGCCTCGAAATCTTTGGTTAGAACGCACCCCGGGAGAGGTCCGGGGAGTAGCGGTGTGGGTATCTGTTGGTCCCCCCCCCGATGCCCGACGACGTTGACAGCGACGCAAAAGGCGAATCTCCGTCGATGCGAGCAAGCGTCGCCTCCCCCCTCCGAAGGGGTGCCTCATGTCGCGGGGGGGGAGGTTCCGCCCCCCCCCCTGGGCGCCAGGCAGGGCAGGCGATGGAGGAGATGCGGGGTCCGGGCGGCGCGAGCGCGAGCTGGATCGCAGTCACGGCGCTGACGTAAGGAGGCTCGGGTTGGGGGGGCCGTTCTTTCCTCGGCGCGAGCACGCACCAAAGCGCGCCTACCTACATTAAACGGGTGCGCCAGTAGCGCAGGCGGAATCATCCTGCAGTGATGCGTCAGTGCGGAAAAAGGGGGGGAGGCGAGGGAGGGAGGAAGGAGGACAGGGAAGGAGGGAGAGGCGAGGGACAAGAGAGACAGAGGAGAGGGAGGGAGGAGAGGGACGGAGGGAGGAGAGGGAGGGAGAGAGAGGAGACGGAGGAGAGGGAGAGGCGAAGAAGGGATGAATGATAAGGCAGGAGGACAGAGGCCAGCACGGTGACGAAGAGGAGGACGACGACGAGAAAAAAGGGGGAGAGGGGCGAGGACAACGATGTGATTTGGACTCGGATCAGGAACGAGCCCCTAGTGCAAATGAGGAAATCGAGGTCGCGGAGGACACCTCCTGACTGACAAGGAGTCCAGACTATCCTGAGAGCACACGACGAGCGCGAACATACCGCCTGGTGATCGTTCGGGCGTAGGCTCGGACCATGCTCTCGGCCGGACGAGGAGCACGAGGAGGAGGAGGACGAGGAGCGCGTGGGATCTCCTGGGGCCCCTGGGGCCATGTTTTGCGGCTCTCAATGGCTATGTTGAGCTCAGGTTGCTTTCTTGGAGGCCTCCTCGGATATCTTCGAGCCCTCGTAGGACACTCGTGGTCACTCGCCCTCCTGGGACCAGATTCAAGACATCTTCGGGGGCTCTAGGGGTAATATTTGACTACAGTGTGACCCTCTAGGCGTAATTCCGAGACAAGGTCGAACACCAGTCTGTGTTATAATGGTCTCAACGAAACGCGCAAACAATATGTACGCTTTCTTCTGTGGGGTGACCCCACCCCCCACAAGCCCGAAAGAAAAACCGGATCAAACAAGAACGGAAAGCGCAGATGCTTCCTCTGGGCTCGTGAAGCAACGCCTGGCCGAAAACGCTGAGCAACGCCAAAGGAACCGCGTACGGCCGACTAACACGACGGAGCATAGGTTGGATTGTGCATGTGTGTGCGCGTGTGCATGTGTATTATACGTTTGCCTTCCTGCCCGTCCTGGCCCACTCCTCATCCAAGACAACAAACCGTTCGATGGTACGCTTCAACGATAGATGCACAGAACATTGCAACAATCGCATTCCGTCCTCCTCGACTCTGGGTGGGCGTAGAAGCAGGTCGGCGAGGTACATTCAGCACCGAGCCTGCGCTGCGTGCAGTCACCACAAGCAGACAGAAGGACACGACTCGCGTACGTATGCAGCACGATTCGACAGAGGCTTGGGCGGCGGGGTTCGCAACTCGCCAGCCCTAATGCCCACACACGACACGCTGCACAGGGCAGACGTCACCAAGCAAACGTCGCCCTGTGGGTAGCTCCATGACACCAGTGAGCACCAATCTCACCTGCTTCGAGCTGATCTCCAGACGCGACAGAGGGACGACCACAAATTGGTGCGAGCCCTCGCGAAGCCGCAATCCACTTGCTAATTCCATGTCGTCCCAAGAACCGCTTAGGCCCTCTATGGGCCGTAAGAGGTGGCGCGTTTCCGCTTTCATGGATTTGGACTCTCTGGGAAACAGCTCGGGTGCCTCATGGAACAGCCTTGACCTAACTATTTGGGGATAAGTCTGAACCGATTTGAGCCATATTGAACTCTCTCTATATATATATCTATGTTGTTTCCTCCCTCTCTCTCTCTCTCTCTCTCTTGGGCTACATACAACTATCTTCGGCCGTCTTGATCTGGTCTGAGACCGTCTTGGGAGGCCTTGAGTTTTCTCAGGCCGTCTTGGGCTCCGCTTGACTCTCTGTGGGGGCTCTGGGTCTTTGGACCCTCGCAGGGTTCTCCTGCGACATTTTCGCACGCCTAGGGGGCTCCCCTAAAGTCTCTTGGAACTATCTAGAACAAGAACATCAAATACCCAGAAATTGCAAAGCCGTGTGGAGTTCTATTGATGTAAACTATTCCGAAGTCCTTCCAAGTCCCTCTTGTGGCCTCTCCGTCCCATGCTGGCATAATGTGAAGCTTCTGTGGCCGCCTTGGGCTCTCTAACAACTGTCTGATAGCGCTCTTCGAGCATCTTGGGGGGTGTCCTGGGCTGTCTCTGAGCCGCCTGAAGCCTTCTGAGGCCCTCCCACGGGCCGCCCAGACGGCTCCGGGCCTGCTCTGAAGGCGTCCGAGGGCTCTCTCCTCTGGAGGCCCGAACGTGCCCCCAGGGAGGCTTCGCCGAAGGTGTGGAGGCAAACGCGAGAAGGCTGGGCCTGTTTCGGAGCAGTCCCATTGCACAATGGTGCAGTCGCGGGCCGTTTTCGGACGTTGCTAAGTGCTGATGGGTGCCCCGAGGTCCTCCTGCGGTTGCCCGGAGCTGGAAAACTCTGAGCAACCTTCAGTAAGACTACCCCAGAAAAGAACCCCAACAGAAGTAGGTATCCTGGAATGTATGCATGCACTCCATGCCAGCCCCCTCGCTCCGTCTCTCTCTCTCTCTCTCTCTCTCCCACGGTCCCTGTTGTTCCCAACCATCCAATGGTGTTGGGTCTTCGTTTTGAAAAGACAGCGCCCCGCGTCCCCTCTCCTCCTCCCGCCCTCCTCCCCCTCCTCCCTTCTCCCGTCCCTGTCTCTGCCCTCCGCACGACTATTTCGGCACACCCCTCGCACGTTTCGTGGCCCCATACGGCGCTCCACCGAAGGCCCCAGTGGCAGGGTTCGCATGCGGTTCCGCCCCCCACATTAGAACACCCCTCACGCGCTTCGCGCCCCCATCGGGAGCTCCACCGAAGGCCCCGTTGGCAGGTTCCGCATGCGGTTCCACTCCCATTTCGGCACACCCCTCACACATTTCGTGCCCCCATATGGGGGCTCCACCGAAGGCCCCAGTGGCAGGGCTCGCATGCGGCTCCATGCCCATGTCGGCGCATCCCTCACACGCTTCGCGCCCACATGGGGAGATCCACCGACGGCCCCTGTGTCAGGGTTCGCATGTGGTTTCACCCCCCATTTCGGGACACCCCTCACAACTTTCATGCCCCCATGAAGCGGCTCCAATGAAGACCGCAGAAGCAGGGTTCGCATGCGGCTCCACTCCCATTCTAGCGCACCCTTCACACGTTTCGTGCCTCCACAGGGCGTTCCACCGGCGGCCCCAGTGGCAGGGTTCGCATGCCGTTCCACCGAGACACCCCTCACACGCTTCGCGCCCCCATAGGGAGCTCCACCGAAGGCATCGTTGGCAGGGTTCGCATGCGGCTCCACGCTCCGTGGCCCCACAAGAGGCTTCACCGAAGACGATGTGCACAGCCTTTGGGAGGCCTCCTGGGAGCGTGGAGAGCCGTCGGAAGGTTGTCTCGGCCTGCGCGGGAGCATGTTGGTCCGTTCTGTACGTTCTGGGGGCTCACTGGGGTCGTCTTGGGCTGTCCTTGGGCGTCTTGGGGCCCCCCCGGAAGCCGGGAGGCGCGGTACCGGCCAGATGTCAGGGACTGTGTCGGACCCCCGAGTAGGAGTCCCACTTAAAAAAAAAAAAGGAATTCTGGGAATTCTTTTTTTCCTAAGTGGGAAAACCATTGAAATCAACGATCTTACCATCGTTGGGCTCCCTCGGGACGACTCTCGCAGCTCTCTTGGGCTGTCGGGGTCTCTCTGGGGCCTCTCAGGGACCGGGGGTGTGTTGGGGGCCTCTAGGTGGTCCCGGAGGCCTCTCGGAGGTCTCTGGAAGCCTCCTGCTCCCGCTCTTGGGCCCATCTTGGGCATGTTCTGGGGTGGTCTGAGGCTGTCCTGGGCGCCTCTTCGGCAGTCTTGGAGCCTTCTTGGCCCGTCGTGGGGCCGTCCTGAGGGTCTCTTGGGTGGTCTTGGGGCGGTCTTGGGCGGCTCTTCGGAGCTGTTGGACCATTGGAAGCTTGAAAACGCCACAAGACCAAAAACATGGGCAAAAACCATACAACATCAACGATGTTGGCCTCTTCGGGCCGTCCCGGGACGCCTCTTGGACCTCTCTTGGGGTCTCTTGGAGGCCACCTGGGAGCCTCGAGAGCCGTCGGAAGGCTGACTTGGGCTGCTTGGGAGCGTCTTGGGCCATCCTTTCGCACTCTGGGGGCTCCTGGGAGGCGTCTTGGGCCCTCCTGGAGCGCTGTGGAAGCTCCCCGGAAAGGCCGGGGGAGCGGTACCGGGAGCGTTCTCGAGATGTCGCGGGGAGGTGTGGGACCCGGGGCCAGGGGGCGACGGTATTCATTTATACTATATACACACACGCATCTATGTATGATATGCGTATGTTTAGTATGTGGAATCTACATTGGCATCGTTGCAGCGCTTACTGTATAGAGGGTACGCCTCGTAACCGATCCATGTTCATAATTCCTTACATCCAAAGTAGGATTATTGTATTATCCGCGCACCCCCCGTGCAGGAACCTCACACCTTACCCCCTTTCCTCTTACTCATTTACCCAATCACTCACACCATCATCATCAGTCCCACGCGCACACACACTCACTCACAGTAAATCATCACTCACTCGTCATCACACTCATTCGACCACTTTCATTCATTTCACTCAGAACTAGCCCTTCTCACTCATCATCATTCGCATCACAGCACAATCGTTTAGTTTTCCACATCCAAAGTGTGGTTCTTGTTTTCTCTAGACACCCCGCGCAGAAACAACAGAACACACCCTCCCCTCTTCTCTAATCGCACACTCATTCACCCAATCACTCACACACATCAAAGGACACACTTACTCATTCACCAACTCACTCACCCACTCACACACTCACAGACACACACTCACTCGCCCATTCGCTCACCCACTCACACACGCACACACACACATCATCACCACTCACTCATGCACTCACTTACCCACTCAATCACCCACCTTCACGCCCACTCACTGACTCATTCACACTCTCATCATCATCAGCATCATCATAATCATCATCAGCATCATCATCAACATCATCAATCCATCATCATCATCATCAGCATCATCATCATCGCCATCATCATCAGCATCAGCATCAGCATCATCATCATCATCATCATCATCATCATCACCACCATAGTCATCAGCAACAGGAGCCCCTCCCTATGGGGCCCGCACTTCATGTTGGTAATCCGAGCGGGTCATCGGCCTCCCGCAACTGTCGTCACTTTTGGGCTCCTCAGGCTTGAATTTGGAGGAAGTCTCAGGCGGGAGCCTCGTCTGCGAGTGAACTGCGAGGAAGTCTCAAACGGGAACCCCTCCCTCTGGGGCCCGCACCTCATGTTGGCGATCCGAACGGGCCATCGGCCTCCTGCCACCGTCGTCATGTTTCGGCTCTCCGTGCCTGATTTGTTGGAGGATGTCTCGGGCGGGAGCCTCGTCTGCGAGCGAATTGCGAGGGAGTCTCAGGCGGGATTCCCCTCCTTATGGGGCCCGCAGCTCATATGAGCTATGAGCATATCCGAGCGGGCCATCGGCCTCTGAGGCCTCAGCATGGGGGAGCGGGAGCCTCGTCTGCGAGTGCATTGCGAGGAAGTCTCGGGCGGGAGCCCCCTCCCTATAAGGCCCGCGGCCCGTAGAGAGTAATCCGAGCGGGTCCTCGGAAACCCGAGGATGTCTCGAGCGACTGGCCCACTGGCGCGTCCCCTGGCGCGTCCCCTGCGACGTTCTGGCGCGGCGTGCCCTGGCACGTCCCCTAGCACGCCTCTCGGCGTGGCACCTTCCCTGGCTCGTCCTCTGTCGCGCTTCCTGGCTCGTTCCAGGCGTCCCCTGCGCGTTCCATGGCGCACCCCTTACATGGTCCGTTGGCATAACGTCCTCTGGCCGCCCCATGGCACGCGCCTTGGCACGTCCCGTGGCAGGTCCCTGACACGTCCAGGGCACGTCCCCTGATACGTCCCCTGACACGCCCCCTGGCGCGTCCCCTATTGCACCCCTGGCACATCCTGTTGCGCGTCCGTGAGCCTGTGCCCCGTGTGGTGTCGTTCCTTTTCGGAGCTGAGTCGGATGTTGAAGTCGAGTTGGTTGAACGTCCAGCTACTATGTGTTCTGGCAGCTCGAGCTTAAGATCCAGTTCAGTTCGGTCAGGGCTCGGATGCAAAGGAGGACTCGATTCACAACGTTATAGGGCATAATTCGCAATTCAGCACGGCGCAGCACAGCACAACCCTTGGCACGATACGTCGACATCGATACACTCAACATTGCAATTGCCCGTCGTCCAATAAGGTGTCTTGAAAACGTTGTCCACATTACTGTGTTCCTTTCCGGGTTCGCGAGCCGATCATGCTTTAACTCGACGCGACTATTACGCCCTTTGTAAAGCCCCAAACCTTACGCTTGTACTCCAAAACCGCCATCGGACCCGTAGAACCGGCATTACTTATTGGCTCGTGTGGCTAAACATCGCAGCACTGCAGTCACGTTTGAACTCTTGAGGTCCCAAAGGTTAGAACTTTCGTCACGCGCTGGCCAACCACAACCACGATCACTCTCATCCAAAATAGGGATGCACTCATCATGCGGAATCCACCCGCTGGGGTGTTTCTTTCCTTTGGAGGCCCCCTTGGTCGTCCTCTTGGAATCATCTTATGATGCCTTGGGGCAGTTTGGGCCGTCCTGGGGCCATGTTGGCGCCGACAATTACATTATGCCTTCTAGCTCGCACTCCAGTCCAGCAAGGTACCAGTGACAATCAACATCAATATCATCAACATCATCAACTTCATCATCATCATGCCATCATCGTCACCACCACCACCATAAGCCTCATCACCGTCACCATCATAGATATGTTCATCATCATCATCATCATCACCATCATCATCAGCAGCATCATCATCATCACACTCATCATCATCAGCATCATCGTCAAGACGAACACCATCATCACAAGCATCATCATGTTCGTTTTCATAGTCAGCTTCATCCTCATCTTCATCTTCATCACCATCAGTTTCATCAGCATCATCGCGATAAACATCATCATCATCACTGATGTGACCATCATCAACATCATCAACAACATCATCATCAGCAGCATCATCAGTATCATCATCGTCAGCATCAGCATCATCATCAGCACCATCATCCATATCCTTACCATCATCGTCGTCTTCATCACTAGCATCATCAGCAGCAGTATGGTCATCATCTGCATCACTACCTTACTGCACCGAATCACTACCTTACTGCACCGAATGCGGGTGCGGCTGCAGGTACACGTCCCGGGGCTCGCGGTACGGGCGCGACCGCTGCACAATCAACTGTATTAATCGCATTGGTGCAGGGCGCAGACGGAGGGCAAAATCCGCAGACAGGCTAGCCGATGCGGTCAGGGCCGCCGACGAGAAGCACAGGGCAGCTGCCAAAGAAGCAATAATGCGCCAAAAACGCAA
This sequence comes from Prorocentrum cordatum, assembly GCA_963575745.1. Lineage (NCBI taxonomy): Eukaryota > Dinophyceae > Prorocentrales > Prorocentraceae > Prorocentrum > Prorocentrum cordatum. The sequence continues at coordinate 942,208 of CAUYUJ010004669.1, forward strand.
ACATAAAACATGATCGACCCACGAACCCGGAAAAGGGATTCAGAACTGCGAGGAATGGAGACGTTTCCCAGCACCTCAATTGGGCGATGGGGCAGTGGTAATGCTGAAGATATCAATGGTGATGACGCTGTGCCAGGGGCTGTGTTGTACTAGGGCGCGCCGCACAGTGGCGTACTAGGGGACGCGCCACGGAACGTGCCAGGGGACGTGCCAACGCGCCGCGCGACGTGCCAGGGGGGGCGCGCCACGGGACGCGCCACGGAACGTGCCAGGGGACGTGCCAGCAGACGTGCCAGGGGACGCATCGCGCGACGTGCCCAGGGGAGTCGCCAGCGAACGTGCCAGGTATCAATGGTGATGCTACTGTGCCAGGGGCTGTGTTACGCTTCTCTGCGCTGTGCCGCGCCACACAATGACGTGCCAAGGGACCCGCCACTAAACGTGTCAGTGGACGTACCAGGGGACGTGCCAGGGGACCGCGCGATGTGCCAGGGGGACGCGCCACGGGACGCGCCACGGAACGTGCCAGGGGGACGCGCCACGGAACGTGCCAGCGGACGTGCCAGGGGACGTGCCCAGGGGACGCATCGCGCGACGTGCACAGGGGAGGCGCCAGGGAACGAGCTATCAATCGTGATGCTACTGTGCCAGGGGCTGTGTTACGCTTCTCTACGACGCTGCGTCCGCGCTCCCAGGGCCGCGCTCCCTCGTGAATGCCTCATGACGAAGTGTCCACGCTCCCGGGGCCGCGCCCCCTAGTGAATGACACAGTGTCCACGCTCCCAGGGCCACGATCCCCAGTGAATTACGCTGGGTTCGCGCCTCCAGGGCCAGGATCCCTCGTCAATTACGCTGCGTCCGCGCTCCCAGGGCCAGGATCCTTGTCAAATTACGCGGCATCTGCGCTCCCAGGGCCACGATCCTTCGCGAATAACGGTCCGACCGCACTCCCAGAACCACCTGGGCATCCTGGAGCGCCCAAGCCTGTCAAGCGCTGGTAAACAAGCGTTTCGCCCGAGACATCCTCAGAGATTCGGCACGCAGGGTGTGCCATCCTCGAGCGGGCACGCAAAACGCCAACCTTCCTTCTACAAAACAAACGCGGGACTCGAGACATCCTCAAATTTCCTAGGCGCGGAACGCGCCATCCTCGAGGGGGCACGCAAAAAGTCAATTTTGTCGAATGTGTCGTGCCCCAGTCGGGACTCCATACCTTGTTATTTAGTATGGATTCTGTGCAAAACGCTTTGCACCCTCTCTTTTACGAGGGAAAACGGGGGTCCGCGGACCCCATTCGGCAACAAGGATCCGCACTTTCCTCGAGCAGGCACGGCTTCGGTGGAGCTCCCTATGGGGCCACGAAGCGCTCTACTGAGTGAATGAAAATCCCAAATTGGGCTACCGGGACGCATGCGGACGGTCCCGTTGGAGGCTTCGGTGGAGCCCCCTATGGGGCCACGAAACGCTGCACTGCGCGGGTGAAAATGCCTAATTACATTTCCCGGACACATGCGGACGGTGGTACTGGGGCCTTGGGTGGAGCCCCCTACGGGGCCACGAAACGCTGCACTGGGTGGGCGAAAATGCCAAATTGGGCTTCCGGGACACATGCGGACGGAACACCGGGGCCTTCGGTGGAGCTCCCTATGGGGCCACGAAACGTTGTGATGGGTGGGTGTAACGCAGGGAGGAGGGGGAGGAGGGCCACGAAACGCTGTACTGGGTGTGCGGGACGCATGCGGACGGTGGCACTGGGACCTTCGGTAGAGCTCCCGATGGGCCACGAAGCGCTATACTGGGTGGGTGAAACGCAGGGAGGAGGGGGAGGAGGGCCACGAAACGCTGTACTGGGTGTGCGGGACGCATGCGGACGGTAACACTGGGACCTTCGGTGGAGCTCCCTATGAGGCCACGACACGCTGTACTGGGTGTGCGGGACGCATGCGGACGGTAGCATTCGGACCTTCGGTGGGGCTCCCGATGGGGCCACGAAGCACTGTACTGGGTGTGCGGGACGCATGCGGACGGTAGCACTGGGACCTTCGGTGGGGCTCCCGATGGGGCCAACGCTGTACGGGGTGGGTGAAACGCAGGGAGGAGGGGGAGGAGGGCAACGAAACGCTGTACTGGGTGTGCGGGACGCATGCGGACGGTAGCACTGGGGCCTTCGGTGGAGCTCCCTATGGGGCCACGAAGCGCTGTACTGGGTGTGCGGGACGCATGCGGACGATAGCACTGGGACCTTCGGTGGGGCTCCCGATGGGGCCATGATACGCTGTACTGGGTGCGGGACGCATGCGGACGGTAGGGAGGACGGGGAAGAGGAGGAAAAGGAGGAACGCGGGGACCGTCTCTTCAAAACGAAGACCCAACACCACAGGATGGTTGGGAATTACCATCCAAAAAAGGAGCCCTGGGCCTGTGCCCTTTCTGGGAAAAGGTCAGCAAATTCTCCACATTCTGTGCGCCTCGACTCGGCGTCATCACGTCGCGTCGGAAAGCTATGTCGCCACCGCAGACCAGAAGCAAGCCTCAGCGCAGCAAGTCACACGTCACCTTTTCAACACCTATCATCTTCACATTCCACAATCCCCACAATCATAGGTCTCATCAACAACGACAAGATCGCATCCATTATCATCGTCTGCGTGATACCTCTAGACGACTCGGAACATGGGCGGAAGCCGCAATGGCAGCGGCATAGGCTGGCTAGCGAGTTCGCGGCACAGCAGGCCTGCACTGGCCCTTGGTAGGATCCTGGGGCCGACGCGCGCCGGCCGGTGATCCCTTGGCCTCGCGCCGCCAACCCCGTCCCTCCGAACCGCCCCCCCCGCCCTGCTCAGATGCCGCTGGATATCGGGTGTCGTGGGGCCCATGCGCGCTATGCCGCAAGATGTCATGAACCGCAGTTCTCCGGCAAGCGCTGCTAGCTACAGCACGCCGCCCCCTGCCGGCAATACAGTGTCTACGCTAACGACAAAGGAGGCCACCAAATGACGAAGAAGAGAACAATATTGGGACGATCTTGGGGGTCGGTGTGGGAAGTCGGAAGCCAAGGGATGCGAGTTTGAGGGACACAAACATATGTGTATATGCTGATGCATATATATATATATATGTACATATATATATATATATATGCATATGTGTATATATATATACACACCTATACGACCACCCTTCGGGTGATAAGGAGGTTCGGTGAGGGGAGGAACCAACGTCTCACTCGATCGGTCTCACTATCGATCTCACTATCGATCTCAGTATCGGTCTCGCTCGATCGATCTTCCTCGATCGATCTCACAACGATCTCACATCGGATCTATCTCACAATTGATCTGACTATCGATCTCACAATCGATCTCACAATCGATATCACATTCGGTCTCACTATCGATCTCACTATCGATATCACAACCGCTCTCACAATCAACGTCATCATTATCATCAACAACAATATCAACATCAACATCATCATCACAATCATCATCACCATCATGGCCATCATCACCATCAGCATCGCACAATCGATCTCACATTCGCTCTCACTATCGGACTGTAATCATCGGGACACCATCATCATGAACATCATCATCATCACCATCATCAACATCATCATCAACATCATCGTCATCGGGACACCATCATCATCAACATCATCAACGTCTTCATCAGCGTCACCACCATCATCATCACCATCATCACCATCATCACCATCATCATCTCACAATCGATCTGGCTATCGATCTCACAATCGATCTCACTATTCGATCTCACATCGATCTCACATTCGTCTCACTATCGATATCACAATCGAATCTCACAATCGACGTATATCATCAATCACAACTCAACATCACAATCATCATCAATAACATCATCAATATCATCAATATCATCCATATCATCATCATCATCATCATCATCATCATCATCATCATCATCATCATCATCACTATCATCATCATCATCATCATCATCATCATCATCATCATCATCATCATCATCATCATCATCGCCATCATCACCATCATCATCATCACCATCATCATCATAATCATCCACATCATCATCGGGACACCGACGGGACACCGACGGGACACCAGCGGGACACCAGCGGGACACCGCGCGCCACCGGCCGCCCGGAAGAGACACATTTGGTCCGGCCGCGCCTCAGCCACAGGGACACCGACGGGACACCGGCGGGACACCGGCGGGACACCGCGCGCCACCGGCCGCCCGGAAGAGACACATTTGGTCCGGCCGCGCCTCAGCCGACGGGACACCGGCGGGACACCGGCGGGACACCGGCGGGACACCGGCCGCCCGGAAGAGACACATTTGGTCTGGCCGCGCCTCAGCCACAGGGACACCGACGGGACACCAGCGGGACACCGGCGGGACACCGCGCGCCACTGGCCGCCCGGAAGAGACACATTTGGTCCGGCCGCGCCTCAGCCACAGGGACACCGACGGGACA
>CAUYUJ010004669.1:946787-1051787 GCA_963575745.1 Prorocentrum cordatum
CGCCCACCTCTTCCATGCTGAACCCGTCGCTGCAAAAACTGCGCACCAGCGTGCGCACGTGGGATGGAATTATGCCATCGCCGTACCTGTTCCGCGGGTGCACGGCCACGTAGCGCCCATTAGTTTTCTGGCGCCTCAGCAGACCCTCCTTCCGCAACAATCGCACCGCCTGGTCGCGCAACTGGAGAATCGGGGGGCAATGGCTGCACGTATACTCCTAGATGATGTCGAGGATCTGCTCCTGGACGCGCTCCACGCGAGCCTGCATGGTCTCACCCGCCATGGCGTGGCCCAAGCCCAATGCGAGAAACGCAAGGCGGGGCTGCGCTGAACGCAACTGCAAGGGTGGCTGACACAATTTGTCTGGGCCAGCGGCAGCACAAATGCATGAAACAACTATTGATTTCGCAGCATGCCTCCCACGGCGCCCGCGCAATATTCCAGATCGGGCACCAAGGTTCTCTTAGGGTTTAGGGTTAACGACATCGGCGTCACAAGTGTTTTGGGCGTCCTGTTCAGCGCGCGCGCTGTTATATATATATATATATATTGATTGAAAATGCATGCCCATACATGGCGTTAGTTTGCGTAACTGCAGTTATGTGGCACTTACGCGCCACTTATGTGGCACTTACGCGCCACTTATGTGGCACTTACGCCACTTACATAAGTAGCTCGTAAGTTACTTACGCTACTTATATAAGTAGGCCGTAAGTACTTATAAGTAGGCCAAAGTACTTATAAGTACTTACGCTACTTATAAGTAGGCTGCCCCTAATTATAAGTAGCTCCTAAGTAACTTAGCTACATATGAGCTACTTACACTACTTATGAGCTACTTACGAGCTACTTACACTACTTATCAGCTACTTACGAGCGACTTAGGAGCTACTTATAATTGGCGTAACTGCATAAGTACTTATAAGTACCCCCGCCGCGCGCAGCAGCGGGACACCGGCGGGACACCGCGCGCCACCGGCCGCCCGGCGGAGAATCATTTGGTCCGGCCGCGCCTCAGCCACAGGAGACTTTCCTCTCGCCCGACCACGCAGCTTCGCCTCGCCCGCACGGCACGCACGAACACGAAACCGAAATCGATTTCCCGGTAGGGGGGCTCTCCGTTCCACTTCGATCTCACCCCCTCACCTCCGATACACACATATGTGTATGTGTGTCTGTATGTATGCAGATATGTATCCGCCACCGTGCCCGGAGGCTCGAGTTGGAGTGTCCTCAGGTCCTTGGCCTAATCCCTTTAGCCATAGTCCTCATTCATGAGGGCTTTTTGAAGGGCCCGGACCTCATATTGCCAAATATCCTGGGGCTCCCCGCGCGCCCTCGACGCTCACCCGAGCGTTCCCGCATGACCCTTTCGGGGCCAATAGGGCCCAAAGATGGGCTAACACGGCCCCAAGAGGCCGCCCACACGGACCAAGGGTGCCCAGAATCGCCGCACGATCGGACGAAGACGCCCATGATGGCCCCAAGATGGGATTGCAATGTGCTCCTGTAACTTTTGGTTGGATCGCGTGTTACTTCGAAGAGCCGGAAAAAACTGAGCACGCTGGAAAAACCGAACAAAAAAACCAGAAAAGCTGAAAACGCAACAAAAACTGGAAAACATAACGTTGTTCCGAACAAAAAAACCAGAAAAGCTGAAAACGCAACAAAAACTGGAAAACATAACGTTGTTCAAAAGGTCCGTGTTTTGGAAAAACTCTGGCCCAAAGGGCGCATGCTGTTCTCAGCCCTGTTCTTCACGGACCGTGCCAACGTGCCCTCATCCTCGTGGCGGCCTTCATCGGACAGACCCCTCCACACTTCTTATGTTGGGGGGCGGTGGTGCACGAGGTCCCGCGCAGCGAATTATAGCTTGCTTGCGCACGTACGCCGTAGCCTCCGGCGTGCCCTTCAAACAACCGCTCTGCGAGGCTCTCACCGCCGCCTTCACGGTCGCTCTCAGTCCCGCTGGTTGCCCCAGCCTGTCCTCGGAGATGGCCTTCGCCAGCCATTCTGTCTTGTTGGCTCGGGCCGCTGCCGCGCCCACTTCCCCCGCCGGCCCAGCGGTGTCAGCCCGCCAGGCTGCCCCAGCGGACCCGCCACAGGGCCCCCCCTGCTCCTGCGGCCCCCCCGGGGGGGCCCGCCCGCCGCGCTGCCTCTGGCACCAGCCGCGGGTCAAGCGGCAGAGTCTGAGTGGGGAGTTGACGTCGTGCCGCACCGCCGCGCCCGCGCGTGCCAAGCCAGCGCCTGCCGCGGGCACTTCTCCAGAGGCGACCTTTTCGCGCGCACCGCACATCCCGCACCTTGGCACACAGGAATCATGTCTGCCCGAGTGGCGCGGAGGGCGGCTTCGGCCCCTTTGACCTGGTCCAGGGGAACTCTTTCCTTCCGTAGAGGCCTCCTAGATGGGGTCCGAGTAGATGGGGTCGGAGGATCTCGCCGCATCGCCAATGCATCGCGATGCATCGGCGATGCACCGGCGATGCATCGGCGACGTCGGCGACGCATCGGCGACGTCATCGGGCTCCGCATCGAGCCGCATCGGCGATGCATCGGCGATGCGGCGCGATCCTCCGACCCCATCTACTCCGACCCCATCTAGGAGGCCTAGATTCCGCCCGAGGCCCAGGCGAAACTGCATCAGTCCTGTGACCAACCGGGGCGCCCAACGCGGGCGGAGCACCCTGCCCAGCCGCGCGCTGGACGCCTGCGCCGCCGCACGGCCCACCGGGCGGAGGCGCCGCGCCTCATGAGGCCCCGCGAGAGGACGGCGCCGACGACGGCGCGCGGCTGCCCGGTCCTGATGCCGACGGCGACTCGGCCCAGACGCTCCTCAACTTTGGATGATGGGCCTGTTTTCCACCACCACCACCATAAGTTGGAGGGGGAGGGGGTCCTCCTCCTCCACCTCCTCCTCCTCTTCCTCCTCCTCCTCCTCGTCCTCCTCCTCGTCCTCCTCCTTCCCACCTCCAAGTTATGGTGGTGGTGGTGGAAAACAGGCCCATCACTGGTGGGGCGGCGTGTCGTACGACGACTTAGCGACGGACGTTCAGACCGTCGGGTCCGTCCCGGAACCGCTGGCGCACTCCCTGGCCGTGCTCCGATGGGGCTGCTGCAACCGCCTTCCACGACGCACAGCGGGCCGGGGATCCCGCCGCAGCCAGCAGGGCAAGCGGCTATTGTTTTTTCCTGGCAGGGTTGGCCTTCTGGGGCCTCTTGGATGCCTCTTAGGGGGCCCCCTTGGGGCATCTCGGGGCTTCTTGGGAGCCTCTTGGGGCATCCTGGGGGCCTGTTGGGGCCAAGGCTCGAAATTTGAACTTGGTTTTCTTCCTATGGGACCCCTCTTGGGCCTGTCCTGGGCCTCTTGGGCATTCGGGGGCCTCCTGTGCAGTCTTGGGTCCTTCTGAGGCCGTCCTGGGTCTCTCTTGGGGGCCTCCTGAGTGGTCTTGAGAGCCTCCTGGGCCGTCGTCGACGCTGTGTAAGCCCGAGAGACGAATCTGCTAAACATGATCGACCGACGAACCCGGAAAGGAATCTAGACATGTAAGGCATGGCAACGTTTCAAAGACACCTGATTGGGCGACGGGCCAACGCAATGCCGAGTGTATCGATCTTGATGTACCCTGCCCTGGGCTGTGCTGTGCTGCACCGTGCTGAGTTGTGCTGATTGTGGATCGAGTCCTCCTTTGCATCCGAGTCCTGACCGAACTGATCTGGATCTTAAGGTCGAGCTGCCTGAACACATAGTAGCTCCCCCAGAGCTAATTGACAGGGGGACATGCCAGGAGGACGCGCCGCGGAACGTTCCAAGGGACGCGCCAGGCGACGTGCCAAGGGACGTGCCACGAAGACGCACCGCGGGACGTGCCGAGGGGACGCGCTACGGAACGTGCCAATGGACGTGCCACGGGACGTGCCAGGGGACGCGCCGCGCGACGTGCCAGGGGGACTACTCGCCACGGAACGTGCCAAGGAACGTGCCAGGTTGCAATGCTGAGTGTACCGATCTTGATGTACCGTGCCGAAATCTGTGCTGCGCTGCGCCGTGCTGAATTGCGATGTGCCATGCCGCGATTGTGCTCTATAGCGTTGTGGATCGAGTCCTCCTTTGCATCCGAGTCCTGACCGAACTGATCTGGATCTTAAGCTTGAGCTGCCTGAACACATAGTAGCTCCCCCAGAGCTAATTGACAGGGGGACATGCCAGGAGGACGCGCCGCGGAACGTCTCAAGGGACGCGCCAGGCGACGTGCCAAGGGACGTGCCACGAAGACGCACCGCGGGACGTGCCGAGGGGACGCGCTACGGAACGTGCTGGGGACAAGCGTTTCGCTCGAGACATCCTGTCAAAATCCTCATGCTAGACGTCCGCGTGAAACCAAGGGTCTCGCTCGAGACATCCTCAACAAATCCTGGCGCTAGACCTCTGCCTGGGCAACCTGGAGGCGTGAAACCAAGCGTCTCGCTCGAGAAATCCTTAAGACCTCGGCACGTGAAAACAAGCATTTCACTTCAGAGATCCTCTGAATTCTGGTCCCCAGGAGAGGACAACCTATAACACAAAACAACGTTTCGCTCGAGACATCCTCAAACAACTCTGAATAACAGCGTTTCGCTGGGGACATCGTCAAAGTTTAATTCGCCTGCCCACCTCGACCTCGATATGCATCGCAGAAGAAATTCGCCGGCCCACCTCAAATGTAACCCTGAGGTAAACCAACTAAAAGAGAACCCTGGGCTTATGCCCTTTCCGGGAAAATGAATGAACCGATGTTTGCTTCTTGGGGCCATCTTGGGGGCCTCTTGAGGCTTCTTGGATCCCTCGTGGGGCGCTTTTGTAGGCCTTGGGGCCATCTGGTGCCGTCTTGGAGCGCTCGTGGGGCGTGTTTGGGGGCCTTGAGGCCAATCGTAGGCTGTCTTGGATGGTCTTGAAAGATTATGGGGCGTTCTGAGACCTCTCGGGGCCGCCCGGAGAATGCCCCGAGGCGGGGGGGCACCGACGTACAAGGGAGGGGCCGGCCCAGGGCCCTGGGCCAGGGATCTTCTTTTTTATGTATACGTAGATGTGTATGCATATGTATACGGATTGGTACATGGATAGTTGTATAGGCATATAAATAGGTGTATCTCCATACAAATATATATATATATATATATATATATATATAGAAATAGCTACTGACGTCGCTGATTGGATCTCGGCCAGCAGCCAGTGCTTGAAGCCAGAAGCTCCTGGCCTTGCCAACAACATACGTTGGCCAGTATACGGTGTATTACCTTGGCGTGCCGCAGCGGGTCCTAGTACAGCGCGCCGTCGCTGATTCAATCGGGACCTGCTGCTTCCTGTTCGGGCCAGCCTCATAAACTACAGTCTACACCCAGCAAGGAGGGAGTCGCACTCGACGTGAAGTGGTGCAACAGCGGCTGGCAATGGACTCGGCATGCAATAGCGCGTCCTCGATCTGGACGTCGTGGTCCAGCACCCCTTTCTCGTCCTCCTTCTGCTCCTCCTGCTCCTCAACCTGCTCGTTTTCCTCCTCCTCCTCCTCCTCCTCCTCCACTTCCTCCTCCTCCTCCACAATCCTCTTCCCCATTGTTCGTCATGCTTATCTTTCTCCCAACCTAGCCTTGCATCATACTTTCCTTCAAATAATCTTTCTTGCAATTTCGACAGTGGGACGCATAGCCGTTGGCAAGCCTAGACAAGACAAGACAAGACAAGACAAGAGCCCGAGTCGAAGCTCTACGATGGTGCAGCGGAAAGGCGCCGGGGCGCCGCTCAGAAGCCGGGGTCGGGAAATGGCAGCCGGGTCGGAAAAGTGGGAGTGGGTGACGGAGCCGCAGTCGGAAAAAAAGAACCGCACGTACTGCCACAGTCGGCTACATTTGACCAGAGTCGGGACCACCGTCGGAAAGATGGAAATCGGAATCGGGGCCAGAATCGGGGCCGTCGGCAAGCCGAATGGGTTAGAAACACGTACCCGTTACAACATGAGACACGGCTGCGTTCGTATACCACACCTGATGTGTCACGATTGTACAAACTTGCAAACTTCCTGTTGGCTGCCAAACAAGAGCCGGAAACGCATCCAAGATCCAAGATCAAGAGCACGAAACAAATGAAACCGAACTCTACACCGAACAAATACTGACGCTGCCCAATCAACGCGCCCAAACGTGACCTCTCGTTTGTCCGTGAACCGAACAGTGAACTGCCCCCTCCGAACTCCTGCATTGCGCGCGGCTGTCCTCGTCGACGTCCCGGCCTGCATAATGCACATAGAAGCAGTTGCTGCGCTTGCAGCGCCGCCCGAATGTGCAGATGACGCTCTGCGGATTGTCCTTTAGAGACGCAGCCGTACCGTGTTACTTGCAACGTTGCATGATTGCGAGGCCTATGAGTTGTGAAACAAGTTCAATTCCAAACATCATCAAGATACGAGACCTATGCTGTCAACTTCCACGCACATGCTCAGACATGCATGCTGCACCGGCCGCATAGTATACTGAGGAGTGGTGCTTGCATCCGTGCCGTCGCCCTCTCACTCTCTCTCTATATATATGTATATATCATGACGGCCAAGCTTCCGCAATAGTCAACATGGTTTGACGCAATGAAGGATGCCATTGGCACAGAAGACTCAAACATTAGTAAGAAAAACACTTTACAAACAACACAATCAATGGCATAAAACTTGCCTCGGCGGCTTCCGCTGGACGAAGTCACGGCAACGAAATATCAGAGGGTGCGACACAACAACCCTCGCAAACACTTCCTCAATGTACAAATTGTTTCCGCACAAGCCGTCTGCAACCGCATGCTGCGCCAAGGGGAGCACGAACATATTGCCGTCACACATCGATCCATGGGGGGCACCGCCAAAAAAGAGTCGGCCCGCTTATGCGCTCGCACCTCGGAGATGTTCTCCCTTCCGGGCACTGGTTCATGACTTCCCCCATGGACTCCTCCCGAGCTTCATCCATCGTCATTCTGACAGGTCAAACTCTTCGAGCTGGGGATGGCCGTGGACACAAGGTGCTTGCCGAAGGCTTGCAGACAAGGGGAAGGTGACCGTCAGAACCAGAAAGGTGGACTCGTGCCCACGTGGCAGAACTCTGGCCTCAAGAGGCCCTTTGTGGCGCCGCCAGTGCCACCCCAGAACTCTCGGCAAAGCGCAGCTAATGGGCAGCCGCAGCCAAGGGCCGCTGGCTGCGAACTCTGTCGGCGCAGGAAAGCAGGAAGGGGGACCGCAGGCAAGGCAGAACCATGGAGGGAGTCCCGGAAGCAGGGGCAGACCGATGGGACTGCGCGGAGCCCCACCGCTAAGAAGCTTGCAGCGCAGAACGGCGTGAAGTCCTCGATGTCGCGCCCATCCGGGTGCGTGTTGCTGCAGTCCACGCTCTGGCACACAACAAACAAGTATTCACGTGAGATGAGTCTCGATGGTGGTAAAGGGTGCGACCTGCCTTCGCCACTTCGCAAACAGTAGCGGAAAACGCCCACACACACATGCACCAGATCAGAAAACTCGAGCGAACAGACTCACGAGCAAGCTTCCACTCCAATACCTACGCATGCGAACCCTGATAACTCCACAACGCGAACACATGTGAGAAGAGCGCCGAGGAAGAGGAGAACAGGACGGGAAGTGCTGATGTCAACGTTTGCAAGACAGCTGCAGATCTCCTCGTGAACTTCCCTGGAGACCAAACAGGCGGCGGCGGGCCTTGCAGGTGCGCCCGAACCGGCAGATTTTGCCGGAAGTGCCCCCGACCTCCAGGGCGGCTGCCGCCCGAGCCGCGACAGGCCAGCGCCAGGGAGAGCGAAGTGGAGTGAGAAGGGGGGGGGGGGCGAGGGGAGGAGAAGGCGAGAAAGGCGGGAGACATCAGGGAGGGAGGGTGGGCATGAGAAGGGGGGGGGGAGAGAAGGGAGAGCAGGATACGGGGATAGGGGGAAGGTTGGATGGAGGGTGAGAGGCGAAGGGGACAGATGACAAAGAGGGGCCCAGCGCCAGGGAGGGGACGAAAAGGTCAACCAGCGCCAGGACTGGTGAGGCGAACCGGGGGGGGCGAGGGAGAGGGGTCGCGTGCTTGTCGTCAATACGGGGTTGTAATTCGTCTGATGTCCCTCGTATCCCTCGCAGCAGCGCACAAGCACGCATCCGAAGATGGTGCAGAGACCGACGGGCCACCCCCCACCGGAGTGGGGAGAAGAATCTGGAAACTCTCCCCATGAGGTTGCAGAGAGGCTGAGTAGTACAGTACAGTATCAGGCAGAAAATGAGCATCAGGCAGTGATGTTGCGGCAGTAGGCGCCTGAGGCGCCTCAGGTCCCATCCTCCAACGCGCTGGGGAAGTGCTTGCGATTAAATGATAAAACTGAACGTTGTGAGGCGCTTTGGCCGTTCTTTCCTCGGCCCTGGACGCGTTGGCCCTGAGCCCCTGCGCCGATGGTAAGTGGAGGTCATGGCAACCACCGGATTTTCGCTCACACCCCCTGCATCTGACAAGCCTGCAGGAACCAGGCGATCACCGGCACGCGCCCACACCCGAGAGAAGATAACAACCCACTCAACGCATGCCAAGTCTCCAGTCAAAGAGACAGCAGTCCCCAAACTTATGCCCAATCGACTCGAAGGTAGAAGTCGGGCCCACTCACGCCCGACGCACTACAGGGTGCCAAACTACAGGTTGTAGAATTCAGGCCAAGGGACAACCCAAGCCAACCAACTTCACCAGGCACAATCCCTGATCGGACAATCGTGTCGTAGCTGGCCCAATCTAGCAACTTGTAGTATTCGTCATACAAAAAATTGGACGGCTTCGCACGTGGGAGGCCAATGTGCAGAAATCATTTGTGCCATGCAAGTGCATACAATCTGGGGCGTCGTGGCTGTACAACACAAAACCGTGATCCTCGAGGTATTACATGCGCCATCGGCAGTGACCACTCGCCGACAATCCCTCGCCTCGCTTGGCTGCGGCACCAACGGCACCGCCGCAGCAGCAAAGGCAACCTCGCACCCCTCGCGCGAGCTGCGCGTGCGTGGTGCTGGCCCAACCCTGATCATTGGATACTGGAATTTGCCAGTCGCGACCAGCGAGATCGGTCGCTACAGATGCTGCTTCAAATTTCGGTATCGGTCGCGACCGATTTGCTTCAAAATCGCTCGCGACCGATCGGTCGCGATCGGCAGCGACCAATCGCGACCGATTTTGGGATCAAACGCGATCGGCCGCGTCCGATTTGGAGCGCCGATCGGTCGCTACCGGTCGCGACCGAAAACACCTTGTACCCAATGAGCTGGAAATTGCTCCAGGCAGCGTTCAGGTAGGACTTGTGGCCATTTCCCCATCGGGCTTGCGCAGAAAGCCTGAATCGCACCTCCTCCGTCTGTGTTTGTATCATGCCACGCATGCGGCGGCGCAGGATAAATTAAAGGGAAATTAGGACACACAAATCAATACACACAAATAAAAATAGTCCCCATATTTTCCCATATTTTCTGGGTTTCTGTCTTCCCCCCCACTTCCCATATTTTCCCATATTTTCCTGGGGATCGAGGATTAATTGTGTCTGTGTGTTTTTTCCCTTCCTGAGAAATGTCCGAACCTTGCGGCTCGGCGACGCATACCGAATAGCTGGAGAATGAAGAATGCGTGCGTGCACGCGTGTGTGCGCGTGCTGGCGCGCGTCTTTCCCTCTCCTGTCCGACGCCTTCTGATTATCAATAGTGAGTGCGGGTTGCTGTCTGTAGCTGGCGGCTTGCAATCCATCGATCGACAAATCCAAGCATTGGTCACGCACGTCGACGTCTCCCTTCCCAGACCTTGGTTCGGAGTTTTCTTCGTCCGATCCTCGGTACTCCGGCATCGCCGCATCAAGTTCGCATTCCGACGCCAACTCTGCCCCCCCACCCGATAGCACTCCTGCGTTGCGACCCAGGGCCCCTCGAGATCGCTGGCGGGCTCGTCGTCCGCGCCCTGCGCGCTGCTGTTTTAGCCTAGTGCACTATTGCGTTTGAAAAATGCACGACTGCATCCACGCGAAGCTATTGCGTCCAGACCGCGCACACTCATCCATGCAAAGACTTCCTGCAAGTACTGTTGCACCTGCGCCATCCCCCCCTACTCCAGCTTAGAGCCACTTCGCTACGAGATGTTCCCAAACATTCGCGTTGCTGTTGATTTTTGAACAAAGAAAATGGCGGCGGACGCCGCGCAATCCGCGGCGCCTAAGGGGAGCCACGCCCGCATCAATCGACGAGCCTGTAGAACCCCCGCAGGGGGAGTGCTGCATATTGGCCGAGCGGGTAAACATCGCCACATCCAACGTAAACGTCACCAAATGCAGGGGGCCCCTGCTATTCGCCTTGTACTTCAACATGACGCCTGCCGCGCGCACTCGGAGCGACGCACGCGCCATGGTGGCCCCCTTCGGCCTCGACCGATATTCCGCGACCGCGGGGGAAGACAAGTGCGGGAACCGCGCGTGCGTGCACTCGGGCAACAGGGCCCGCTCCCACGGGGATTCTCAGAAACGCCATGAAACAACGTAGAATGTTCAATTCGCCAGCCGGTTCTCTGGGCGACACATATGGGGCAACATGCATGCACTGCGTGCGGGAAGCTGTCTGACGCACTGTGCCGCGCGCTGGGTGGGGGCGGGGTTTCGCGCGCGAGGCTGGCGAGGCGGCGGAGGCAGTCGGCGAGGCGCTGCGCGTGAAAACTGGGTTCGAGAAGGCCATGGGACGGCAGCTTAACCAGGGTAAGAGCGCGATGTCCGCGAACGCGGCCGAGGTCAGGCGATGACCAGCGGCGCACTCGCCGATCGCAGCCGGCACTGGCTTGAGGGACCTCGATCTCGAGGATGTCGCAAACGCCAGACGGCGCCGCCGCGGCGCGGTCGCTCCTGCGCGGGCCCTGGCCGTTTCGCCCGCGTCGGCCGCCTGCCCGTGACCTTCCGGCAGCCTTGCCTGATGGGCGCCGCGGCTGGCACTGCAGCCGGCACGTGCGGTGCCGCGTGCGGGGGGCCTCTAGCGCGCGAGCGAGCTGGCCTCAACGCTGCCGCCCGGCACGCCATCTGTCGAAGGGGCCTCCGCGCGGCGGCAGAGGTGGTCTTCGGCGTGCTCCGCCCGAGTTGGCGCCTCTCAACCCCGCTGCAGCGGCTGCGCTGGCGCTTGGCTGGCAGCTGGCCAAGGCGCTCAAGCGCGGACGATTCCCCCAGAAACTCTGGCGGGGCGCTGAGGGTGCCATTACAGCTGGCCGCGGTCGTGGCCAGGGCCCCCATCGCGGCCGCCGCGCGCAGCGCGGCGGAGCTACAACTCGGCTTCGACGTGGAGAGCCCAGCAGGGTGGCGGCCTGCCGAGCGCCCGCTGCAGGACACGCGCAGCGTGCTCCTCGCGGCCTGGGCTCGGCGAGAGAGGCCCGCGCGCTTGCGGCCCGGCGCGCGGACTTCGCGCGCGTCGGCGCTGGCGGTGGGCCACGCGACGCCTGCTAGAGTGGCCCGCTTGCGCTAGACGCGGCAGGCGCGCTACAGGCGGCGCTGACGGGGAACGTGATCACCGAGTCGGTGGCGGCCAAGCGGGGCAGACCAGTGCGCTGCCCGCGCTGCGGCGCCGAAAGGGAGGACAGGCAGGGCCGCTTCTGGGACTGCCCGCGATGCGCTGAGGTCCGTAATCCACTCTGGTCTCCGGAGGCTTCACGCCCGCTGCCCTCCTACAGCGCCTGCCAGCTGGGGTGGCTAACTCCGGCGCCCTCCCGCTGGACGCTCGGCTGGCTACGCTGGCCGCCGCGGCCTCGGCAGCGCTGCCGGCGCCAGCGCTGCTGGCGCCAGCGCTGCCCGCCCCCGTGCTGCCCCTGGGCGCACCACGGCGCTGTCGCACCTGGACGGAAGGGGCTCGCGAGCACCCGACCGACCCGCTCCTGGCGCGCGCCGGCTGGGGCTTGCGGCTGGAACGTCCTGGCGGGGCGCCCCTGGCAGAGCACTCTTGGCCAGTCGACGGCTTGCAGACGGCGCAAAGGGCTGAGCTGACTGCGGCGCTGCACGCGGTCAGCCTAGCCGGCGCTCCCATGGATATCATCACCGACTCGCAAAGCGTGCGGAATTGGAGTGGTAGCCCTCCTGAACGGAGCCTCGCCGCAGGAATGGTCGCTCAGCGACCTGTGGGCACTGTTGGTGCCGTTTTGCCAGTTGGGTTTCGCCGTCGCGCGGCGGGCAGGAAGCCACCTCGACGCGCGGGAAGCGGCGGAGCGAGGGGTCTCCGAGGAGGACAGGCGCGGCAACGCCCAGGCGGCCACGGCCCGTCTCCCCGCGGCGGGGCTCCTGCAGGCGCGCGGGGCCCAGCTGCACGCGCTGACAATGATGCAAACGATGCTCGCCGAGGTCAGGCTCGCGGCCGTGAATGCTTGGGACCCCGCGTGCAACGGCGCCGGGCAACAGCTGGGCCCCGCCCTCGCCGGCGGCCCCGCAGGCGTGCCCCCCGAGAAGCGGACGACGCGGCCGTGGCCGCCGCGGTCGCCCCTCGCGGCCACCAGGGCCGCGCGGCCGCCGCGCCACGGCATGGTGGCGCCGCAGCGGCGCAGGCGCTGTTCTCCGGCAGCGCCTGGGAAGCGCACGTGGCCTCGCAGGGGCCTGGATGGGTCGCCTGTCTCCGCTGCGGGTGCTGGGCGCCGCGGTGGCAGGCCCTCGCGAGCCGCCCATGTGGCGGGCGGGTGCGGGTCCTCCCGCCACGCGCGGCCGCGCTGCTGCTCCTGCCGGCGGTGCGCGCGGGTGGTGCCGATGCCGTGTGGAGGGCCGCCCTGCGCGAGCGCCTCGTTGAGCGGCCAGGGGCTCCAGACTAATTCGCGCATCGGCGAATTCGCCGGAGTGCGCGTCGGGGCGCGCTCCTCACCCGCCCTCCCTGACTCCCCCTCCCCCCCCTCCGTGCCACTGGGCTCCTTCGCGATCGTACAGAGCGCGCCTGCGCGCGCCCCAAAACTTCGCATCTTGAGGGGCCTGAGGATCCCTTGTAACCATCCCACCAAGGGGGGAGTCTACCTTGAGCCCTGTAACATGACTTGTACGTGAAATACGATGGGCTGCTCTCGAATGAAGCATCCAGTCCCAGCGGAAACATACACACCATCCACCCCTTCCCTTGCACCACCCTTCCCCTCCCTCCCAGTGGGACCATATTGTCCCCCGTTCCCGTGCCCTGCCCCCGCCTCATACCACGATTACAACAAATGGAAAACGCCCCCCAAAAAACAGACAGGAAGACACAGAGAGAGAGAGAGAGAGCAATAAAAAACAAAAACAAGAGAGAGAGAGAGAGACAGAGACAGAGACAGTGACAGAACATGAGAGGATGGGAGCGGTGGCGCTCGATGGACTCACCGGAACAAACTAGGGTAACACAAAAATACTGGTACCGCAACTCCCCAGACCTATCCCAAGGTGCGTCCTGACCAAAATCTCGAAGCGAATCCAGCCGTGGCGACGAAGGACTCCCAAAAATCCCCCAAAAGCGAAAACGAGGGTAGGGGGATTGGTATCTCTGTCTCCTCCGAAGAGCGCTGGCGGTCGCTGGGGCTCGAAGGAACAATGTGGGCCTTCAGACCACCACCACGGCCGCGCGCGTGGGGCGCAGGCGACCTCTTTCATTTTCAGCTTGAGCTCCTCCATGAACTCGGCCGACGGCCCGCTCGGGGCCGGAGGCCTTGCGGAGAGGGCACCACACCGTGGACTTGTGTTGGCCCATCGTGATGATGATGATGATGATAATAATAATGATAATGATAATAATAATGATGATGATGATGCTGATGATGATGATGGTGATTGTGATGATGCTGGTGGTGATGATGACGATCAGGATGCAGGTGGCGATGACGATGGTGGCGATGGCGAGGCTGACAACGATGATGAATATGACGATGGAGGGGGGACCGCGGATCCACCAACGGGGGGGCACCTTTCGGGACGGCGAGGTGCTCCGCGAACGGGTTGCACCTGTGAGCGGGTCTACCACCACCACACGTACCCATCCCAATGCCATAGCCACCTGTGAAGCCGCTGGAGCCGCCGAACACCCAGGCCAAGGGCACCATGGTACGACGGATACATAGCCACCTCAGATGCAGAACGCGCCGAACACCCAGCACAAAGCGTACGAGCGCACGAAAACGGAAAACTTTCTCATTCAACCAGGCTCTGAAGATGGGTCTAACGGAACTGCAGAATTGCCACATTCACGGAGGCAACATGCCGCAACAGCGACCTTCTCCTCGCTATGGTGGGGCGCCAGCTCGTACGAAGGAAAAACGACAACCGAGATTCTCCTGCCCACACAGCCGATGTGCGAACCCTCTACGGCTACAACGTACCGCTCCAGAGGTCCACCGGCCAGGTGTAATGACCACGCATCTTATCGAGGTTATCATCGGTGTTGTCCTCAGAAGCTCCATCTTCATCATATTATAAATCATCGCGGAAAATCAGAGCAATGGAGCAATGGCCGTACCAGCACCACGCTCCGAATCAATGGGTGACTTCAGCAGTCCAGCGCTTTCGGGAGACGCAGGCAGGACGTGCGACTACTCGGCCTCCGCTTGCTGAAAGTGCTGCGGAATCCAACGTCGCAGTACGTACATATACATAGACACCACGTGCACCAGTGATGCAAACGATTTCTCCACTGAGGTTACTTGTCGTTGCAAAACTGATCCGCATCGCGACAGAACTCCGCCACCGTAGGGCTGAGCCAGCTCCGCCCCATGAGGATAAGGAAGATCGGCACCACGTTCACGCTGGGGCAGAATCGCACGAATGTCACTACATAGCTGCTCAAGGGCACTATGAACTGCGATGCCATCGCCCTCCATGCGGCGTTCAACGGCTGCACCACAAAGGTACATAACAATAGTCTGAAACTCCGTCTCACGAAGATGCGCAAGAAACTGCTCAACAACACGATCAGCATCCGGATGGGCAATGCCAACTCTTCCCGAAAACCGCTGCAACAATGAAACGACAATCGGCCCACGACTCGATATAGTCTCGTCATGCGCAACCCTGCATAATCCCACGATCATTTCGTGAAGACCCTCTCATCGAAGAAGCGCCGGAAGAAACGCCTCGCGACCTGATGCACAATCTCCACCGTCATCTTCACCACGAGGCTGCCCGTCGTCATCCAGTTCGCGGAACAGGACGTCAGCATCACCACAAGCTGGGGAAAAAAAGGGCTGCAGACGGATTGAATGGGAATGGTGGGACCTCAGACAACGGCCGTCGACACCGAGGAGCTTTCTGCGGCGGTCCACTCGAAGACCACGGGTCTCCAAAGCCAGCGTGCCAGGGGTCAGCACCACTTGGAGGCGGCTGTGGCTCATCAGGTCCTGGACGTAGACGGCGACGCCCACCTTGTCCGCCTATGCGATCGCCATCTCCCTGATCATCCCCACCATCATTTCTCGCCACCATCCTCGTCAGGATGGGAAGCAGCAGACGCAGAGGGCACAACTGTCTGAATCCAGCAGGCCACCTTGACCTTACCGTCGGAGTACTTGTGGCCCCTGTCCACCACCATGTTGCCGATGATGCGAGCCGCCACCACCTCCAGGCATTGCATGATGAGCTCGCGCATCAGGTCGGATGCAGGGGCGCAAAGCTACCACAAGGTGCATTTGACCTTGCAACTCGTCGCGTCAAAGGCGGAGCCGACATGCAGGGGCGGCCGCGCGCGCGGCGCGAGGGGGAGGGGGAGAGGGGAGGGGGCGCCAGGGCGCCTCGGAGCCCGGTCCAGGCCACGGCCGGATCGAAGGGCTTATGATGAGTATAACGATGATGATGGTGTTGCTGATGATGCTGTTGCTGACGACGATGGTAGTGGTGATAATGATGATGAAGATGGTGATGGTGATGGTGATGCTGATGGTGATGCTGATGACGACGATGATAACGATGATGATGTGGATGATCATGTTGATGAGGTTGATTGATGATGCGGATGATCATGTTGATGAAATTGATGATGATGGATGGTGGTCATGACAATGCTGATGATGGTGATGATGATGATGAAAATGATGATAACGATGCTGATGATGATAATGATGGTATGTGTGTTCACTGCTCGATGTGTCAATGTCCTTCTTGCGCAAAGGTCGGGCTAAATTACTCTGTACGTTTTCAATCTACAAAGATGATCCCCGAAAAGAATACGTGACGATGATATGTTCCGCGAACGCGCTTCCCAAGCGAGGCTATTGAGCGATGCCAGTGAGTGAAGCCCGAATGTGTACCTCTCTGTCACTGGCTCATGCAGGCAAGAACATTGGAAGAACACATCATCACCATCAGCATCAGCATCACCACCACCACCATGAATTGTGAATTCGTTCGCTCGTGGCCCATGGCACGGTCATGGCGACATGTTGCGTCACGCTACATGGCGCGACGTCACTGCACACCGCACTGCAATACACAACGGTGCATCGAAACACAGGAAGCAGCGTTGCTGTGCACTTCACCTACGCCAATTAAAATACACCACGTTAAAAAACACCAAACCGGACCATGTGACACGCAAAAATGCTGCAACACATCCTACTCAACCACCGTATTGCCCCTCGGTACCATCGTGTGTGTACCGCGTGTGTGCGTGTTTGTTCGGTGGGGCTTCATATGAGTAGCACGGCCAGTAATGGCATCGCCGCCTGATGGCCCTCAATGGCTCTCTTGTGGGGGCGGAGCTCAAGAGTGATAGGATGGGGCCTCGCTGGCCACATGGCCCTCGTGGCATGCGTCTCACGGGAACACACAACCAGCTCGGCTGCGCGAGGCCGCGCGGTCCCGACCTTGGGCACGTGAAAAACTGATCGGGCAAGAACGGGGAGCGCTGGTTTCGTCCACTGGGCTCGTTGGGGGAAAAGAAGACCAGGATGATGGCGACGGCAGGGCGGCGGATGTCGTGGATGGCAGCGTGGATGACGAGGAGGGTAGCAAGAGGAGCAGAAGGACAACGAGTACGAAGACAAGCACGAGGACGAGGAAGAGATGGAGGAGGACGAGTACGAGAAGGGACGAAGCGTAGGAGGACAGGGAGGAGGATAATAATGAAGGACGACGACGACGAAGAAGGACCGTGAGGAGGCCGACGACAAGGACGTCGAAGAAGAGAGGGGTCCTCGTGATCTTCTGTGGCTACCTTGGGGGCTGTTGGGGCCGTCTGGGGCTATCTTTGGGCATTCTGGGGGCCTTTTGGGGGCCTGTCGGGTCATCTTGGGGGCTGATGTGGAATTCTCGGGCTGTCTGGGCAGGTCTCAGCGTTCTGTGGGGGCTCTCTCAGGCCATCTCGGCGTCATCTCAGCGCCATCTTGGGCTGTCTTGGGGCAGTCTCGGGGTCTGTTCGGGCGCTCTTGAGAGCCTCTGGGTGCCTTTTTGGGGGCCCATCCGGGCGGTTTTGGGGTCCCCTGGACACGTAGTGGAGTGCCCCGAGGCTCGAGCAGCTCTGCGAGGTGGAGGGCTTGTGGTTGCTAATGTTTCTTAAGAGCCCGGGCCCTCAGTCTCCCAGGCGGTCCCGGGCGGTGCCGGAGAGAGTCGCCTGAGCTTATGGGACGCCCAGAGAGCCCCAAGATGGACCAAGAGGACCCTAAGAGGTCCTAAAGACGGCCGAAGAGGGTCCCATATCGTCGAACGATCGGTCCAAGACGCCCAAGATGGCTGCCAGACGGTCGAAGATGCTCCCAAGACGCCCAGACCTCCGACAAGCCTCCCAAGAGGCAAAACTCCGTGCCACCTGGAAAGGTTTCGACGTCCTCGCCATTTCGGCTTCCCGACGCTACAGGACGGCCCAAGAAACCTCCAAGATTGCCCCAATGCGGCACAAGAGGCCTCATGGAGGCCCCCAGAACGGCCCGAGATGGCCCCCAAAACGGCGGGAAAGGCGCCCAAGACGGCCCCAGAGGCCCCCAAGGCAGATCCAAGAGGGGGCCCCGACGTGGGACCCCCACTGTAGGCCCCCAAGAAGCCGTCAACAGCCCCGAAGAGGCCCACAATAGGCCCCAGGGAAGCACCAAGAAGCTCCCAAAAGGTTCCCAAGACGCCCTCCAGAGGCTTCCGATAAGCCCCAAAAGTGCTCCCAAAATGCCCCCGAGAGCGCTCCCAAAAGAACCCAAGAGACATCCCTGAAGGCTCTGACCCGCAACCCAGGCACCGTGGCAGGATAAGGCCGAAGGACAATAGATACGAAGGGTTCGTACCTCCACTTTCTTAGGAGCCTCCATTGGGCCCACCCTGTCGGCGTGTGTGAGAAGTTTGTCCGTGTGAGTCGTCGGCATTGTCGCCGTCGCCGCTCCCCTTTCCCGTTTGAGTCGTCGTCGTAGTCGTCGTCGTCGTCGTTGTCGTCGTTGCCGCCGCTGCCGCCGCCGCCGTCTTGACGCGGCTTCAGACTGTCTGGAGGCGTCTCGGGTGGCGCCAGAGCGCCCCAAATCCAATATTGCAGGGTCTTGGGCCACTCAATTTGGAAGCATCTTCAGCTGTCCGGGAACGCTCTGGGTCCAAACGGGCCGCCGGTGGCCCCCGTGCCAACCCGTGGCCGCAATCCGACAACCCCCTATCACGGCCAAATCATATATGTATGCGTGTACACATGCTTGTAAGTTCTTGTATATGACACTACGTATCCATACATACATATATATATATATATATAGAGAGAGAGTGTGTGCACGCATGTGTGTGTGAGTGTATACATATACGTGCACATACACATACATATATATACACATCTAAACGTACGAATCGCACACACACACACACACACACACACACACATATAAGGTCGAGCTAGCTTTTGTTAGACGGTTCAAGTAAACTTCAATTCGGCGCACCCCACACGCACTTCGAGCCTCATAGGCCAACGAAAATCCATACTGAGCTCCCAAATCCGCTCGATTCCCCAAGAAGGACGTCAATACCACTCCAAAAGAAGCATTGCAACGAGTGGTACCGCCCCTCGTCGAAGCCGTACGCCCGAACACCTACTAATTGCGAAGGGCGTGCTCGTTTTCCGTGGGGTCCAGCCATGACTCCCGTATGTACCTCGTGGAACGCGCGAGCCGTGGCAAGCCTCACAACATGGGACTGAAAGAATGCCGCTGCAACTCCACTGTCCGAACCGTTGTTATCATGGCAAACGAGCAAGCGGAGGGCGCGCCGGCCTGATCGGCTTGGGCATCCCGGTAATCCTCGCCAGCGCCGCCGGCGGCCTCACGGCGCAACTCTCTGGTGAATTGGTGGCCCTGGGCAAACCCTGCAGCCTGAAAACGACACGGCCCAAAAATGGCGTCACCTTGTTCTCATGCGCCGAAACAAGTATACACTATACCCCAAATCACGTGGGGCCAGGCGAGGGTCCTGGTCGCGGGTCTGGAATACAACACTCCTTCCTGGGGCGTGGTCTGTGTATACTAAACGTGGCCCTGGGCGGTGGAATAAGACTGGGGCGGGGAGGGCGGGGCATACCACAAACAAATTCAGAATAAATTGTCGCACCAGCCCTCTGGGCGTAGGTGGTCTAGGGAGGTTCCTCTTCCAACCCGCTTCTTCCCCTTCGGGGAGGGGTTTATCACTGTTCCTATTAATATACACCCACTCCCCCAGGCGACCGGCAGCCAACCAGGAACAATGAAGACCCCATGAGGACCCCCCCAAACCAAACCCTGTCAAAAAACAATACGGACCATGCGCAACCGACCCGATGCGGGAGCCCCCCAACACCATACCTATCAAACAAAAGTACAAATTACACTTTGGGGCAAAATCTGGAGTCATATTCGTGAGCCCCGCGAGCACTTTGTATTGTTTTTGACATGGACGGCGGGAGTGTCAGCATATTGGCTGCTGTTCTCAGGGCTACCACCCCTGACAAGAAAAACAATACGAAATGCACCTCGCGGCTAAATCTGGACCATGCGCGGACACACCGCGATCACTTCCAAGTGGTCTTTGACAGGGACGGCGACGGTGGTGGCGTATGGCCTGCTGTGCGCAGGCCTACCAGACACAATGATGGGCATTGGTTTTCGACAGGGGTGTTGGGGTCGACATGGTTCCCGATGTGTGCGAAGAACGCTCCAAAACAGCTCCAAGAGGCCTCCGAGACCTCCAAGGAGGCCCCCAAGAGGCCAATATCCCAAAAAACATAAAAACATCACAGATTGTTGCATCGTCGCCCGTTCGCTTTCGATAGCCGTCTGAGGCCTCAAGATGGCTCCAAGATGATGGCCTAAGAGGGCCCCAGGAGAGGCCCAAGAGAGCCCCAAGACGGCCCCAAGAGCGCCAAAGAGCGCTCCAAGAAGGGTCCAAGAGAGGTCCAAGAGGCGATTTCAGGGGCTTCCGAGAGGGGAGACTGATTGCGACCATCCCATCTTTGATCGATGTCCTCCAAGATGGCCCAATAGCGCCTCAAGCCCCCGAGAGCGCCTCAAGAGGGCCTCAAGAGGCGCCAAGCAGGCCCCAAGAGGCGCCCAAGAGGCCTCAAAGAGGCTCCTAAGAGACCCCCTCGAGGCCCCAAGAGGCTCCCCGAGGTACGCAAGAAGCCAGGGACCGCCAAGAGGCCCCCGAGACGCCCCAACAAGCCCACAAACTCGCCATTGTCCTCCTTCTCCTCCTCCTCCTCCTCCTCCTCCTCCTCCTCCTCTTCCTCCTCCTCTTCTTCCGTCTATTTCTCCCCCTCCCTCCTCCCTCCTCCCCGACCTCCTCCTTCTCCTCCTCGTCCTCCTCCTCCTCCGCATTATCCTCCTCCTCCTCCTCCTCTTCCTCCTCGTCCCCCTCCTCTTCCTCCTCGTCCTCCTCCTCTTTCTCCTCTTTCTCCTCCTTCTACTCCTCATCCACCTCGTTCTTCTTCCCCGCTTTCCATGCCGCGCAAAAATTCGCCGGCCCAACTGGCCAAGGGCGTGCTGAGATATCAGATGACTGGTTAGCTCACGCGCGCGGGGCCGCCCCTGGGGGTCCCCGGACGAAAAATACCCTCGCAGAGTCACGGGTAGGTCCCGGGAAGGGCCCCGGGAACAGGTCCCAGCAGGCTCCCAAGAGCGCTCCAGGAGCGCTTCAAGTGGCCTCCAAGAGAGCTCAACATGGCCCGAGACGGCCCAAGAGCGATCCAAGGCGCCAAAGATGGCCTCCAGACAGCCCAAAGCGCCTTCAAGACGCCCCAAGAGGCATCCAAGAGACCTCCAAAGAGGGTCCACAGGAGACAGAAATTAGCCCATGAGGCCTCCGAAAGCGCCCAAAACAGTTCCAGAGGGCCCCAAGACAGCCCCAGAGGATTTTAAGATGGCCGAAGAGGCTCCCAAGACGGCTCCAATAGCGAGCCCAGACGAGGGACCCGAACGGACATTTCAAGCTCTAGGCGCAGAGAGGTCCCCTGGAGGCCCCAGGAGGCCCCCAAGAAGCCCCCCAAAGGCCCCCGAGAGGCCCCAAGAGACCCCCAAGAGGTCCTCAAGAGGCCCTCGTGACGCCCCAGGAGGTCACAGAAATGCCGACGAGAGGCCCAAAAAGAGGCTCCAAGGGGCCCCCAAACGGCCTCCAAGAGGCCACGAACGCGCAGGCAAACGCCTGCGATGGCACAGTACAGGAGGCCACAAGGGGCCCAAGGAAGCCACAGGAAAGCCCCGGAATCCCAAGGGGAACGAAAGAGGCTCCAGGAAGCCTGCAGGAGTCCCAGGGAGCCTCTAGAAATTCCAGGAAGCCCCAGGGAGCTTCTAGGGGCCCCTCCCGCGCGCCCGAGCGCCGACCCGTCGCCCAAGGAGTCCGCCTGTGGCGCCGCGCGCCGACCGCAGCCTTGGACACTCCGCTCCGAGACTGCCGCCGACGCGACGCGCGAGCCGCCGAGCATGGCACCACGCGCGCGCGGCACACACACACCCTGAGAAATGCTTAAGAAATCATGGGTTAAGAAATTCATAGTCTCAGAACTTGGATAAAAGCCCAACATTTCTATGAACCTCTTAGGATTTGCATGGAAACGTTAAGAATAATCGAGACTCTGGCCGAAAACTTAAGTTTTCTTAAGCATCGCCTAAGGTGTACTCCATCGAGCCTGACATGCGCTATCTTTGAATTGCAGAACGAAGCCTCGAGCATCGCAAGACCCCGCGCGCCGCGAGGGCGCCTGGTGTCGCAGCGAGGCACCACCTCCTTGGCACAGCACGACCCCACGGAAAAAAACGCATTCCGAAACAACCACCGACGCGACGCGCGAGCCACCGCGCATGGCGCGACGCGCGCGCGGCACATAATCAGTCGAGCGACACATGCAGTATACTTGCGTTGCAGAACGAAGCCTCGAGCAGTGCAAGACCCCCGCGCGCAGTGAGCGCGCCTAGTGTCGCAGCGAGGCGCAACCTCCTTCGCATAGCACGACCTCCCAAACGAAAAACTCGCTGCAAGACCGCCACCAGCGCGACGCGCGAGTCCATCCCCGCGCGCTCCAACGCCAACAAGTCGCGCACGGCGTCTCCCGGACGCCGCGCGCCGACCACACCGCCAAAAATCGCACTCCGCTGCCGATGCGGCGCGTCTGCGCCCGACGCATGGCGCGACGCGCCCGACAATTGAGACATCGCGTAGCGACGAGCGAGATTTCAATCACAGCGCGAGGCACCGACACCCATAGTCGCACAGCGAGATTGATGCGGATGCGACGCACGCCATCTCCCTCCCTTGCACAGGGGCGCCGTGGGAGTAGAGGCGTTGCCGGGGGAGAGAAAGCGTGTGAAATGATTGGCTGTCCCCCCTCCCCTCTTCCCCCTCCCCCACCGCCCAGAATCTCGTCAAAAGAGGGGGGGGTATCAGGGCTCCCCAGCGAACTCCCAGAGACCCCAGAGCTTCTAAATCTGCTTTCTGTAGCCCCACAGACGTTCCACAACGGCCCCGAATCGCGGAACGCTTGGCCCAAGACGCCTTCGATGGTTCCAAGATGCCCCAAGACGCCATCAAGACGACCCAAGGGTCTTCCCAAGAGGGCCCCAAGAGGCAAAAACACATGGTTCCCCAATTGTTTCATTGTTTCGAACTTCCGACGCTCTCAGACGGCCCAAGAGGCTCCGTAGACCGTCCAAAAACTTCCTAAGAGGCCGCCCAAGAGGCTTTCAAAACGGCCCAAGGAGGGTCCAACACGGCCACAGATCACCCCAAGAGGGCCCCAAGAGAGGCCAACAGGGAAAACAAGAACCGAGCATTCAATCTTTCCGCCCCGAGGTACCCCCCCCCCACAGGCCCCAAGAAACCCCAGGCGGCCCCCCAAAAGCCCCCAACAAGCCCCAAGAGGTTCAGGAGGCCAAAACGTGCCCCTAAAACGGGCCTCCAAACGCTACTCCAGATTTCGTAATAAAGGAAGGGAGGTCTCATTTCGAGGGGGGTCTCTTCCAGGCTATCTTGGAGTGCCTGGGGGGTCTGGGGACGATGTTTTGGAGGGTTCTCCCACGGGGGAGGTCTGAAATGGCTTGTCTTGGAGGGTCCATACCCCCTCCCTGTTATTACGAAATCTGGAATACAAAACTGCATCCAAGAGGCTCCGCCAGGCCCCAAACAGCTCCCAGAACGCCCACAACAACTCCAAAATACTGCCCAAGAAACCCACGACGCTTCAACCGTGGACTCCCGCCTCTTCTGGGGGTCGGCGGAATTATGTGAACCTGTTGAATCAAGGTGCGCCGTGGGGGTAGAGGGCGGACTCCCAGGAGAGCCCAGAATCGAATCGACAAATCGGATCGGCGATCGAAATGAATCGGATCAGCGGAAATCGGCCGCCGAGTCGGGAAGAGTCGAATCGGCGGAAATCGGCAGGCCAGTAGGCCTCCATTGAGACATCGGAGCCCAAATCGGAATCCGACGTCGAATCGAATCGGAATCGGAAGCCTTTGAAATCGAATCGAATCGAATCGCATGAAGCGAAACGAGCCCTGGGAATCCACTCTCGGGCGCAGCCGAAGCAGGTGTGGATGACTGGGACATGAGGGGCAACGATTGGGGGGGACTGGCATAAAGGGGGAAGGACGTCAACCTTGAATCGGCGATACATCTCCGACAGATCGGCAATAGGCTTCCGATCGTGAATCCGCACGTTCCTGGGCAGGTTGGAGCGATTGGGCCTCTGTCGGCGATCAGTGGGCGAATGGGGGCCGATGCATCCCCCACATGCCCAGCCCCCCCTGTCGTTGCCCCGAAGGGCACGAGCACTGCGAGCGCACACGGGAGCATCCCAGCCCCAAACAATCCTGCTGGGGGGCGGACCGCCGCGCGCCGCCGCGCCCAGCGCGGCTCTGCTTATGCCCCGCACCGAACCCTGGAGCCTCCGTCGCTGCGAGGGCCGCTGTACGTCCCGGAAACAGCAACAACAGAAACACTTGAGCAAAGACCGACCGACCGCCCCGGAAATCCTGGAGTCCTACCATGACAGGTTCTGGAAATGCTCTAAGAACACAGCAGGGGTCTTAGACCATACAGCCAACGTATTGAAACAAGACGGTCACGGCCAGAGCTGTGCTGCGGTAATCTCGTGCTCGTGCAGACTCCAAAAGGCTCTTCAACATTTTGCTGGTAGGCATATAGGCAGGCGTGGACGCTTCGCCACTGCTTGAAACACAACGGCCCACTTCCCCGGGAGACACGGTCTGCAGCAACTCCGTTCTCAGGGGGGCTTGCTCCAAGTGCGTCCATATTTGCGTTTCTGGAGTAGGCCCTCCTGGCCTGGCCAAGAGGTCGGTGTACACTCCGATCTTGCGCCCGGGATCGGCCTGGCCGGAAGCAGTGTAGGTGTCGAGGGGAAACGTTGGGGGGGGAGGACCAGCTCGAGGGGGCAGCATTGACCTGGCATCGGCGGTGCGTCGTCGGCGATCGGCCCCCGATAGCGAATCCGCATGTCTGGGGGGTGACCTCAATGGGGGCTGGAGAAGAGAGCCCTAAAAGAGCCCCGGGGGGCCCTTCTCCACCCCCAATCTGAATCAGCCCCAGTACCACCCGCCCGAATGTTCCTGGCCGGGAGAGGGGACTATCGGGCCCCTCCTGCCGATCATTACACGATGGGGAGTCGATGCTTCCCTCCCCTGAGCCTTTCCCCCGAAAGTTGCCCATGAGTGGTGGGGAGGTGGAAGATTTGCATTCCCTCCCCAGCCCCATGCAGGGCCACCAAAGGCCTGGGTGTCGCAAATATACGGTCACGCCCGGTCTTCCGGAGATACACTGAAATACAACCATTTCGGCCTGGACTCACAGCGGGGCTGGCATTCCCAGAATCGGATCCAGTGCCATTGCGCAACCCTCCTCTCCGCCCCTTAGCTTCTGCCACCCACTCCCGCCCCCTGTCCAATCACGGACTCAGAGGCGGTTGCCTCTTCCTCCACATTCCCATTCTCCCGTCCACCTCCTCCTCCTCCAATCCGCCGAAACTGCTCTCGCGAAGACGCCTACTCAAAGTCCGCCCGGGCGACACTTGAAAGAGAGCACCCACGCAGACACCCCTAACCTCTGGCCATCCCTGGCGCGGATCCTCCCAGCCCGCCCGGGTCTGCCGCCTCTGCACGAGGGGGGGCACCACCAGGGATCCACCGCCACCGAGCTGGGGCACCAAGGAGCGCTTCAGCTGCGCCAGCACCTGCGGGCAACCCCTACGAAATGAGTCGGGCGTTCACATTTGATTATGTGTAGAAGTACTTATACATATTCATACATTATATATTGGTATATGTGTGCATACACATATACATACATGCATGCATGCGTGTACACATACATGTATACGTGCGTGCGCATAACTATAACTATACACATAGTACACATACATGGACATACACATATGTATATATGCATATGTATGCACAGACCTATATACGTGCAAACATATACACGCGTGCATATGCATGTACATATACACATGCATACACTCTACATATACACATACATGTACATACACATGTGAATATACACATGCAGATACATATATACATATATACACACATACGTGTACGTATGCATGCACCTACATACCTACACGTATACACAAACAACGATGCATGCATGCATATGTACGAACGTACATGCATACATGTGTACATACAGGCACGCATGCATACATACAGACATGGACACATACAGACAGGCATGCAGACATACATACATACAGACATAAACACATACACACATGCATGGTCAATGCATACATCTATACACACATACGTACATACATACACGCATACACGCACACACATACAAACGCATACATACATGCACACCTCTATATATGTTTATATGCGTATATGAATAAACACGGCGCACACGGCGCACACGGCTACCCCGCGGCGAATAACACAACTTTGGGACACATGGGTGCAACGTCTGGTTTGCGACTCGCGTCGGTGCGGACTCGTTACCAACATAGGTACTGCATCTGTGAAAAAAAAACGACACCGATGTCAAAATCTCTATATCCATGATGAATACATGTACCTGCATATGTATCCCAATACGATCGTCGCACGACCACTCCATCAATCCCACTACCACAACTTCAATCGACCTTCTCATCTGTGAATATCACGATCAATATCCTCCACGGTTAGAATGCTCGTCCGTTGTCTGGGAGGTTGTTTTTAATTGTGCTTTCTTAGGGCTGATCCCACTGGTAGCGGGCAGCCAATGCGGCTCTAGCCTTCGAGCCAGGCGCGATGGCAGGTCAGGCCAAAGGCCACTAGATAGCGAGGGGAAGCAGGAAGAGACGGAGCAAATAAAGGGGTGACATGGCGAGCAAGGTGAGAAACGTAGGAAGACGAGACGGAACGAGGAGGTGGAGTAAACGCGGATCGGATCCCAGAGGAAAGACTACATATAGAAAGGACGCTAAGACCGTGCAACAAACACTAAACGACGCCTAAACACCAAAACGCCAACTCAGGTTTACGAGAGGCTTCCAGGATTACGCTAAAAACTCAGAAAGCAGCTCACCGACCAGCGCTTGCAGGGAAGGGGCCCTAGCCGAGACTGACGGAGCAGGCACAGGTTGCGGTGCCGGTTTCGGTGGGCGGCCAGGGCCTCAGACTCCTGGCTCTGGGCCGATCCGGTGGGCGGCTCTCTTCCTGGACGACCGGTTCCGAATGCAGGGCTGCTGGCACGGGAAGGTCCCGAGTTCCTCCAGGTGCCTGCGATCGGGGGGACAGGATGGGGAGAGAGCATCGTGCAGAGCAGAGAAGACACAGCTCGGAGCGGAGAGCATAGCTAGACAGAGAGGCTGGCGAGTCCGCCGATCCCCCGCCTACCAAGGTCGACGAGGCGTGTCGGACATTGGGTGGTCCCCCTCCCCCTTCGCTGCTGCCCAAAATCCTGTTCGAGGGGGGTGGGGCCGTGGGGGAACGAGTTCCTGAACGCACCTCCGGGGGCTCTCGGACCTCTTGGGCCGTCTCGGGGCCGTCTCTGGGGCCTCTGGGCCCTCTTGGACCGTCTTGGGGCTCTCTTGGGGGCCTCTCGGGCCATCTTGGGCGGTCTCTGGGGCCTCTGGGGCCATCTTGGAGCGTCGAAGCCCGAAAACGCGAGAACGCGAAAAACATCGAGAGTTGTCCCCCAGACAGGCTCAGACCCCCAAGAGGCCCAGAGACGGCTCCATAGGGCCCGATGAATACCGAAAAGGCGTCCCAAACTGCCAAAAATACCATCACGAGGGCCCCAACAGGAACTCGCGACGACCCTGGACGCCCCCCCATACATAATCCCAACGCCCCCAACATCCCCGCAAAAGGCCACCAATCAGCCGCTAGGGGGTCCCCAAAACCGCAGTGCGCCCCCCAAACCGGCATGCACATGAATCCCATCATGAAAACGCACACGAATCCCGCAGTGGCAAGCACACTAATCCACGCGTGCCGCGCCTCCTTCGGGTCCGCGACTCCAGGCGGTGGCATGAGGAGGGGCCTCGGGGCCTGCAGCGGCTGCCAAGATGAGAGATAATAGCCGTCCCTCCGTTTGCTGCTCCGACTGATCCTTTCCCATGTGGCCCTCCCTACTACCACGGCTGCAGTCCCCCATGCTACTCCACCTGCTGCACCTCCTGGTATTGCTGTTGCTGTTGCTGTTGATGTTCCGCCTTTTGCTCTCCCTCCGCCTCCCCCACTCCCCCTCCTTCCGTTCGCCCGTCTGCCCCCTCCCCCCTCTCTCCTGCCCGCTGTTGCATCGGGCGGATGGTACTTGCGAGTCCCCTACGCGACGACGAGGGCACACTTATCCGCAAATTCGCAGCGATCCGCACGATTCCCCAACAGGTCGAAGGTACACGGGTTCATCCCGACCCCCTCGGTTCCAGGAGGCGGGACAGAATGAGAGAAACAGGGGAGCAACACCAACGACTAAATGGGGGGCACTGTACGCACTAAGTCCGCTCATGACAGCCATCTGTTTCCCGGGCACGATGACGACGGGCAAGGACCTTCAGAAATAACGCAGATGCATCCGCAAAAAGTTGGCACTCGGTTGACCTACGCGGGCGTGTTGGGATGCCCGCCCAAGGTTTTCAAACCAGGCGTTGTTCGAAACGGCGCCCGCGAGTTGGCGTAAGCTCCCCGCTTATGAGGTGCGCAATTGCCCACGTTGTTCAGCCCATGCGAGAATTGTTCGCGACGGGGGCGGGGATCACCGGATAGCGCATCAGCGGGGCAGCATGGACAAGAAAACAACACCACAAGCAGTCCTGTTATGCTCCTCGAACCAATAATCTAAGAAAGTCCCATACAATCCGCCAACGCGTAGCATTGTTGCACCCTGTTTGAAACCTGCCGTGTGTCAGTGTTCATTTGGCGCTCCACTCGGCTTGTTTGTGCCCCGCGTGCACCCCGGTAGCACCTGGCTAGTATTCGTGAGTCGAATCGCAGGACGTCCGCCGCGCAACGCTCATTTCGTTGCCGCGTGCACCTGGTTTCTTTTGCTCGTGCCCCGTTTGCACCCAGGGATGTCTGCCGGCGCGCAGCGGGCACCGCAGTGGGTACGCGGCGCGGGAACAGGAACAGGGGGGGCGGCATTCCTGGGGACATGGCTCCTGGACAGAGGATAGCGCCGCATCGACGATACATCGACGATGCATCGGCGATGCGTCGGTGATGCATCAGCGATGCACCAGCGATGCATCGTCGACGTCAGCTATGATTCGGCGACGTCGACGGGAAGCAAATCAGGCTCCACATCGAGCCGCATCGGCGATGCGGCGCGCTCCTCCGACCCCATCTACTCTGGCCTCATCTAGGAAGCTCAATACGCAAGGATGCGGAACTGCTGACGCCTCCACTTGCTGGCAACATGAACGACAAGACGCGGGCCCTGAGCGAGAAGCCTATCAAACTCAGTCAGCTTGCGGCGCCCGGATTTCTTCCCAGGGTCCGACCTCGATTGCCAGCAGCAGGGCCCGCCTAACACGACGCCGAACCAGCGCCATCGTCGCGCCCCACCTGGTCTGTCCGAGGGGGGGGGGGGGGGGCGAGCACCAGTCCCGGGGCCCATTGCGCCGCGATCCTCGCCCAAACGTCGGCGATTGCATTCCTCAGGCACAAAAAGATGCCGCATTTATCCTTGACCAACCTGAAACCGCGTTCTGTGTTCGGGGGCATCCAGAGCACAGACGCCCCCCCCAGGCCGCAGGAGACCCGCGGCGCGAGCGATTCGCATCCGCGGGCCCCCATTCGATCCCCGAGGGGCCTACCAATGACAAGGCTCGCGCAGTCGGTGGCGTAGCGAATCCGTCTGACGGAGTGCTTCAGGGCTAGATCGAAGCTTGCAACTCCGCGCGCGGCACGGTCTGGCGCCCACCAACGAAGACCTGGGAACTCCACGGCTCGGGGCCCAGAGGTGCGGCGACAAAAACTCCTGACGCATCGCCGAGATCGCCGAGCCGCGTAGCCTTCTGCAGGCGCCCCTATTGGACTCGCCCCCAGGAGCCGCCTCTGGAAATCAACAGGAGGGGGCATCCACCGCCCGAGCATCTGTCCCTGACCGGCCCCGAGCCCAGAAGGACCTCCGCATCCGCCTCAGGGGCCTCGACAAACATGGGCGCAGCGAGGTCTCGGGGAGAACTCCTCGGAGCCAGACCGGTCGCCGCGCCTCCAGAGGCGCCGTTGCCTAGAGCGCCAAAAGATCTGCGACTGAAACATCCTCGTGCCCGCAGTTCTTCACAGGTTCAGGCCCCGTGGCCAAAAGGCTCCCCAGGTGCCCCCTGCAACGTGAGCAAGGCGTAGGACAGGGGCAGCCGGCGGCCATCGCCGGCCCCTCGCCCAGCCCGACCACTTCTCGCGAAGCGGTCCAGCTCGCCGCTTATCAGACGCGCGCCCACGCCATACTCCAAGTCCTCACCTGCAACGCGCTGCGATGCTGGGCCCCTCTGCGGAGACAGGCAATCATCCATGAACGCGCCCGGCTTGTCCTGGAGATGCGCAAGCGCTGCCGCGTCGTGCCGATCATCGCCGTGGCGGGAAGAGGCAGTCGCCCATCGCGCCGCCGTCAAGCAGCCTCGACGCGCGGGCGACGCGGGTCGCAACCAGCCCGGATGAGCGCCGCGCACATGAGCCCACTAGACTAAGACCCCGTTGATCGGTCGGCCAGGCCTTCTCGATGCGGGGGCGGAGGGGCAGCTGCGACCGCCAAGACGACATCCATTCCATCAACATCTTCTTCCCCGCGTCGACGCCAGGCTCGGACGCGCGCGCCGCGCCGGGCGGAGGTCGCGCGCCGTCCGCGCTTGGGGCCAGCGACACTTGCAGCGGCGCCCCTTCGCATGGCCAGCAAGGCCCTCGGCGGTGCCCCCCATAGTTTGGCGGTCGGTGGCCGTGCACTCCCGCGTTCCACAACTTCTTCGCGATTGAACGACTGTGGTCCAACTTCGCGATCCCCATCAACCTCCCTTGCCGCAGGCGCGCTCGAGCTCTGCCCGAGACCGCCGTGGCGCGCGCGCGCGACGTCTCAGCGGCCGCGCGCGAGCCCAAACGAACTTTCGCCTTCGCGAACTGCGCCGGCGCGTCTCTGGCCGCGGGGCGCGCCTGCAGCTCTGTTCTGGCGTTGCCCGCGCTCGCCGCCAATTTTGTCTTTGCAAGGGCGTCGGACCTGAGCTTCCTCAGTCCGACAGCCGCGGCGTCTGCCATCGCTTCTATCTCATCTGCGAATATCCGCGCGGGGCCCTGTTCTGCCAGCGACGTCGCCGATGTAGCTCCAGGGCCTGGCGGGGGGGCGGGGCCCCTGGGCGGCGCCCAAGCAACTTATGCAACCCCGCCAGAGAAACTCCATGTCCAGATCCCGCGACGATGCATCTGGCGACGCCGTCCGAAATCAGCTGCTCCTTTGCGAGCAACCTCTGCGCGGCGCGCGCGTCAATCCCAAGCGGCGTCGCGATGGGGGGACCTCGCGCTGACGTAGGATGGTCGAATCCGCAGATAGAGCCGCGCGCCCGAGCCACAGCGCCGTCGATCCTTCGCCCAGCGGGACCCTGAATCCCACCAGCCCTCTGGGCGTCGGTGGTTTAGAGCGTTTCCTCTTCCACCCCTCCTTCTTCCCCTTCGGGGAGGGGTTTACCCCTCCCCCCACTCCCTCCCCGCTGACCTGGACAGGGGCTTCCGCGGCGCGTTGGAGCGCCCAAGATGGCCCAAGACGGCTCCAATAGGGCCTCAGGGAGCCCAAGATGCCCTCCAAGATGGCTCAAGATAGCGCAAGATGCCTCAAGATGGTCCCCATGATTTTCCAAGACGTTCCAAGAACTCTCCAAGACGGTTCCAAGAGCCCACAAGAGCATCATTAGGATGCATCCACGAGGCCAAAATGCTTCAAAACCCTAGGGACATCAATGTTTCTGGCGTTCTCACTTTTTCCCCACATCCAAAGTGGGGTTCTTGTTTTCTCTGGACACCCCGCGCAGGAACCGGAACACACACGCACACACACACACACACACACTCATACTCACTCACACTCTCTCATCATCAACCTCATCAGCATCATCGATGATGCTCTCTCACATGCTTAGTCACTCACATACTCATCATCATCATCATCACTCGCGCTCTCTCACACGCTCACGAACATCATCATCATCATCATCATCATCATCATCATCATCATCATCGGCATCGGCATCATCCTCATTCAAACATCATCATCGCCACCACCACTCACAATCAATCATCATCCTCTTCACCACTCATCTTCACCACCACTCATCATCCTCATCCTCATCATCGTTGAGTAAATTGTGAGGAAGTCTCAGGCGGGAGCCCCCTCCCTATGGGGCCCGCAGATCATGTTGGTAATCCGAGCGGGTCATCGGAACCCTGTAACTGTCGTCACTTTTGGGCTCCCCAGGCCTGAAAATGGAGGAAGTCTCAGGCGGGAGCCTCGTCTGTGAGTGAATTGGGAGGAAGTCTCAGGCGGGAGCTCCCTCCCTATGGGGCCCGCAGATCATGTTGGTAATCCGAGCGGGTCATCGGAACCCTGTAACTGTCATCACTTTTGGGCTCCTCAAGCCTGAATGTGGAGGAAGTCTCAGGCGGGGGCCTCGTCTGTGAGTGAATTCTGAGGAAGGCTCAGGCGGGAGCCCCCTCCCTATGGGGCCCGCAGATCATGTTGGTAATCCGGGCGGGTCATCGGAACCCTGTAACTGTCGTCACTTTTGGGCTTCTCAAGCCTGAATATGGAGGAAGTCTCAGGCGGGAGCCTCGTCTGTGAGTGAACTGCGACGAAGTCTCAGGCGGGAGCCCCCTCCCTATGGGGCCCCCAGATCATGTTGGTAATCCGAGCGGGTCATCCAAAACCTGTAACTGTCGTCAATTTTGGGTTCTCGCGCTGCCAGAACGCAGCTCCCAGGCCACATTTCGGACGCAACAAGGAAGTTTTTGGGCTCCTCAGGCTTGAATTTGGATAAAGTCTCAGGCGGGAGCCCCGTCTCTGAGTGAATTGCGAGGAGCCAACTGTAGGCCACTTCGTGTTCGTCGTGTTCCCAGAACGTTATTCCCGGCACGCATCCACTGGGACGCACCCCTGTGCGCTTCCTCTGGGTCGTGCCCCCGCACGCATCCACTGGGACGCACCCTTGTGCGCTTCCTCTGGGTCGTGCCCCTGGCACGCATCCACTGGCACGTGCCTGCGCGCACCTCAAGGCGACCACCGGTGGAGGCGCCGGCGAAGACGAGGGCGCCGAGGCGGGCGAGGGCGTAGAGCACCCGGGCGCGCCTCCAAAGGGGGTCCGTGAGCACTTGCACTACCGGCCGGTCCCGACGTGGGGCATCGACGGGGAGCAGGACATGGCGGACGTGCTGAACTTCGCGCACCGCAAGCGTCTCACGAAGCTGGCCAAGGAGCTCCTGGCGCTCCCGTGCATGTCCGAGTCGGCCCGCGAGGACGTGGGCGCGCCCGCGCCAGCGGACGCCGCGACCGCTCCTGCGCCCGCGGCCGGGCACCGACCGCTGGTGACTGCGGCGCGCGAGGAGAGACACTCCTGGGCGAAGCTGCAGGACGACCGCCTCCAGAGCACTGGCGACGAGGATGACGCGGGCGTCGACGACGGCGCGGCCGAGAGCGCCGGCGGCCTGGGCACCGACCCCTCTGCGGCAAGTTTCGACCGAAGCGTGCACTCCACGCCCAGCGCGTATATCGCCCAACTGGTCGCTAATTTGCCGGAGGACCAGAGACTCACGCAGGACCAGACGCTCTTCGTCGCCAAGTTCGCCAAGGCCTGCGACGAAGCCTGGGAGGACGACGTGCAGAAGATGCCCTGGAGCGAGAGAAAGGTGACGCACTTGCTCCTGCTGGGCCAGGGCGGCTCGGGGAAGACGCACGTCGTGCAGAAGATCGTCTTCCCAGTGGTGGAATACGTGTGGCCCTCGCCGGCGCCGGACAGGGCCAGCATGATGGTCGCGGCTTTCTCGAACGCGCAGGCGAAGAACATCTCCACCGAGACTGTCAAAGCCAGAACGCTGCACAATGCCTGTGCCATGCGAGTTCAGAAGTACACCAACGCGAAGCTGCGGCCGGGGGGCATGCAGAAGAGGCTGAAGTGGTTGTGGGAGCACGTCCGCGTTCTTGCCATCGAGGAGATAAGCATGGTGGCAGCCGCGCTGTACAACGCGCTGGACCTTCGCGCCTGCCACGGACGCAGTGACACGCACGACGTGCAGGAGTCGAACTACCAGCGGCCACACCACCACTTCGGGCGCGTGCCCATCGTGTTGCACCTCGGCGATTTCCTGCAGCTGAAGCCCACCGGCAGCATTGGCCTCCTGACGGACGTGAACGAGCGCCTGGACGACGACGAGTCGTACAGGTACGCGGACCCGCCGACGGTGGAGATCCAGCACGCCATCAAGGTCTTCTCTCAGATCCCCTGCGTCTTCGAGCTGAAGGGCACGAAGCGCTTCGAGCCCGGGGACCCTCTGATCACGTTCCTGGGCTGCATGCGCGAGGGCAAGCCCTTCCCACCTGAGGTCTGGTCCGCCTGGGAGAAGACGTTGGCCACGGACAACCAGGGCGTCCTGGGCCCTCGGCACCAGCACGAGAACTTTCGGCTCGGCTACGGCATGGGCATATACTGGGAGACGCTGGCGAGGTGGATCAACACGCGCGCTCGTCGCGACGCTCGGCGTCTGGGCGTGCCCCTTGTTTTCCTGCAGGCCGTTGACGAGTGCGGCACGATTCAGGGCGAGCCCGACGCGGGTCGGCGCCTCCTGAACGTCCCGAACATGCACAAGACGGGGGACATCCACGGCGTTTTGCCGGCCCACGTCGGCATGGAGGTGCGGTTCACGGCAGCGCAGGAGGAGCTGAAGAAGAAGTTGGGGCTCGTGCAGGAGCAGCGGGCCACCATCGTGTCCTTCGAGTTCCACCACGAGGACGAGCAGCGCTACGAGGAGTGCTCGACAGGCCAGCTCTTTCGCCCCCGCTTCCTACCGCAGGGAATCTGGCTGCAGGTGCACGGCTTCAAGGAGTCCCCGATCTACCAGGAGGTCGCCGAGGTGCTGCGACAGGACGCCGAAGGCGCCGACGACGACGGCCAGGCCGAGGCGCGGGCGCGGAGCTTGCTGATGTTCAGGCCCAGCGAAAGGGAGTTCACATGGCAGAGCTCGGGGGCGCACAGCGTGCGCCGCTCGGGGTTCACCCTGACGCACGCGTCCTACCTGACCTCCACGCTGTCGCAGGGCCAGACGCTGCGCAAGGGCGTCACCATCGACTGCGCGAGAGACGAGGACGCTGGCCGCACGGGCATGTCGGACGAGCAGTGGTGGCTGCACCTCTACGTCATGTTCTCCCGCGCCACGTGCATGCGGAACATGCTGATCCTGCGGCCGCCGCCGCGAGAGTTCCTGGAGTGCGGGCCGCCGGCGTCCCTGCGGAAGGCGCTCCTGGAGTTCGACAAGAGAGCGGTTTTGTCCAGGGCGGAGGCGAAGCAGCTCGCGGCAGAGCTGGGCTTCGTGCTGCCTTCCGCCTGAGCGCGGCTGCGCCTCGCTCGAAGCCCGCGGGGTTGTCCCAACGGCTTGGTCTTGCGCGCCAGCGGCTCGCGGGGTTGCCCCGACAGCCTGGCCCGCGGGGTTGTCCCAACGGCTGCGCGACGTGACCAGTAGAGAACGCGCCTGTGCTGGCCGTGGCGGCGACGGCGCCGAGGAACATCGACATGCGCGCTCATGCAACAGGAAGGGGAGGAGGTGGCGGGGCGCGGAACAAACAGGGGGGCGAGGATGGGGACAACGTAAGGAGTGGAAGGGGGGCCCGCGCCAAGGCGAGAGGAAATATACGCGGAAGAGACAGCCAGGACGCCTCACCAACCACGAGGACGACGGTGATGGCTTTTTCCAGATTCGCCCAGAGGATTCTTATGTGGGGTTCTTCCGTCGGAGTAATTCGCTTGCGATGCACGTCCGAGGCGTCACGATGGCTCCAAGATGGCTCAAGATAGCTCCAAGAAGGGCCCAAGAAAGCCCCATGACGGCGCCAAGAGCGCCGAAGAGCGCTCCAATAGCGGTCCCAGAGCGGTCCAGGAGACGATTTTTGGAGTTCCTGGGGGGGGGCTCTAATTAAGGAACCCCCTTCCTTGGCAGATTTCCTCCACGATGGCCGCAAGGCCCCCAGGATGCCCCAAGAGGCCGCAGGATGGCCCCAAGATGGCCCCAAGGCCCCCCAAGAGGCCCCCAGGAGGCCCCCGAGAGACGCCAGCGGCGGAAGGTCGCGAACGGGCCGCGGACGCGACTAAATTACCTAACGCGCGCAGGGCCGCGAATCAGGCGGCTCACGACAACGTCCAGGGAAGACGATGCAGTCCAGGTGTCATGACAGCCCCTGAACGGGCATGCAGGTGCGTCCAACAGGCCTGAGGTAGGCGCCGAGACCACCAATCGCGGCCAAAATGGCGCGAAAACGTTCCAACGTCCAAGAGCGAACAAGGGAACGGCCGACGCCGTGAGCCCCAGCCTGTCGAACACAGTCGGGGTGGTAGGTCCAGCGAGGATCCCAACGGCGGCAGCGAGCCGCGGCGTCAGCGACATCAAGGTGCATCCATGTTCCGAAAAGACAACCACACCAAGACGTATCGGCCCAGACCCAACGGGTGAAAGGGCACCGAATGCACGCTCCCGTCGAAACGCGGCGTGCGCACGGCACAGCGTCACAGTGCAGTCCAATGAGGCGGAGAGCACAAGCGGAACGAGACTGTGTATACCCAGGCAAGTCCCACAAAGCCACTGATCCAAGGTCGCGGTAGGAAGCCGTCCGGCAATTACGTCCAGAGGGCACCGATCCACGGAGCACTGGTGGGGATGCGCGAAGCGTCTAAAATTCCACCTGGTTTCATCGTGCGCCCGGGGTCGCAACTGCCAGCGCTTCCCTGCGGCTTCCAGGTTCGATGTCGACCTGGTGGCCGCCGCACGGTCGCAGCGCACGCGCGCGCGCCAGCGCGTGCCGCCCCAGCTCCGCAGTCGCTTCGGCGCAGGGCCCACTAGGAGTCGACGCGCCCTGCCGCCCCTGTCGGTTTCCAGCTGCGCGCGGCGGCTGCTCCCGCAGCTCTCCGAACGGCGATGCGATCCGGAGCTGTAAGCCTCTGGGCCCTGCCACTGGCGCGCGACCCTGCGATCGCCGCATCCAAAAAGGTAGGCGTCGAGGAACGCAGGCGCGACGTCGCCCCCGTCCGCGTCTGGCTCCACGCCTGCTGTGGCATTCGGGCAACACCCAAGGCCCTGTGCCCCCGGGCCTCCACAGGCACGGCGGCGCTCAAAATTGCACTGATGGGAAAAGCCAAACTCCCCTCTGCTCAACCATATCCAACTGATGTAAGAGCAACTCGCGGGCGCGCTGAGGCTGGCGCTGAACGCCAGTCGGCCCGTCGCGTCAGCCTCTCGGGCCTCCTTGGGCGGCGTCTACGGCGGCGCTGCGTCGAGGTCCAGCGCGGACTGGGGCGGATCCCCACCAGCCGCGCGGGGACTCTTGCTTATCGCGCCTCAGATGTCCGAGAACTATCCACAGGGTCACGCCGCGTGCCCGACGTCTCCCGAGCCGCGCCCGGCCGCGCGGCCGGCCGCGGGCGGCGGCCCTGCCGGCGCCCGGTCGTTTCCCACTCGGATCGGCGACCCCCCGAATTCGCGGCGGCTCGCAGCCCCGGACTCGGTTGGTTACCCAAGTCTGCTTGGTCCACTTTATGAGCCCTGCGCGGGCAGCCAGCATGGCCCTGGAAAAAGCTCATTTACACTACTAACGCATCTTAAAATAAGCTAGCTCTGCACTATCTCAGCGGTGGGGACCTTTAAAGGGGGGCATGCGGAGCTGGAGCGACAACCCTACCATAACTGAATATCCGACGCAGCAGCAGCAAGGCGCCAAGGTGTGCCGCGAGCAGTCTAGCGAGGGAGGTCCCCCCGAGAAGGTTCAAAGCGGGACCGAGCCCCTTTAGGCCCAAGCCTCCAGGCGGTACCTGACCTGGCCCTGATGGCCTCGACGGGCCAGCCAAAACTCGGAAACGCGCAGACCCCAAGGATTTCAGCCTCGGGGCGGGTGAGGCGGGGCCGAAACTGCAGCCAAATACAATGGTTCAAAAATTGCTTGCGTACCCCCCCCCTTCGGCGCCTCCTCCAATACACCGGCAATATTGGGGGGGCAGGGGGGTGCGCGAGGAAATTCTGGGTGACGATTCGGCGGCTAAATCATTTACCGATGCTACTGTAAAAGTGTCTTCTGAAAACGCGTATTTACACTAACGCATCTTAATGTAAGCCAGCTTTGCACTATCTCAGCGGGGGGACCTTTAAAGGGAGGCAGGCGGAGCCGGAGCGACAACCCTACCAGAAGTGAATATCCGACGCAGCAGCAGCAGGGCGCCAAGGTGCGCCGCGAGCAGTCCGGCGAGGGAGGCCCCCCCGAGAAGGTTCAACGCGGGACCGAGCCCCTCTAGGCCCAAGCCTCCAGGCGGTACATGACCTGGCCCTGATGGCCTCGACGGGCCAGCCAAAACTCGGAAACGCGCAAACCCCAGCCCCACATTGAAGAGACTGGCACACATGCCTAAGCACCAGCCCTGCAGCAACGATTTGGGTGGGAGGGTATTTGGGCTTTAATCTATGTCGTGCTCCAGCCCCCCTTATGTAAACGCCCCCGGTCCAATTGCTCTGGGTGAATTTCACTTCTGAGGAGCGCGAGGGAAAACAGGGGACGCTGCAACGCACCACTAGACTGCACCGGTCAATATTCAACAGATAAGGCCAGCACTGCACACGCGCACTCGAAAAGTCCCTGCGAGCAAACAATACTGAAAACGTCTGGTCACTTCGGCTTGCCGCGCCTGCCTCGGGCTCGGCCTGCCGCGCTCGGACGGCCCGCGGTGAGAAATCTGCCCCCGTCGAAATTTGGGAGCTCGACGGGGCAGCCGCGCGCCCGCCTGAGCTCCTTCAGCAGCGAACGCGCCAGCGGAGACTGCGAGACAGGCGACTCCTCGATGCACTTCGCCACGGCCTCGGCAGGCGCTGCCCAAAAGGCGACGCCCTCGCGCGCCTGCGTCTCCGTCATCTTGGCGAGCTGGCCGACCAGGACGTGTGTCTTGGTGTACCTCTGCAGCGCCGTCGTAGTCTGCCACCTCCCTTTCCCAGAGGGTCGCCACTCGCTAGCCCAAGCCGCGATGCGTTCGCGGGCTAGAGGCTAGCCAGTTGCATTGTGATATGGCAATTGACTTGCTATCTAACAAGTAGGCATTTTCATGCAACATCATTTAATGTCGCCTAAAGGCTTTAATCATTGCGATTCCTTGCTTTGCTTGAAAAATAAAGCTACACCTTTATATTCGTTGGCGCAACGGGGGCGCGAAGGGCAGGCAGCGCTGTTGCGACCGTTGGCTCGCGGCGTCGGCCTTCGTAAGCGAATGGCGAATGGATGTCTGCAGGTGCTGGCAGTACGGTTGCGCCGCGCAGGCGCGGTTGAGTTCGCGGCGTGCCGCGAGGTTGGCCATGCATGGGCGGGTTTGCACGCGTGGGTGGATTTTTGCGCGTGGGCGGGTTTGTTGGCGCGTTGGGCGTTGTTAGTTTAGTGTTTTGGCTTGTTGCGTGGATCGCGGTTTGGTTTGCGTCGCGCTGCGCGTCGTGCTGCGCGTCGTGAGTCGTGGTTTTGTTTGAAACAGTTTGTGTTGCGGTGCTTGCTCCTCCGTCGCTTTGGCGCCGTCGTTGCCGCTGTCGCCGTCGTCGCCGCCGCCGTCGCCCCCGGGTGCGCAGTCCGTTCGACAGGGTCAGGCGGCGTCAGGCGCAGGCCCCGCAGATCGACCACGACAGACGGCGGGAGCGGGGGGGGAAGGGTAGCGGCCATGTCTGCGGCAAGGTCAGGCCAAGCGGTTTGCCCACTCAGCTCAGCACGGAACGAATGCCAAGTGATCCAAGGCGAGGGCCATTGAAAAGCGATGCACTGCGGCGTTGCTTCATTCCCTTCTTCACCCCCCCACGGGGAGGATGAGCTGTGCAAGTGGATGCGAGGAGAGGATGAGGAAGAGGCGGATGGAAGAAGCAAGCACGTGCTAATCAAGGAGGGTGGAGGCGTGGGAAGGAACGGAATACGACGAGGAGACTGAACAGGAGGAAGAGGAGGACGAGGATGAGAGGAGGAGGTAGAGGAGGAGGAGGAGGAGGAGGAGGAGGAGGAGGAGGAAGAGGAGGAGGAGGAGGAGGAGGAGGAGGCGTTTTTCGTTGTTATCCGCCCTGGCCTGCATGCATTGCAGGCGGGCTAAGCACAACTGGCCCAACTGCAACGCAGAATCGGATCCGTCTAGGGCCCGCAGCTGG
The DNA here is from genome assembly GCA_963575745.1 of Prorocentrum cordatum. Lineage (NCBI taxonomy): Eukaryota > Dinophyceae > Prorocentrales > Prorocentraceae > Prorocentrum > Prorocentrum cordatum. The sequence goes on from CAUYUJ010004669.1 coordinate 987,084, forward strand.
GAGGCAAATGGATGCACACCCTGCGGCCCCGATGTATGCAGGCGAGCGTTCGGCGTTAATGCCGCCTGTCTGCTCGCAGGGGCACGACCTTCTGGTGTTCGACCCGACCGATGCCGTTCCATGCGACACCGCGCCTTGGCCGCGCGGTCGCGGCTTCGAAGTGCCACCTGAACGGGCACGGCGCCCAAATAAGTTCGAGCGCGGTTGGCGGTCAGGAGGAGGGCGAGGGAGAGGATGAGGGGGAGGGAGAGAGGACTAGGAGGAATAGAGTTGGGACACGCCTTCCCCAGCTTTCTCAGGGGAATACGTTTCCACCCAAGCCGAAGCGTCGCGGGGGCAGGTATAGAAGAAACGCGACTCAGTTGCATGGACCAGAAAGCACGATGGCGATGCCAGAATGCGTTCTGGTGTCCAGGGGGCCGACACACACACACACACACATGAAGCGAAACGTTTGCCCATGACATCTGGGGAAGGAGTATCCTCCTACTTATCCTGCCCCCTGTGTACTTTCCCCTCCTCTTCCGAGTCCAGCCTCTCATCCTTATCATCATCGTCGTCTTCACCCTCCCCTTCATTCGCCGCCAACCACCACCTCCTCTTCCTCATCATCTTCCTCCTCCTCTTCCTCCTCCTCCTCCTCCTCCTCCTCCTCCTCCTCCTCCTCCTCCTCCCCCTCCTCTCCCTCATCGCCCTGCCCCTTTCTGTCCTCGTCCTCGGCGTCGCCCTCGTTTTCTTCCTCGTCCCTCCTCCTCCGCCTCTTTCTCCTCCTCCTCCTCCTCCTCCTCATCCTCCTCGCCCTCGCCCTCCTCCTCCGTATCCTCTCCCTCCTCCCTCTCCTCCTCCCCCTCCTCCTCGTCCTCCTCCTCCTCCTCGTCCTCCTCCTCCTCTTCCTCCTCCTCTTACCCCTCCTCTTCCTCCTCCTCCTTCCCATTATCTCTCCGCCCACATCCTCCTCATCGTCCCTCATCTTTTTCCCCATGCGCTTCATGCCCCTCCGCTGCCCTCGTTAGTCTTACAGTTGTTCACACGCGCGGCCTCACGCCGCCATGCCTCTTCTGTCTGCGCCCTCTGCCGTCCTCCAGTCAATGCTGCATCTGCCTCCGTGCGCGTCATACCGCCTGCTCTATCGCCATCCCTGTTCTGCCTTCCCGTGCCCTCTGCCTCCTCTGCGTTCAGCGCCTTCTGATGTTGGGGGCAGCGTTGCAACGCCTCGCAGTGAATTAAGCGGGATGGGGAGGTGCGTCGCCGCCACAACAGCGGAGACTGCGCAGGCGAGTCCGGGGAGGGGCGGCGAGGCAGCGAAGAGGAATGAGGAGGAATGCGGGTGCCAGACAGGGTCTAGCGGCCAGCGTCAGCGAGAACCTTGGCGAGTTCAGCCATCTTCTCGCCAAACTCCATCGGATAGGCTGCCGAATCTCTGAGGGCAGCCTTTCGGCCATTCACGCGACCGCGCTTATCATGCGACCATGCTCGCTTGCCCCTGCGCGACGGGGTGACAGCTGGCCTCCCTCGCTTGAGAAAATGCGTTGCTTGGCGCAGCGGGGCAGTCGTGAACAGATGAACGCATTTCGACAATACGAGATCGGGGTCGTAGAAACTCCCCATCCACGTGCAGAAACGACTATGACCAGTTAGATTCCTCAAAAACGCAAAGCACGGGTGGTTCTGCATGCAAGATGCGATGGGTTGCTCGATGCTGTAGATGGCGCCTCGGGCTGCGATCGCGCCAGCGATCCAAACTACAAACGAAAGGAAAGAATTGCCAGCCACAACGAATGGCACATTCGTGTCGCCACAGATCCGCGGCCGCCCCGCGGGGCAGCTTCGGCGGTGCCAACTCATCTGAATATGTTTGCCAGGGCGCGCGCGCGCTCTGCTCGGGCTGTGGCGCTCGCGCGCAGGGAGCGGCGGAGAAGGGCGAAGCCACTATTATGTCGACGTGCCTCCCAGACTGCCAGCGAGACATCCAGCAGAACGAATTACAGCAGGGCCCAAAATGGGCGTAGGCGTTCTTACGCAAGCGAAAGCACAGTATACTACACCAAAGCATGCCCGAGACGCTCAGGAGGTCCTCAGATTTGTCACGGAGGATTTCGAAGCTCGCGGTCGCGAGGCCAATGGCGCGAGCTGCCCGCCCAGGGCTGTCGCGACCGGCGAACGCGTGGACGAAGTCCAGATCTCTGCGTATCGACCCTGTGGGGGTGAGGGGCTGGGCGACAGCGAGGACGAGCATGCGGGCGATGAGGCAGGCGAGGGGGGCGATGAATAGGACGCGGGGAGGGGGAGGGAAGGAAGAGGAAGGACTTTGGGGGGGGCGGAGGGGAACTGCGCCAAGGGGGGAGGAGGAGGAGGAGTAGGAGGAGGTGGAGGAGGCGGGGAGGAATGAGGGATGAGGGGGAGAGGAGGGGGAGGGGGAGGCGGGGAGAGGAGGCGGAGGACGAAGTTGAGGCTGCGGAGGAGGGGGGACATTGATAACGACGATCGTGGTTTTGATGATGCTGATGATGAAGATGAGGAGGTGGAGGAGGAGGAGGAGTGAGAAAGAGAGAAAGAGAGAGAAAGAGAGAGAAGAAAGAGAAAGAAAGAGAGAGAGAGAGAGAGAGAGAGAGAGAGAGAGAGAGAGAGAGAGAGAAGAGAGAGAGAGAGAGAGAGAGAGAGAGAGAGAGAGAGAGAGAGAGAGAGAAAGAGAGAGAGAGAGAGAGAGAGAGAGAGAGAGAGAGAGAGAGAGAGAGAGAGAGAGAGAGAGAGAGAGAGAGAGAGAGAGAGAGAGAGAGAGAGAGAGAGAGAGAGAGCGATACAACAATGAGATGGAGGGATGGGGCAGTAGCAGGGGACGTGGAGGCGGAGGAGGAGGAGGAGGAGGAGGAGGAGGAGGGACCAGGAGGAGGAGGAGAAGGAGAAGGATAACGAGAAGGACTACGTGTGTTGTGAAGGAGCAGGAGGAGGAGGAGGAGGAGGGCGAGGGCAAGGACGAGGACGAGAATGACTGAAGACGGGGTGTCAGCCGCCACGGGAGGTGATCGGCAGCGTCTGCCTCAGCAGCCAGGACTGCCCCCCCCGCCCTTGGCCTGCTCGGGGGGGGCGGGGGGGGGGGGGGATGGGGATTCCGCGAGATGAGATGCCCAAGAGGAGAGACGGAGAGACGTTGTTCGATGGGACCCCAGCGAGTAGAACCCTGAAGGTGCCCCGACAAGGGCTCGGACGAAACGAGAACAACAACGTCACCAGACGGTTTGACGGCGGGCTCAAACGCGGCCTGCCTGCGGCCTAGACAGCCCAGACATTGCCCGGGTCGGTCCTAAGGGTGCAGGCCCGCCCACAGTTCTGGAGCTGTTGGCCCACGAAGGGCCAACAGCTCCAGAACTGGCCCGAGATCGCACCGACGCGAATTCCCAAGAGTGGCCGAGGGCGGCCCTCGACCCGACCGACCGCGATACGTTCATCAGTCATACATGTCATCGAAAGCCTTTGCGGTCAAGCTGGTGCACCCTCCCGATGACCCACTGGAGCTGGCCCCAGAGGTCGGTCGCCGCGCACTCCTTTGCGGCGAGGGTGACCCAGTCTGGAACGGCGCCGTCCGCGGCGGGCACACAGATCGCCACACTGACGAGGGCGAGCACGACCCCTGCACGCCTAGCCATTGTCGCGGCCAGTCCCAATGTTCAGATAATGCTGGAGGTCCAGTCTGCGAAAGACCCCCCTCTCCCAGGCCCCCTGCCTCGAGTATGCAGATTGCGATACGGCAGCAAGCAGCGCATTCAATGATTCATCTCTCCAAGTGGCATAACGTCTCGGATGCCCGAAGTGTCTTATCCTCCAGACGTTTCCGATTTCTCGCCAAAGAATCGGTCGAGGAGCGGCGCAAGGAGGATGGCGACGCAGAGGTGCGGAAAGAAGAGGGCAACGCGAGAACTAGGGGAGGGGGGCGATGAGGTGGAAGAAGGGGAGGGGGAGGAGGAGGAGGGGGAGGAGGAGGAGGAGGAGGACGAGGAGGAGGAGGACGAGGAGGAGGAGGACGAGGAGGAGGAGGAGGAGAAGAAGAAGGCGCACGAAAGAGCAGGAGCAAGAGAAGGAGCAGGACCTCCCCCACCTTCTTCCCCTCCCCTCCCTCTTTCGCCCATCCACCCTCCCTCCGCCCCTCGTGCGCCACCCCGCAGGAGATTGACGCCGTCGGCAAGGTCGATGGGGGAGGGGCCCAGGGCTCGCTCAGGGTCAGACCTTGCGCTGCAATCGTTACCCCGCACACTTCCAGTTTATAGCGGCGACCTCTTCCTCCTTCCTCCTCCTCCCTCCTCCTCCTCCTCCGTCTTCCTCCTCCTCCTCCTCCTCCTCCTCCTCCTCCTCCTCCTCCTCCTCTCTTGCTTGTCCTCCTCATGTGCCCCCCCCCCCCTCGCCCTCGTCCTTCTCCTGAGCATCCTCATCGTCCTCCTCCCCCCTCCTCCCTCCTCCTCCTCCACCTACTCATCTTCATCGTCCTCTTCCCCCTTCCGCCCCTCGTCCGCTCGCTCTCGAGAAATCGGCAACGCCCAACCGCGAATGACGGACTTGTCTTTGTTGTTTTTGCTGGGGGGCAGCGCAAGTCGGTTGAGGGGGGGGGGGCGGGTTTTCGGCCCCAAGGACGACGAGCTTTTCGCGGCTCCAGGCCCGGGGACCAAGGACAGAGTTGAACCAGTTGGCGGCGCGCCCCCCCCCGCCCCCAACGACCAGGGGTCCTGCAGGTCAGGTGCCAGAACAAGTGGTGCTTCGGTTTCTTAGGTATGCCAGCCCCCTCCAACAAAATGAGGTGCCGCGCGCAGAGGAACTGCAAGCGCCGCTGTTGATGGAGGTCTGGGTCGCCTTGGATGTCCTTCAGAAACGTGTCCCACTCGTGAAGGGCTCTCACGCATGCAAGCAGGGCCCCTCCGCCCTCCAGTATATCAGCGTACTTGGGGAGGGCCTCAATTGCACACCACGCGAATAGACCCTGAGCCTCTCCTGCCCTAGTTTTTAGAGCAGGACTGTCCGCAGAACCGAAGAGCCCCATTGTGAATGAATCGATCTGGTCATGTTTATTCCCAAGTTTTCGTTGCGACTCGTACCATGCATCCAGCTCTTGCTCAATCCTCTCTGATGCTGCGGACTCTCTCTCTTGCTTCTCGGTAAAGGTGCCCGCGAATGCTTCGCACTCTACGAGCCGCCACACGAAGGTCATCACTGCGAAAACCATGACGCCCAAACAAACCGTGTGCATGCAATCTATTGCATAGGAGTTCGGTAGGGATACTCCGAGGGTAGGGTCGAAGATGGGACATCTGTGGGTCGTCAAAGTTTGAGACGAGGGCCTAGAAACGTCCAGCTAGGCAGCGCAATGGTATGGTAGGTCGCCACGTCTCGGAGGCCCCTCTGAGGAGGGAGGAGGTCCCCCTTTTGCAAGGCTGCACTGTGCTCGTTGATCGGGGGGACGTCTGAAACAATACAGAGACCTCTTCCTGCTTTGCTCCGCTTGTCAAACCTGAACCCGCCCTCTCGCGCGAGACGCTTCACCTCGGCATTCGTCCGAAGCAGCACCCAATGCTCACAAGCCTGTGTCGCTTCCTCGTGCGACATGTCCCCGTGGTCGGTCCAGGGTTTGTCCAATGCAAACAAGTGGCTATAGAAGGGGGCATCGTGTTTTAACAAGCGGGGCGGGGCCCGGGGGGAGGCTGCGACAACGACGAGGACACCCGCGCTATGTTGTTGGTTCTCTCTCTCTCTCTCTCTCTCTCTCTCTCTCTCTCTCTCTCTCTCTCTCCCCCTATATATATATCACTCTCTCTATCCCTCTCTCTTTCTCGTTCTCTGTATGTGTCTGCTTCTCCCTCTGTCTCTCGCTGATCTCCTCCCCCCATCACCCTGTTCGATCCAGGCCCTCCCGACGCCATTTCTGTGCCCTTCCCCTCGTCATCCCGTCCCCGCACTCCTTCCACCCTTGCGCGCCTCCCCTCCCAGTTCTTCCCACCTTGTCAACCACTCCCAGTATCCCACACCTCCTCCTCTTAACTCTCTCTTTCTCTCTCTCTATCTCTCGTGCTCCCCCCCTCTCTCTCTCTCGCTCTCTCCCCATCTGCCTCTTTTTTGTTTTCTCTCTCTCTCTCTCTCTCTCTCTCTCTCTCCCCCTTTATCTCTCTCTCTCTCTCTCTCTCTCTCTCTGGTTGTCCCTATGCCGCTCAATGATCGGCTCTATTGATATCCATCTAAGTATCCCATGCATTGGATGTCCGTGTCCACCCTCTTCATATGCACGTTCTCCATATCGTTGTTTCTCTGCTTCGCTCCCTCATGTCACTGCACTGGCTTGTTCAACGCAGCAGGGGGCGATAGGGGGACGAGGTGGTTGAGGCAAGGTGGGTTCAGGGCATTCCGTGCGTCGGGCTCGCTGCCAACAGACGCAGCAATACATGCATCGATCGAGCGCGAAGCACGCTGGACATTGAATTCTGGACAAGGCGCGCAATGCATTCGTGCATGCGACATACCCCGTATTGAGTGCGCGCGTTGGCCGCGTGGCATGACGAGTTGTGGTTGCACGTGTGGGCGCGCGCACTCGTTGCGCGCGTGCGCGTGTGCTTTCATGTGGCGCATGCGTATACACATGCGTGTTGTCATTGCTGTCACCGCTGGCGTCCACGTCTGTCGTGCCGCCACCGTCGCCATTCTAAAAGCCGTTGGATCAAGCTAGCGAGGATACGGCATGTGGAATGAAAAGCGCATCCTGAACTGAAATATGTTGTCCCTCGTCGCGCTACACAAAGGACACGGACAGGTTGCGCTCGACCATGTGGGCACGCTCATTTGTACAACAATAGCTTCCCAGTCAGCCATGATCTGCGTTATTGCGGCTCGGAAGCCGAGTGGCTCTCCCGCTGCAGCAGCTCTGTTGTCACCATCGGCCCAGGGCTGGCCGTCCATGTCTGTCCCAGGGTACACGCCTGATGACAGGACTTTGATGCGCCAGTGAACAAAGGCGAATACACGGTGCCAAGTGCAGTGACCACGGCATCCGCACTTGCACGCCAGTTGCTTGCGGATAATCAACCCTGGGTGGCGGCGCCCTGTGAGTAAGTTCGCGAAGCTAATGACAAGTATCGCCCTCTGCCTGCCCGCTGAGGACTGGCCACCGTATCGAGCTGCGTCGATGAAGACCCCGACTGGAATGACCAAGGTCCCCGCTGGGGACTCCCGAACAATTGTGTGGTCTGTGTAAGCAAGGGGCCACGTCTGACTCCCGATCCGTTTCCGCATGTCTCGCTCAGTCGAGGGGTCAGCGAATATTTCATGTTTCAAGAGGTCGTAATACGGCCGTACTTCCAGCTCGAGGTCCCATCTCATCTTTGTTTTCGTGCTCTGGCCGGGCACGCTCAGCGTCATCCCTGGCACCCCCGAGATACCAAGCTTATCCAATTGTCGGTCAATCTTTTTCTGGTAGTTTCCAGTTGGAAGGTTGGGCTCGAGCTTCCAGTCTGTGATGGGTGACACCGCCCCTGCCTCGCACATGTTATAGGCTAGAGTGCACAGCTGGGTCGCATGCAACTGACCATTGGCATACATGGCCAATAACTGTTCGTACAACCGCTGGCCCGCTTCTATGGTGCTCTGTTCTTTTCTGCATGAGTCTTCGGGGAACGCGTGGACCCGCCGTCGTTTGGACTCCATTATTGCCATGCGAGTTCGGATCTACATTGACTGTATGTGCGCCCCAAAAAAAAAACTCGACTGACATGGCTGCCATCCGCCACCATCGTCGCCACCGTCGCCGTCATCGCCGTCGTCATCGTCGCTACCGTCGCTCTGTCATCCTTCCTCCTGCTCACAACCTCGCGTTGCGCCCCGCAGCTCCCCGCTCGATCCCCGTGCAGAGAGCCGACGGTGTTGTTGCTGTTCATTTCCATCCTCCTCCTCGCACGCTCTCTCCGCATTCTGTCGGTGAGTTTCGCCCCCTGTGATGTAATCGTGCGCCTCATCGCCCTCCTCCTCATCACCCCCTCCCCTCGCGCCCACTCCTCCTGCCTCCTCCTATCATCCTGCCTCCTGCCTCCTAACAGTGCGCCTCCTCAGCATGCTTCCCTGCTCATCTGCCATCGCGCCTTCGCGCTCTGCAAAGATAGAGTGGGCACATTTCCAACTGGCACGATACCCTGCAATCGCAGGGGGCATTTGAATCAAAGCTTGCCTGACAGCATCTGGCAGAGTGAGCGCTTCCCCGCAGCGATCAAGACTGGTAAATGACAGCGCCCGGGGCCGAACCGAAAGGAATATCCCGAGGGTCATCGAAAGTCATCGAAGGATCCGCGATCGGTCATCGATGACGTGTGCGTTTTGTGCATATATATATAGGTTTTCATTGCAACGTCATCGATCGAGATCCGCGATGGATCATCGATCGGCCCGGCGCCGGGGGGGGGCGAAAATCCAGTCCAGGGGTGTTGCGGCAGCTAGCTGCCTGCCAACGGAAGGTGCAGTACGTCCCGCCGCTGCGGAGGGGGTGAATGCGACGTACGTTGCAGCTGCGCTCACACCACCCTTCACGACAAGTGTTTCGCACCAGTCACGCCTGACAACGCGGATGCAACATTCGCGCGGCATTCACCCACTCCTAGCACAGCCGAGCCTGACAATCTGGCTTTCATGTGAGGGCACAGCGCAGTCTTTCTCAAATTATTGACCGATGCGAGGCTCTATATGTTATTTCCAGCAACACTCCAATGAACCCGACTCGTCTAAATGCGAGCTCGAGTCGATCAAAAGTGGAGGGGCTGACCTGAACATGTATGCCCCAGCCTCGCAGGGTCACCCCATGCACGCGCGCTGTGCCTCGCGCCAGAGTTGTCATCATATATCATATCGATCCTACTTCCTCATCCTCTTGGCCTTCGGGGGGGTCGGCTGCACCCGCTGCCCCAGCGGCCCCCTTGCCCTGCTTGACGGGTTTCGCTGACTGGCGCCTGTGGATCCTATCGTTGGCCTCCAGGATGCCCTGGACCTCGGCCGCGAGAAGGTCCACGCTGGTCTGCGGCGCCGAGGCGGGCGGAGGGCGGGCCAGGGCGGGCGCGAGGAAGGAGGGGGGGTCGAGGAGGGGGGGGGATGCGGGGAAGGAGGAGGGGGAGGAAAGAGGAGGAGGAGATGGGGCGCAGGGGGAGAACAGGAACAGAGGGAGGAGGAGATAGGGGGGTTGGAGGTGGGAGAGGGGAGGGGAGAGAAGGAGGAATGGAGGAGGAGAGGAGGAGACGAGGAGGAGGAAGAGGGAGGAAGGAGGGGAGAGAGGAGGGAGAGGAGGAGGAGGAGGAGGAGGGAGGGAGAGGAGGAGGAGAGGAGGAGGAGGAGCCGATGCCTGCTCGTTGGCGATCTTCTCCGCGCCCACGATGATGTCCGAGGTCCCCACCTTGGCGATCACCTGGGAGGAGGCGGGCAAGGCAGAATACGATTCGGGATTTGAGGGGGACCCATGGATAAGTTGGCAGGCGGGACTGTAAGTATGACTGGAAAGGGACCGTGGAGGCGTCAGGAGTGAAAAGGACTCCGTCGGCGGAAAGGGGTTGGGCGGAGGGGCAGATAGCGAGGGGGGGGGGGGGGGGGGGGGGGGGGGGTGGGGGGGGGGGGGGGGGGGCGGACGGAGGAGGAGAGGGTAGGAAGGAGGGATGAGCCGCACAGCAGCCGCAGGATGAGGACGACCGGATATGAAGGATAACGCGGAAAAGGCGGATGACAGAGAGAGGACTCAGGAGGCGAGTCGTCGGCGGAGGGGTTGGGTGGAGGGCAGATAGTGGAGGGGGGGGGGGCGGACGGAGGAGGAGGGGGAGGAGGAGGAGGAGGAGGAGGAGGAGGAGGAGGAGCAGCAGCAGCAGCAGGATGAGGACGACACGGATATAGGAGGAGAGTGGAGAGGAGGAGGAGGAGGAGGCGGATGAGGAGGAGGAGGAGGAGGAGGAGGAGCGGGCTGAACAGGAAACAAAAAGACGAGGGAGAGCGGACGGATGCGGAGGATGAGGAGGATAAGGAGAAGGAGGAGGAAGAGGCGGGGGAGGAGCAAGCCTGCGCGTCCTTCATGCCGCTCATGATGCACATGCCGAGGGGCACTTTCTTGAGGGCCAACTCCAAGGACTTGGACTTCTTCTCGAGCTTCCCCTTCACCTCGTTCGTGTTGGCCCACGCCCACTCCCCGTCGGCGTTGGTCTTGATGGTCTCAGCGATCGAAATAGCTGCTGAAATCGCCGACTGGGCCGATGCGATGAACTTCTTCGCGGACTTCATGGCCTCGACCTGGGGCGCGGGCGTCTTCGGCAGCCTCGGAGGTTTGGGCGCAGCATCACCGCCATCGCCACCGCTGCCACCAGCGGGGCCGTCGCCCAGCGCCTTCGTATTGTCATGCTTCGCCTGCTTCGAAACCGCGGCCCAAGTCTCGGTGAACTTCTCGCGCCAGCCAATCTCGAAGTACATGAACTTCGTGGCCCCGTTCATGGGGTCGACCTGGCAATATGGGTATCCCATCTCCACGCATCTGGCGGCGTGGCGCCAGACGTTGGCGAGGGCCCCCTTGTCTTTGTGTCCTGTGGGCCCGCCTTCTTCCCAGCACATGCGCAACAGCGTCATGAGCTTGCCCGACTTCAGCCACGACTCCTCGTGCTGCTGGCGGTGCTCCTTGTATTTCTCAGCGATGCCCTGGTACTGCTTCTGCAGCCGCGCGTTCTTGTACGCCACGGGGTCATTGCTCTTCTCGAACTGCGCCTTCAGCAGCTTGTCGGCGTCGTGCTCCCTCTGGAATCGGTTGCCGATGGCGGTGCGCATCTTGAACATGCAGCCATGCCCGTCGTACCTCTCCACGGCGCCCAAGATCTCGGCGTCGCCCTTCTTGCCCCGCACGCCCCTGAGCGACGCGACGTCAAGTCCCGCGGAACACGCGCCGATGCCGCCCCCGCGACCGCCGTCCTCAGGCTTGCTGCAGTTGGCAATGTTGTTCGCGACCTTCATGTTGATGGACGTCAGGGCGGCCTGGAAGGCGGACGGCTTCGACAACTTCAGCTTGCTGGGCGTGTTCCTCGGAGAATGCCCGGGGGAGGGGCGACTGATCAAACGCTGATGGGGAGGCGGAATGATGAGTTGGGGGAGGGTGAGGAGCAGGAGGAGGAGGAGCCGAGTGGAGAAGACGCGGAGGAGGAGGGGGACGAGGCGGAGGAGGAGGAGAAGGAGGAAAAGGAGCGGGATGAGCAGGAAGGAGAGGGATGGCGATGATGATGATGATGATGATGATGTTGATGATGTTGATGCCGATGATGATGATGCTGATGATGATGATGCTGATGATGATGTTGATGATGATGATGATGATGATGTTGATGATAGGAGGAGGAGGAGGAGGAGGAGATAGTAAACGAGCAACGTTTACCCCCTAAAGCTGTTTGAACGCCAGAAACTTGGTAGCGGGCAGGGGCGCCGCATCCCGCTACGGCCTCGCTAAACCATATTCCCCTCCGAGACCCGACGGTTGGGGAGGGGGGAAGGACAACGACGACAACGATGACGACGACGACGACGACGACGACGACGACGGCGACGACGACGACGACGACGACCAGCGGTCCTCTCCGCATCAGCGTTCGCCGTCGGCTTCGGCGTGCGCGGGCCGCTCGACACGACCGACCTGCCGCAGTCGGAAGCCTCTGCCTGCGCCTCGCACGTGCGAGCACGGGCTCGGCGCCTCCTGCGCTTGGCGGCCTTTCCGCTCAACTCGGGCCCCCCAGGCGCCTCGCTGCTCGGCGAAACTTCTGGTGGAGGCATCCCTGGCAAGCCGCTGGTCTGGCGGCCCTCGCCTGCCTCGCCGTCAGGCGCGGACTCGCCCAGGCAAGAGGTGTCGGGTGGCGAGCGCCCAGTCTTGATTGTGAACAGCTCGGTCAAGCGCCTCAACCGACTCTGCTCGTCGCCCTCCTTGGCGGCCTGCAGGATCACGTCGAGCGCGGCGCTGTCAGTGAACGGCGTCCCAGCACTAACTGCCTTGGTCGTCAGCGAGGGGCCCGCCGCTCCTGAGACCGCCGCCGCGGCGTTGCCCGAGCCGACCTGGCTCGCAGCACCGTCAGAGATCTGATCGCCAGCTGGCGACGCCTCGGCGGCTTCGCCGAGCGACGCCGCGGCGTCGGCGGCGGCGGACGGGAGCGCCAACCAGGGCCCGCTGCTGCGAGGCGCCTCCACGCTGCCGCCTCGACAGGAGGGGGGGGGGGCGAGCAAGCTTTTGCATTGCGTCGTTTACTGCTCGTTTCTTGGAACGGGGCCCCGCGACCACGGTGCATTTCCATGGTGTGGTGAGGGACGGGGGGGCGATGGGGCACCCAACGCAACTTTCCAGGGTTGCAATTGTGAAATTGAAAAAATCCACCCCCCTCTTCGATTGATCAGGGCGGAGGGTAGGAGACAGAGATCTAGGGATGCGGAGGGGGGGAGGGTAGGAGAAGGAACTGGAGAGGGAATGGGGGAGAGGATGATGAGGCCTGGGGGAGTAGGATGATGAGGATGAGGACGATACTTTGGAGGAGGAGGGAGGAGGAGGAGGAGTAGGACGAGGAGGAGGCGGACTGAGATGAGGATGAGGAGAATGAGGGGGATGAGCAGAACGTTGGGACCAAGGAGGAGGAAGAGGAGGAGAGAGGATGATAAGGAGGAGGGGTATGATGACACGCCAAGCGAGGGCCAGCAGGGAGGGCGTGGCCATCGTCCCGAGAGGAAGGGGAGACAACGGGAGAGGACGCTAGCCTTCCGTCTGCTGCGACCCGCCGAGGCTGCCAAAGTGCCCAGGTGGCATCTGCGAGCCCGTCAACTCCGTCTCTGGCTCGGTGGGGGCGTCGGACTCCACTGCAATCACAGGGGCGGTGGGCGACATGAAGTACAGCGGGGCAGGTAGCAAGCTAAATCAGGAAGAACGATGGGCGATGGGATCTGAAACCAACAGTCGTGCCGAAATTGCTTTGTCATTCGACGTGTTGGAGCACGTTTCGACGCAATGGTTTCGCCTGCGGGCCCGATTATGTTTTGAAACAAGGACCGAGGGGACATTCTAATTGATTAAGTGTTCAACTGTTTCCCAATCTCAGTCAGCCGAGCCGAAGGCCCCTGGAAAGCGGGTCGAGGGCCTGGGGGTGTCAGCGGCCCCAGGTCCGTGGAGAGCAGGTCGGTACATGTCAGGGGTGAGTGACAAGCGGGGCGATGGGCTACAATGGGCGGAATAGGGGGGGGGGCTGGCCAGAGGTCCCAGGGTCAGGGCCATCGAGCCCACGCCGCGCCATAGCAAACAATATCTGCTACGTTGGTCGGGAGGGTGGTGTTTGCGGCTGCCCCCCCTCGCCGCGAATACTCCAAAACGTCTTAGGGGGATGAGATCAGTGTGAGGGGTGTGCCATCGCGCCCCCCATCTTTGAATCGGCACGGGCAGGGTGTGTGCGTGTTTTTTTCTGTTTTGCGTGGGCGACCCCAAGCAGTAACATCCGTCGGAAGCCCATTTGCTCAGACGTTCGACTGCTTCTCAACCCGAGCTGCTGCCGTCCTTGAAGCCACCGTAGAAGATGTTCGTGTACACTGCGGAGTGCACGCTCCGCTTCCTCGCAGACTCATCTGAATCTGACTCAGCAAATGCTGCGGCTGGCTTCCGTTCCAACGGGTTATTCCTCTTCTTTTTGCTGGGCGGCGGTGCGGCTTCTTCATCCTCCTCCTCGTCCGCTTCTGCCTCCTCTGCGTCCTCCTCCTCGTCCTGCTTTTCCGCCTCTGTCCCCTCGTCTTTCTCGTGCTGCTCTTCCTCTTCCTCCTCTTCCTCCTCGCCGCCTTCTCCGTCGTCATCCTCTGTAGTTGCCTGGGCTGTCTTAGCTGGCGCCTTCTGCCCGTCGCCGCTCGGCGCCCCTGCAGCTGCTGCAACATCGCCGTCGGCGACGCCTGCATCTATCTCCTCATCCTTCTCTTTCTGTTCTTCCTCCTCTGACTCCTCTTCCTCGTCAGCCCCGTCGTCCTCGCCATGCTCGTGGTCTCCTGGCTTTGGCGGTGCAGCTGGCCCTCTACCCGTTGGCTTCGCTTCGGCTGCAGCTGGCTTCCTTTTGGCAGGCGGGCGACCGTCCTCATCATCGTCAAGCAGTGCCAAGATGTCACCCAGTTCACCTTCAGCTTCGGGGGCGAGTGCCGCAGCTGGTTTTGCCATCATCGCTGGGCGCTTCGCTTGAAGACGTGACTGCCAACTGGTGGCATTTTCCCTTTGCAGTAGATGCGGCCAGCGAGCTGTTCTGCCTCGTTCTCCTCGTCTTCTTCTTCTTCCTCCTCCTCCTCCTCCTCCTGTTCGGCTGCGCCATCCTCGCAAGTCTTTCCTGGCGGTGGCGCTTTCATGGCTGGCTTGCCCTTCTTGACCGCGGCGCGCGGTGCATCTGAAGCTTCTTCCTCTTCATCTTCCTCGCCCTCCTCTTCCTCCTCTTCCTCTTCATCTTCCTCATCCTCGTCCGCCTCTTTCTCCTCGTCCTCCTCTCCCTCCTCAGCTTCCGCAGCCTCTTCGTCCTCGTCTCCGTCTGTACTAGCGGCCTTCTCAGGCGGTTTCTTTCGGGCGGCCTTCTCGGCGGCAGCTGGTCTTTTCATCGGCGATTGGGGATCCTCGAGCTGCTTCTTCTGTTCTCTTATCTTCTCCCACGTGATCTTCCCGTTGCACAACTTTTTCGCTTGGGCGAGCAACCGCGGCTTGGCGACGTCCATGGACGTGGCGTTGTAGGGGATCTGAAGCTTTTGAGACCCAGCTATTTTGAGAACGAGGCCAACGATGTGATCACCTGAAGGACGAGTTGCCAACTGCTTCTCCTCGACTACAACCCTTTGAGAAGCACAGTCCTGAGAATCAAAAATAACGCCTCCCAGCTTTTTCTCGCCCTTGGTGTTCTGAGAAGCCTTCCATTCTGAAACCGCGAGGCTGGGGAGCGGCCATTCCTCGTCGCCCCATCGAGCCCACATCGGATCGGTGTCTGTCGCAGCTGGCTGCGGGAAGAGGTCGCGGCTGATCTCTGGTGTCTGTTTTCCTGGGCGCAGCAGCCAGGCGACGTTCTTGGTCGGGTCCCACCCTACCTCGGGCTCGGCCAACTGAGATGCACGGCGTTTCGTTCTCTTTCTCCTCCGGGGCGCCTCATCTACCTTCGCAGTCTGCAGCTCTCGCATTTGTTTCAACCATCCTGGGTGTGGCTTCCCAGCGGCTTCTTTTCGCACTGGGTCGTAGAGGTGCCTGCACATGGACAGGAGCCTGCAGCCGCGTTATCACTGAAAAAACCACTGGGAGGAGAAACGGGTTTAGGGAAATAGAGGGGGGCGCGGAGAAGGGAGAGGGGAGGAGCAGGGGGAATGGGGGAAGGGAGAGGGGAGGAGAGGGCAGGGAGGGGAAGGAGCGATCGATGGCCATCAGAGGATTGATCGATGACTGGCCGAACATCCGATTGACGATCGATGACCCCACGATGACCGATCGATGACCCATCGATGACCGACACGCTTGAAACCATGTGTTTTCACAGGGATAGTGAAGGTACCGTCGATGATCTATCGATGATCCACGCATCCCTCGCATCGCCTCCTCACTTCCTACCCCCTGCAAATGGCCATTTTGATCGGAACGTCGATCGATCGACTGACCAACATACAAGCAAGAAAACAAACAAGCGCCTCATGGTGCTGGTGGTCACCCAGACGTCTCGGTCGGCCATGTCGAGGTCCCAGGCCTCGGCTTTGTCATTCACGATCCTCTGGAAGCACTGCCTGGCGGCCTCCTTCGAGACCGCAAAGTTGGGGGCGGCAGCCTCGAGGGACTTCAGCAGCTGGGGAACGTTGTGTATATCCCTCGCCTCTTAACCTCCTCTTCCTCCTCCTCCTCCTCCTTCACATGGTGCCCCCCTCTTCCTTCTCATCCTCATCTTCATCATCCTCCTCCTAGCCTGATTGTCGATGCGCCCATCCTCCTCATCCCCCTCCTTATCCTCCTCATCCTCCTCCTCCTCATCATCATCATCATCATTCTCCTCCTCCTTCTCCTCCTCCTCCTCCTCCTCCCCCTCCTCCTCCTCCTCCTCCCCCCCCCCCCCAGCAGCATGTCACTATCTCCACGCCCCCCCCTGCGGGAAGCGTCGTGGATGGCGACTGCGCGAGGAGGATCTGAGACGCGACCAGAACGAGAACGCAACCAGACGGCACGCGAACAGCACCGCGGCAACATACCTAAACAACGCAAGCACAAAAAAGGGTCCGTGCTCAACCGATGGATCTCGGCGACGCAGGCGTCGGAGAAGCGGTCCGCGCCCGGGTTCACGCCGTATTTGACCCACTTCTCGGTGTCGATGTGGGGGGCCAGCGCCGCGTGCAACGCGTCGCCGCTGCTGGGCGCGGGATGGGGGCGTGTGTCCTCCTCCTCTTCCTCCTCCTCCCCCTCCTCCTCCTCATTCTCCTCCTCTTTCTTCTTCTCCTCCTCATCCTCCTCCTCATCCTCCCCCTCCTCCTCCTCTCCTCTTCCTTTCTCTCCTCCCTTCCTCCTCTCTCCTCCTCCTCCCTCCTCCTCCTCCTCCCCTCTCCTCCCCTCCTCCTCGCCCTGTTCGCCCTCCTCCTCCCCCTCCTCATCATCATCCTCTTCCTCCTCCTCCTCCTCCTCCTCCTTCCTTTCTCCCCCCTCCTCCTCATCCTCCTCCTTATCGTCCTCCCCCTTATCCACCTCCCCCTCCTCCTCGTCCTACTCGTCGCCCTCCTCTTCTTCCTTCTCCAATTCCACGTCTTCCTCTTTCTCCTCATCCTTCTCCTCCTCCTCCTCTTCCTCGTTCTCCTCGTCCCCCTCCCCCTCATCATCCAAAAAAGGATGTCCTGCAGCGATCCCGGGCCCCCTTGCTGCCGCCGCCGCCGCCGCCAGCAGCGCGGCCTCGGCCGCGGCCGCGGCCCTTCTTTTTGGCGGCCATCCAGCAGCCGCCGCCCGCGCCACCCGCCACCCCGGGGAGGGTGGGGGTTTGGGAGGCGCGGCAGCGGCGAGAACAACAAGAGCGGGGACGCCCGCGACAAGGGCAAGATCGGCCGTGCCGCCGTGCTGTCCTGCTGCGTTGCTGCTGTGCTGCGGTTGTTGCTGCTGCTGTACCGCCCTGCTGTTTGGTTGTTTGTGTTGCGGTGGTGCTGCGGCTGTGCTGCGGCTGTGCTGGTGTTGTGTTGCCGTTGTGCTGCTGCCGCGCTGTGCTGCCGCGCCGTCGCGTCGGCGTGCTGTGCCGTTGGTGCGTCCCTCGGCGCTGACCGTGTGATCCTGGGTTCGGTGCTGGTTTAAATGTGTTGTGGCGCGCTGCGTTCGCGCGGAACCTCGCGCGCTCGGGAGGGGGAAGAGGAGGGGGGGGAGGAGGAGGAGGAGGAGGAGGAGGAGGGGAGGAAGAGGAGGAGGAGGAGGAGGAGGAGGAGGAGGAGGAGAAGAAGGGAGGCGAGCAGGAAGAGGAGAGGGATGGAGAAGGAGAAGGGGAGAGGGAGGGAGAAAGAGGACGAGGGAAAGGAGGAGGGAACAGGAGCAGGAGAAGGAGAAGCATAAGGAGGACGAGCTCGCGAAGAGATGGGGAAAGGGAGGGGGATGATGAGGAGGATAAGCAGGACGAGCAGGAGGAGGAAGAGGGCGACGAGAAGACAGGAAGAGGGCAAGATAATACATAAGAGCACAAACATAATGAAAATGCTCAAGGAGGTTGAGTTTTTTGTTTTTGTTTACAAGATTCCGAACATATACACGGCTTAATAGTCGAAGAGCATGTGTTGCTACCACTAAATAAGGATTGCATTCCTAAGTAAGAATTACCATGCTTAGATAAGAAGCAACCATGGGTATGATGTTAATCAGAGACCTCCGGCCTAAATCCTAACAAGTGGGCGCATCGCGGGTTGCGCTAGCAAGTGGCGACCCTCTGGGTTGCGGCGAGCCGCCTCCAAGCAGCCGCCTCCAGCCACGAAGCTGGCCGCCCCCGAGTGCCGAATGGCATGTGGGGGGCCCATGCCGGGCAAACCGCCTCCAGCGCCATGCGCCACTGGCGCCTGAACTTGTCCTGCGCCACGGGGAAGACCAGGTCCTTCGCCGACCAGTGCCGCAGCGATCCGCGCAACGCGGCCGCTGTCACCGGCCACGAGATCACGACGCCCTGGTTCGCGCCCGTCTTGACCTTCTCGCCTCTCTCGCGCCTGCCGAGGGTAAGCGCGAGCTGCCCACCAGGGCCCTCCACGACGTCCTCGGCGCGAAGTTGACCCCAGTCCTGCTCCCTGAGCCAGCCGCCCAGCTGCGTCAGCACCGCGGGCCCCTCGATCAGCTGCCCACTGCGAAAGAGCCTGCAAATGACCAGGGCCACCGCCTCCATGGGAACAGGCGCGCCCTCGCCCAGCTGTCCGAGTCGGAGCCACGACTTCATCGCCCTCGCCGATGTCGGTAGGCGATCCCTGTGGTCCTGAAAGACGTGCATGAACCCGTTGAACAGCATGTTGTCGCGCCCGAAGCTGACCTGCCGCACGTAGCACATGTCCGAGAGATAGTCCGCTAGCGTCTGGTCGCGCGCCTCGAAAGTGTCGAAGTCGAGCTGGTTCCGCTTCGCGTCCACCAAGAACTCACGCACCGCCTTCTGGTAGGCCAAATTGGTCGCGTCGTCGACGGCATGAACGATCAGGCGGTTCGTGAAGAGCAGTTTGTCCCGCTGCGCCTCCTCCCAGGCTCGAGCCCCCTTCTTGGCCAGCGGGGGCGGTGCCACCGCAGCGCTGCGCTTGGTCGTGCATGTTCGGTAACCGCCACTGACACCGACGGCTCCTCCTCTAGCAAGCAACGCCCCGAAGGCTACAAATGTGCTGATCCAGCAGCTTCGCCTCGCCGGTCTTGCCGCCGATGAAATAGCCGCTGTAGTCGTCGAGGAACACCTCGTGATACGTGCTGCTTCACCGTCTCCTCCGCCGCGCCTATGGGCAGCCCTCGCGACGGCCCGTCCGCCAGATTGAGCTCCGACGGGACCCGCCGGTAGTAGCCCCTGATCCTGCAGACCATCTGGATGATCGCCCCTATGCGGCACAGGTGCAGGATGTCCTTCGCCGACGACCGTCCTTTCTGCAACGCTCCCAACGACGCCAGGGAATCCGTAAAGATCACGATCCTGTGCCCCCAGGCCTGCGACGTCCTGCTCAGATGCCTCAAAGTGGCCACCACCGTCCGCAGCTCCAGTATGTTGTTGTGCTCGCTGTGAGTCCACCGCTCGCAGAAGAGCACGCGCCAGCGCCGCTTCAGCCAGTCGGGGCCCAGCGGCGTCGTAGTGCCCGTGGCCTTGGCGACCTGCGCGCGGCCAGCTCTCAGCCTCACCCTTGCCCCCGATGGTATCGCATCCCACGCGGGCCCCAGCTGACTGACCACCTCCGCGCACGCCCTGCACAGCTCCAAAGGGTAGGCACAGGCCAGCTGGGTCCACCTGAGCCCGCACGGCGACTTCTCCCTCAACTCCTGATGCGGCTTCCCCGTGCGGCTGCAGCACCAAAAGGACCCAGTGTACCTCCTCGCCAGGCTGGTCATCTCCTTCACGCTCGTGACGAATGCGGTGGGCTTCTTCCAGATCTCCCCGAACATGCAGTAGTCCAGCTCAACCCGCCAAACGTCTACCTTCGCCAAAACCTCCACGAGGGGCGGGAAGCTCCAGATGTAGCTGCTCGCGGGGTTCTCCATGGTGAACGGTATGGCCAGGTTCACGCAGATCTTGATCACCTCCACAGCCACCAGGCACAGTAGGTTCCCCTCGTCTAGCTTGGCCCGGCTCGCGTCGTCCAGGTCGGCGAAGCCCCAGCTGTGCTCTGCCGAGCGCAAGGGCGGGGACCGCGCCTTCGAAAAGGTGTCGCAAGGCGGTGCGATATGCACCCACCAATACCAGCCCTGGCGCAGCCTCCGCAGCAAAAGCTCCAGGTTCTCGCTCACCAAGACGTCGTACCCGATCCCCTCCGAAATGTCCCAGGCCTCGCCCCAGGAGTTGGTGAGCTCCCTGATGGCGTCCAGCAGTCTCGACGACCCAGAGAACAGCTCCAGTGCCCCCGGACGTCCTGTTCGAGGTCGAGCTGGCAGATCCTCCTCGTCCCCGACTGCCTCCACCTCCCTTTCGAGCTCGGTGTAGACCTCCTCCACCTGGGGGCCCCAGAGGCCCTCGGTCTCCCGGGCAGCCTCGGCTCGGGCCTCCTCGGGGTCGCAGTCGCACGCCAACGAGCCGCACCCCTCGTCCGACGCGTCCGCCATGTAAGCTCTCGGCCACCATGGCGCCTCCAGGTCCAACTCCACGTAGATCGAGAGGCTCGCCACAGCCGAAAGCTCGCTCTTGACCACCTCGGGCAACCTCCTCGGGATGCTGGCCTCCTCCTCGTCGTAGCCCCTGATCCACCAGTAGGTCTCGTCCAGGATTGAGAAGGCAGGCCTGAAGACCATCATCGTCCAGGTCAAGTGGCCCACCAGACTTGCCAGCACCGAGGGCGGGATACTGGCCTCCAGCAGCAGAGCCTCTGTCGCCAGGACCAGCTCCGCAAACTTCTTCGTCTGAACCCTCAGCACGCAAGGCCTCGAGGCTGGAATTGTCAGCCCGACGCCCGCGGCAAGTCCCTCCCCCCAGTCCTCCTTGTGGATCGCGAGGCCCTTCTTGTTCAGGAGCTGCTTCACCTCCTCTTTGTCCCGCACGATGTCCTCCACCTTCTCGCCGGGCCCCTTCAAGGTGAACCCGATGTAGTCGTCGATGTACAGCATGGGGATCAGCTTCACCGCCTGCTCCGAGGTCGCACCAAAACTCGGCGTCGGCTTGTCATAGGTCATGGTCGGCGCCCCCAAAGCCTCGAAGCTCGCCCCCAGACAGGTATGCGCCAAAAAAACCGCCCAGGCTCATCACCAAGCTCGCCGCTCCTAGCCCAATCTCCGAGGTCGCGGGCTCCTGGAAGTTCAACCCCTTCTCCTGACCGCACTGGTGCAGCTCCTGCGGCGAAACGCCCTCCACGACAAAGAACTCCGCCAGCACCGAGCCCCAATGCAGCCGATAAAACCAATCCGGCACGTCGCCCTGGAAGGAGTGAAGCCGCCGTCCATGCAAGATCACCTCGTCCAACTCCAACAGAGCCAGGCCAGCTGGACCCCCCAGTGGCACCCAAGGCGGGTCGTGAAAGAGGACGTCCACTTTCCTGCAATCCCAGATCAGCCTGCTTTTGAGCACTTCCCCTGAGTCGGGCTCGACGTCCTTCGCCCCGTGAAGAGCCCTACTTTCTCGCGCACCTCCTTCACGTAGGTCAGCATGCCCGCCTGGTACATGCGGGCCAGGAGCTCCCGCTTCACGCAATTGCTCCTCAGCGCCGGGTCCGAGTAGCTCTTCGTCATCTCGTACCTCTCCCAGTCCACCTCGCCCGAGCCCCGGACCATCAGCTTCTCGCGTGAATCGATGTAGCTGCCTGCACAGGACGACAGGTCCCGGACACGAATCGGCACCGTACCTGGGCTGGGCAATGAGACCTGCTCCGCGCGCAAGGGGCACAAGTCCCCCTGCTTGTATCTCGTCGCCTTCCTGTTGTCCTCCTTCCTCTTGACCGTCGTAAAGTGGCCGCTTGCCCGTCGTCTCGCCCAGGCGGCTGAGGGCCGCCTTCCCGTCGTCGATATTGCCCCAGCCCGCTCGCATTGCGTGCCGGTCCCAGATGTCGCCGATGATCTTCTTCTGGAGCGGGCTGCTCGCCGCCCATACCTCCTTCGCCACCTCATCCGTCTTCAGGGGGGACGGGGCCAGCCAGCCGTTCGCACAACCCATGGCCATGCTCTTGATCGCTGAGATCGTCCTCGCCGTCCGCCTCCATGTAACCCTCAGGCTGCTCGACCCCAGTCCCGAGCTCGATCGCCTCGTAGTCAATGGGAAAGGCAGGCTCGGTAAGGTCCTCAGCGGATCGCGCCCCCGAGGATCCATTAGCGACGTCCAGGAAAGGCTCCACCTGGTGTCCTGCACCACGACGCACAGGTTGACCAGCTCGCGGAAAAGGAGTCTCGGTAGCGTCGAACTCGACCTCCTCCGACTCGAAAATCGCCCAGTCGGTGAGCACCTCCCAGGCTGGCTCGAAGAACACCCAAGTCAGCAGGCCCACGAGGACCCAGACCAGGACGGTGCCGCGTGACAGCCGGGTAGAGGCCGTCGAACTAGCCGAGCAGCGCGGTGCAGTGCCTGCAGCGCGCGCTTGGCCAGTGCTTACCACGATCGCACCGGCCGCAACCTATTCGCCCTCTGCGCCGCCTCCCCCGACACCACTCTGGTTCAAGTGCTTGTTCAGGGTCGCGCGGCGCCTCGGCTTCTCCAGCACCTCCTCGTCGGCATTCAAGTTCTCGGTGTCGCGGTCGCCGTCCACGCGCAGGTACTCCTCCGCCAGCGCCCAGTCGACCTTGGACTTCCACTTCCCGTTGTTCTGCGCCTTGGGGCGCTGCCAGTCGGCGCGGCACTGCACCCGCTCGTAGGCCTTCCAGATCGAGCACAGCCGCAGGCAGGTGAGCTCGGACGCTTGGCTGTTGATAAGTGCGTCGCGCTCGCCCGAGCTCATCATGCGGTCCAACACCACCGCCAGCATGTTCACCTCGTTGGCCACCGAGGCGGTCTGCTGCTCCTTCGAGCGTAGCCACTCCTGCGTCTCGATGCGCGCGGTGCGACCTCCTCGATAGAGCTTCGCCAGCACCGTTGGAGCCACACGTGCACGAACGCCTCCCACCTGTGACCCGATGGAGGGCCTGTACTGCTGCAGCACGTTCAGAAGACTATCCCTCGGGTTGGCGGACTCCAACTTCAACTGCACAATCTGGTCCTTCAGCGGGTGGTCCAAGTCGTTGCCGATCTTATCCCAGGATCCACTGCTGCCACTGCTGCTGACCGGTGTAGGCGTAGACCCAGCCGTCGCACGAGCAGAGTCGCGCTGCACCGCTCCCTCGTGCTCGTTCAGCTTCCGAATGAAGGCGTCGATGTCGTCCGAGCTGGGAGCGCCCCCACCCGCGGCAGCCCGAAGCGGGCTGCCCTCGCCAACCGAAGTCTCCGCTGGAGGCGGATGGTTGGGCGGCGGCAAGGGCGGCCCAGCGGAGGCCCCCTCGCGCATCTTGTCCTTTAGGTCGATCACTGCCGAGGCCAACTCCGCCTGACCGCTCGCCAACTCCGAAAAGAGGGCCTTTGCGTCGGGCTCGTCGTCGCTGTCACTCACGTCGCGCCCGCCCACCAACAACGCGCCTTCCGTGTCCGCGTCGCTCTCGGTGTCTGACCCGCCCGAGGTCTCGTCGTCCCTCGCGCTGGCGCAGAACCAGGCCGCGTAGCCCAGCACGAGCACGCCTCCTATCACGCAGATGATCTTCTCCAATGTCTCCGTTCTCGCACAGCTCGGTCAGGAACTCCACGAACGACTGCGCGTCCTCCACGGCCTGTAAGGCCGCGCGCACCGCGTGGTACACGCTGCTCACCCATGAGCCCAGCTCGAAATAGCGCCACACGCGCCAGCACAGGAAGGACACCGATCCCCACGCTCCGACGGTACGATAGCTCCAGCCGGCCACCATCTGCGTCTTCGACGACGGCTTCCGCTTCTTGCCCTCCTTCTTGGCCGCCGCCGTCCTGGCCTCGGCCTCCTTCAGCTCCGACCTCGCGATCAGCCGCTCCGACGCGATCAGCGCGGCGTCCCGCTGCTTCTCCGTCAGCCCCGGGTGCTCCGTCCAAACTACCCCACGCTGGGGCTTGGACAAAGCGAACTTCTTGTCCCGCAAGTTCACGAACACCACGCGCTGCGTGGGGTCCACCGCCGCCCACGCCGTGCTCTTCGCGGCACCGACCTTGCTGATCAGCAAGAAGACGACCCCAGTCGGTTTCGTCTGCGACTTGAGGTACAACCGATTCCACCTCGCCCAGGGCGCCATGTAGCTGGCCT
Source organism: Prorocentrum cordatum (assembly GCA_963575745.1). Classification (NCBI taxonomy): domain Eukaryota; class Dinophyceae; order Prorocentrales; family Prorocentraceae; genus Prorocentrum; species Prorocentrum cordatum. The sequence continues at coordinate 1,011,018 of CAUYUJ010004669.1, forward strand.
TGTTGCCCGCCCAAGCGTGCTCGGCGCCCTCCGCGCCGCCCTCGAAGAGCGGCTCGCTGTCGGACCCCTCCTCCTCCGCGTCGCCGAAGAAGGAGAGCGCCGGGGGGATCGCCTCCCACTCGCCGGCAGGCACCGCCAGCGCCAGGGCCCAGCCGATGGGCCCAGCGCGCGCCGTGCTGCCCCAGGGCCCGACGGCGCCGCGGCCTCCGCGAGGCCGAGCCGATCGCCCGCGTCGGCGGGCCCGCGCGCACCTGCAGGGTTGGGTGCTCTCACAGGCTCGGAGAGCGGGCCTGGCCCGCCACCGAACCCTTCGAGCCGAAACTGCAGCCAAATACAATGGTTCAAAAATTGCTTGCGTACCCCCCCCCCTTCGGCGCCTCCCCCAATACACAGGCAATATTGGGGGGGCAGGGGGGCGCGCAAGGAAATTATGGGTGACGACTCGGCGGCTAAATCATTTACCGATGCTACTGTAAAAGTGCGTTCTGAAAACGCGTACTCAAGGCATCTGCGCGTAGCCTGCGCGGCATCCGTCAAGTCAAGCAGCGCAGCGGACTGCGAGTGAGGGACCTGCGGCCTCCACTTAAATACAAGCTCTAGTACCTCTTGATGTCCGAACTGTTCATCGTTCCGTTTTTTTGCCCCCCAAAAATCGTGGCCTCGATGTTGCAATGGCGCGCGGTCGCCCGGGCAGGGTCAGACTGCTTCGCGCGCCAGGCCGCGTGGCACGAAACAGCCATGTCGGTCGCGCCTCGCCTCTCGGCCTGCGCGTTGCCTATAGGAGCACCGCCAGGCGATTGCCACGCCGCGGCGCAAGAGCGGGCGAGCCCCTTCGCCCTGCCAGAAAACTGACTCCATGCGTCGACCGCCACCGTCTCATGAGTCAGCGTCGCGCGCTCCATCGCCGCGACCCGTCTTCAGCATGCGCTGCAAACTTCCGGCCTGGCATCAGGCTGCCGGCGAAGCGCCAACCTGCCGGTCAAAAACAAACGGACCTGCTTGCGGTGAGCAAAGTGCCGACTGCCGTCTGCATTGCACTTGCACTTGCACTGCCATGGACCGCTACCGTCTCCTGCGCTTCCTCACGGTGGATCTCGGTCTCCGCCAGCGCGTCGGTCGCCTCCTCGAGCTTGGCCTTTTCGCGCTCGAGCTGTAGTTTGGCCTGCTCGTCGTCCCTCGCTGCTTTATCCAAATATTCCTCCTTCCAGGCGCAGTCGACCGCAGCCTCCTTGACAACCGCGTAGGCCCTCTTTTTTGGCTAGGCATCCAGCTCCCAAGAGTCGACAAAAAAACCTTGAGCTGAGTCGCAAGCTGCGTGGATTGCGGATCCTTGGACATCCCGCGCCCCTTGATGGCCTGCGACAACACCAAGTGCAGCGACAGCGGCGTGGGCTGCATCTTTCCACCAACGCTGTCATGAGTCTCGCCTGCACCTGAGTATGCCAAGGGTGCCCACCAAGAGCCGCTGGAATTATTGGTCAACCCACACATGCTGGCACCACACATTTGCTTCCGAGCAGCGCGTGTGGAGGACCGGCCACAACCGGTGTTTAAAACGAACGTTTAGAACGAAACCAGCGCCAAACGAAACGAACAACGCAAACACGAAACGAGACACAAACCAAAAACCCAAACCAAGATAAACAGCGTTGTGGTTGGTCGGTCCTGGGTACGCTAACCGCCCGTCTTGCCAATCTGCCCCATCCGAGCTGAGGCACGAGAGAAACCGCTGCTGGGGCTGATCTGTTCGGGTGCAACCAGGGGCAGACCTGGCGCAGGACAGGACAAGCCGCGGATCAGCAGTGTCCACGGAGTCCGCCAGGAAGCCCATAGCTCTTGAGCCAAAACGGCGACGGGTGGCAAAGAGAGGAAGGGGGAAGACGAGCAGGACGAGGTGCGGCAACGCGGGGCGCTTCGGGCTCAAAACGAAGACCAACCTCGATACGGGCTGGTTGGGCAAACACCTTGTGTATGCAAACCACATGTTGCCCACTCACCTGAAGGGGAATTGGGACACACAAATAAATACACACAAATAAAAATATCCCCCATATTTTCATGTATATCCTGGGTTTTTGTCTTCCCCCCCACTTCCCATATTTTCCCATGTTTTCTGGGAATCGCCGATTAATTGCGTCTGTGTGTGTTTTTTCCCTCCTGATCACCAGCGGGCGACGCACCTTCTGTCGCTCTCTACAAAAAGCTCCGCGCTCCGAACGGGTCGACCAACCGCCGCGCTGCGCCCCCCCGCCTACCAGAACACACACTGCACCAGCCTGCGATCATTGGGCGACCTTGTCGCACTGCAGAATATGAAGGGGAACTGGAACACACAAATAAATACACACAAATAAAAATATTCCCTCATATTTTCCCATAGTTTCTGGGTTTTTGTTTTCCCCACCACTTCCCATATTTTCCCATATTTTCTGGGGAATCGAGATTTAATTGTGTCTGTGTGTTTCTTTTCCTCCTGAGAATAAGAGGACAGTCGACGTGAGTCGGATAGGGCACACAAAACACGGAGGGAAGAAGAGAAGAGGCACAGGGCGGAGTTGTTCAACGTTGCCCAGAACGAACCGATCGATATGCCGAATTGGAGACATGCCTGCAAGCCAGCCGCTTCCCGCTGAAGCCCTACGAGCCGCCCAAGTGTCAACGCGTGCTGCCACTTTCTCTCTATCTCTCTCTCTCGCTCGGTTCCTGCATGCACTTGCCCACATCCTCTGAACTGCCCCTCCCATCGTCGTCGTTGGAGTCCGTAGCCGGTGGGCCCATCGCTGGCACAATGCTTGTAGCCTCAAGCTCGGGGGGATGCAGTAGCTGATGGCGCACCCGCAGAGTACAGTGAAGGCAGGCGGACGGGCTCAATACGGTACATGGTCGAGGCAGACGAGGCGAATGACGATCCAATCAGTACATGGAGACATCGGTGCCGACAGCGCATTTGACATGGTGCACTCTCTCGTCCCACCCACCAAAAGCAGCGAAACCACCATCCCCACTCCCTTCCCCTCTCTGCTCCCTCTCTCTCTCTCTCTTTCTCTCCCCCTCCCTCTCTCTCTCTCACTTATCCTCTCTCTCTCTCTCTCTATCTCGCTCTCTCTCTCTCTCTCTCTCTCACTCACTCTCTCTACACTTACTAGCACGCGGGGACACACCGTTCTCACCAGTGCCAGGGTTTTCATAGGAGGCGGGCAATACCCCCACTTTGTGGGGGGGCCGGTTCAAGCTCTACCAAATTTCCAAACGACTCTTCGCCACCACCCACACCCAGCTTCCCGCCCTATGACGTTCGGACACTTCACTTCGTGGCATGCGGACGACCGTGGCTACTATTCAGGGCCCCGCGGCCGACGACGACGGCGTGCGCGCGCGAAGAAAAAACGAATGTGTCCCGCATGGTATTATTTGACAGGGATGATGGCCCTGGCAGGTGCGCAACCGTTGTCGCAGAAGTTCGAAAAAGTTGCTCGCAAAAGCCCGTTTGACAGAAATGTTTAAAAAGTGTTGGGTTTCCTACGAATCCGCAAGAGCGCGCGGGATGAGATTTTGACAATTTTTTGTTGAAAAACCATTGGTTTTTTGATGTTTTTATGTTAAAATCGCTGCGAACACTAAGGTTTTGGAAGGATTTCGTCTTGCGCGCGCGAATGTCCACTTTACCTTATTTTTTGCAAGGGATTCTTGAAATTTGATTATATTAGAACAAGAAATGTCATTTTCTATTGTTTTTTGCAAGGGAAAGCGGATTACAACAAAACAACCGGATCCTGTACACACCCTCTTTTCTGAGGCTTCCTCACGAAAATGATGAAAATGTAGCTGCGGCCTAGGCGGCGCAGGGGGGGCGCGCACCAGGGGGCCCAACAATAATTATTCTTTAGAATAAATAATGTTCAACAACAACAACAACAACAACAAACAAACAAACAAAAACAAACAAAAAACAAACAAACAAACAAACAAACAACAATCAACAAACAAACAAACAAACAAACAAACAAACAAACAACAAAAACAACAACAACAACAACAACAACAACAACAACAACAACAATCATTTAAGACTGGGGACACTCCGTTCTCACCAGTGCCAGGGTTTTCATAGGAGGCGGGCAATACCCCCACTTTGTGGGGGGGCCGGTTCAAGCTCTACCAAATTTCCAAACGACTCTTCGCCACCACCCACACCCAGCTTCCCGCCCTATGACGTTCGGACACTTCACTTCGTGGCATGCGGACGACCGTGGCTACTATTCAGGGCCCCGCGGCCGACGACGACGGCGTGCGCGCGCGAAGAAAAAACGAATGTGTCCCGCATGGTATTATTTGACAGGGATGATGGCCCTGGCAGGTGCGCAACCGTTGTCGCAGAAGTTCGAAAAAGTTGCTCGCAAAAGCCCGTTTGACAGAAATGTTTAAAAAGTGTTGGGTTTCCTACGAATCCGCAAGAGCGCGCGGGATGAGATTTTGACATTTTTTTGTTGAAAAACCATTGGTTTTTTGATGTTTTTATGTTAAAATCGCTCCGAACACTAAGCTTTTGGAAGGATTTCGTCTTGCGCGCGCGAATGTCCACTTTACCTTATTTTTTGCAAGGGATTCTTGAAATTTGATTATATTAGAACAAGAAATGTCATTTTATAGTGTTTTTTGCAAGGGAAAGCGGGGGGGAACAAAACAACCGGATCTTGATCACATCGAATTACCTGAGGCTTCCTCACGAAAATGATGAAAATGTAGCTGCGGCCTAGGCGGCGCAGGGGGGCCGTGCACCAGGGGTCCCAACAATAATTATTCTTTAGAATTAATAATGTTCAACAACAACAACAACAATAACGACAACAACAACAACAACAACAACAACAACAACAACAACAACAACAAGCCGCACCGCGGAATCCCACTTTAGCCACGCACCCAGGGACAGTGAATGACCGTTCGGCCCCCTCACTCTGATATATACACACACGCGCGCGGTCGCGCTGTGCTGCGGCTGGCATGTGTCGGGCAGGCCGTCCGCTGCGAAGTATTGAATGCTCCCGCCCCGCCTGCATCGAGACAGTATGCGTAACTTTACAAAGCTGGGCGTCCTTGCAAAAAGGTGATACCAAACACGATGTGTGCGGTGGGGCCTTGCTGCGTCCTCACCTGCTTTCAAATCCCCCAGTCGCCACGCGTGCCCCCTGCCTCACCTCCACAGCGCACTGGTGGACTGGCGCAGCACCGCCATGACATGTAAAGTCCTCACGGTGTGTGTGTGTGTGTGAAGTGGGTGAATGCGGCGCTGCCTTGTCAGTGCGCTGGAAGGCACGGTCAAACCGAGTCGGTCCGCAAGGCGTTGGCCAAAAAACGATTGACTCAAGAAGGCCAAGAGCAGTTGAGCTGGAGCGGGAAAATTGGTGACGGCACTCCTTTTAGGAGGAGGAGGAGGAGGAGGAGGAGGGGGATGAGGAGGAAGAGGAGGAGGAGGAGGAGGAGGAGGAAATCGTCTCCCAGATCGCAGAGAGAATGCTTCAAATGCAGCACGACGCGCCAAGGCCCAAGATGCTTAACCAGGAGAGCCCGTGGTGAAAACGGCCAGCGTCTCAGCTGCCCCCAAAGATGCCCTCGACGGGCAAACGTGGCCCGAGCTTCCCTCCTCCTCCTCCTCCTCCTCCTCCTCCTCCTCCTCCTCCTCCTCCTCCTCCTCCTCCTCCCCCTCCTGGCCTGATGCCCTGCCTGACGTCGCCAAGAGCCCGCGAGGTGATTCCAATGCACCTCAAGAGCTCAAGAGCCGCCCAACCCGGGGGTCAACCGCAGAGCGCCTGACTAATCCGGAACGCATCAACGAAGCGACGGCTAGGAGTATGAGTAAAGCAAAAACTACGGCCAAACACAAGAACCACCTCGAAACCACAGACCACGGGCCAGAATTCCAGAATCCGTGGGGCCAGGGCCTGCTCCTCATTTCCCCATTCACCACACGGCCTAGAATCAAGTGGGAAGCAAGAAACCTGTAAGCCGTAGATCCAAGCATGGAGACAATAACAAAAACACATGCGGGAAAGCAGGGCCCCGGGCGGCACCATGCTCTGAAGCAAGCCCCTCTCCGCGGTGTCTAGGCGCAGCTGCTGGCCCCGGAACTCCGCGTTGTTGAGGCTGCGCGGCGCGCGGGCTGGGCTTCTGGAAACTGTGGCCTGTCCCTTCAGTCCTCCTGCTACTCCTGTTCTGCTTCTTCGGCCTGCCTGACTCCATCCCCTCCTTTCCGATTCCTGCTGGTCCCCTCCTCTCCACTTCCTGCATAAGCTGAGCCCGCGGCAAGGAAACAGCACTAACAGAGGCATGCAAATTAACTCATTCAGCGGGCAGAGAGACAGTCGGGCCGACACAAGCGCAGGGGAACCCCAGCACCCTCGCTAGGCAAAAGGCAGCCCTCTGAAGGAGGAAAGCCCACAGCTTGCCCGTTCAAAACATCATAGCCCAATTTGGCTCAAGCGCCTGACATCATCGCGTAAAAATGAGACAGCGCCCCCACTAAAGAACACCACAATCCATCCCCAGGGGGGCATCCCAGTGGGTGTGCACTCGGTGTGGCTGGCGCTCGGCGAAGCGCGAAGAAACAGACTGGCTTGCAGTCGTGCAGCCCCCTGCCGCCGCAGACTGGCCACATGTCCAGTCAGAAGGAGGCTCCCTCAACGTGTGGCTCGTCATGGTACCCGCTCCTTAGCTCACACCCCCGGACGCTGGACAGAGTGGTGCGAGAGAGGCGGGCAGCTGCAGCAAAGAGCACAGCAGCCTGCAGAGTCCCGTCTGCGTCTCTGAAGAGCCGAACAGCGGACCCCATCCGCAAACGCAGCCGAGACCACGGCGCTGGGACAGGGGTGAAGCAGACCTATCGCCCGCTCCGAGACCCTAGGATCCGGGGATGCGCTGGGCCGAAGAAGCGGCCAGGGGCAAAGTACCACGGAAAGCCCGACAGGTGGAGCCGCCACTCGGGGGGAGCGGGACCACTGCGCAGTAGGGTAACTGAGTGCACGCCATCGGCCCAGTGAGAAGGCGAGGTCAGCAAATAGGGCACCATGCAAAAGGTGAGACGGGGACGATCCAGCACGTCGGCGCCCGGAATCTCACCCAAGCAATTTAAAGTTCACAGCGTGATTCAATCAGTCTCACGCTCACTCACATGGCAGATCCTCTCAAAAGGGCGATAGGAGCCCGACACGCGCAGGGCCCTTCGGGAGAAGTGGGGGAGGGGGAGGACAGAAGAGTAGCGTGGAAGATTGGGAGCGTGATTCCTACAAACAAACCAAACAAACACAGACACACTCAAACCGACTCTCACACACAAACACCCAAACACACGCGCACACACAAACACACATACACACAAACACACTCAAACATTAGCAATCGCATAGCAGATTTACATTCCGAAAGAATCCGAGGCTGAGAACACTATCGCGTGCAGTGGGACTGCCATCGACAACAATTGACCATGCTTGAGATTGACGCCACGCGTCGCTACACGCAAACGACCGAGAGGCGAGGCTCGCGGAAGCGGTAGCCACAATCGCAAACTAGGCATGTTGTTGAGGAGTACGGACGGCGGTGCTCGGATCAGGGGCAGCAACAGGGTCGGAACCACAAGTGGCGGTCCATTGGAGATGCGGACGAGTGGGCGCGGGCCCAAGCGCTTAGATAGCTGAGAAATGGGTAACGCACTCTGCCGAGGCTTTGTTTGGTACGGTTCGCCATTTTGAGCCCTTTTCCATCCGCAGCCCGCCGTGCATGCTGATCATCCGAAGGGCACAGGAGGAATGGGTCCAGGGCTGCTTGCAGCTCGACTGACCCTGGACACCCTTCAGGGGCCAGGCACATCCTTCCAGCTGGACCGCACCATAATGGGGGCAACAGGTACCCGCGACACAGCTCGCGGGCCTTGTTTTTTTTTTTTTGTTTTTTTCCTCTGCAAACACCCACCAGTTTCTGCCAGTTTCAGCCTCTGCTCCGATACCGTAGTCAATCCGCTTCCCCTCAAGGGGGCTATAACAACTCCCATCAGACTCGTACGGCTGCCAAGCTCAATAGCGGCAAAGCTCGAATGCGGCAAGTGGCCCGCGACACAGCTCGCGGGCCTGTGAGCGGCCTTGCGGGCCGTGCCCACATGCGCCCCGACGACCAGCGCGCTCCTCGACAGGCCAGAGCCGCGCAGGCAGCAAGGAGAACGCGGCAGGCGGCAGGCGGGGCGCCCCCCCCGATCTGCTGCGCGCCGGCAGCACGCTCCCGCGCGACCGAGGCCAATGGGGCAAGGGGACCGAGTAACTGCATCGGCGCTCGTGCAACCCAGAAGGCGATCCTTCCACAGGTCGCGCGCTGCCTCCCCTCGCCAGGGGACCCCCCCCCGCACACACGCCAAAAGTATAAACATCCAACCCGGTGGTCCAAGCAGGGCGCTCGGCGCTTCAGTCCGATTTGCTGGCATGTGTTGAAAGGCACGCGGCACCTCAGAAACGGTGCGGCAGGTGGGGGACCCAATGATGGCTCGGACCGCTGGATATCAGGGGGCAGTGTGACCCTGAGGACACCATGGAGGGCCCTTGTCTCTGCTCTTCCCCTCCTCCTCAGCATCCTCTCGCTCCTTCGCATGTGCTTGTTGCTGTTCATACTGCTTGTCCCTCGCTGGTCTATGCTCCTTCCTCCCTGCCTCCTGCCGTTTCCTCTCTCTCGCGCCTGATCCTTCGTCGGCATCGTCGTCCCCCGCCCCCTCTTTGATCTCTTCGTGACCCCCCCCCCCTCCCTTTGCTATTCCTCCTTCTTGATACCCCCCCTCTCCTCCTCTTGACCATCCCTCCTTCCACCTCATCGTCTCCAACGTCCTCGTCCTCGTCGTGGTGTCTCCTCCTCCTCCTGCTCCTCCTCCTTCCCCTCCTCCCCCTCCGCCCCCCACCACCACCATCATCACCATCACCATCACCATCACCATCACCATCACCATCACCATCATCATCATCATCGTCATCGTCATCGTCATCGTCATCGTCATCATCATCATCATCATCATCATCAGCATCATCATCACCATCAGCATCATCATCACCATCATCATCATCATCATCGGACCAACTACTACCAGCCCTCGTCCTGGAGTCTAAAACCCCACGCCGGGCTATTCGCCAGCGTGGCAGCGCGGGGCGCCGCGGCTCTTATTCGGACACCGGGACGGGCCGCCAAAAAAACGCGGGCCAGGCAAGGGGCCGAAACGGGCAAGAGAGCGAGGAGCCGAGTAGCGAGGGGGGGAAGGGGGAGAAGGAGGGAGGACGACAGGAAAGGACAGACCGGGCCGACAGACGGACGGACGGGGGACAGGGAGTGGGAGCCAAGCAGAAGGGACAGGGAACACACACACCGCACAAGGACAAGGAAGCACAAGGGCAAGGGGGGACACGGAGAGAGAGAGGGGGAGGGGAGAGGGGAGAGGGAAGGAGGAGTCGGGTGCCGTCAGCATCATCATCACCAGCAGCAGCATCAGCATCAGCAGCATCATCATCACCAGCATCATCATCAGCATCATCAGCATCATCACCATCACCATCATGATGATCATCCTCATCATCAGCATCAACATCATCATGATAATCATGATCATCATCATCAACATCATCGTCACCATCACCATCACCATCATCACCACCACCACCGTCATCATCATCACAATCGCCATCATCATCACCATCACCATCACCATCGTCATCATCATCACCATCACCACCATCACGATCATCATCATCAGCATCATCATCTACTTCATGATCAACACCACCAACAACGTCAGCATCATAACCATCATCAGCATCACCAGAATCATAATCATCATCAGCATCATCATCAGCATCATCATCACCATCATCATCAACATCATCATCAACATCATCATCATCATCATGATCATCATCATCATCATCATCATCATCATCATCATCATCATCATCATCATCATCATCATCATCATCGCTCCGCGTCGTCCTTCGTCGCGCCTTTAGCCGCCATCCATCGTGCCTCCCTACCTCCCTACCCCTCTTATGTCATCCTTTCCCAATGCCATCATCCCTCGATCATCGGATCATCGTCCCTTCTACCTGTGTCCCTGTTCTCTCTTCCGAACCCCCCGTTCCCAAAACTCTTCCATGCGCCCTGCCACCGTGCCGTTCATCTAATGTGTTTGCGCGAAAAGGCCGACCACACACAACGCCCTCGGGCCGATCCGGGCCAACCTGCACTAATACTCCTAGGGCCGCGCATTAATCTCCTACTGCGGCGGAATGTAAAACACGTGTTTTCCGCAGCCATTCTTCGGAGGGGCGGGCTGTTTCTTCCCCTGTGTGGCCAGAATGACGTGGTCAAACCTCCAGGACCACGGGTTGCACAACCAGGAATACGTGCATCCACGCGCCGCGGCGGCAAAAGTCCAGGCAAAGGCAACGCGTTGAGCAGGGAATGGCCACACGAACCAGAAGCAATAGAGTTACAGGTGGCGTCCGCAAAGGAAGAAAATGACGGTGCCTTTGGATCGCAGCCTGGGCGGACGCCGCATCCTCAAGGGGGGAGTGGCCCGAGCAACCAGGAACGTTAGAAGGTTACGGGAGGAGGGGGAAAAAAAGAGGGGGAATGGAAAGAAAGACGAGAAGGGGGGAAAAGAGGAAGAGGAAAGTGAGGAGAGGGGAAAGTGGAAAAGGAGGGGTGTGGTGCCCAGGGCGGGGAAGGATGACGATAATGATAATGAGGTTGGCGAAGGGGGCAGCAGAACGACGAGCACGAGAAAAAGGGGAATAAGGAGACGGGAAGGAGGCGGGAAGGAAGGAGGCTGCGGAGGATCAGCATGTGATGAAAGGGCGGGGAAAATGACGAGGATGAGACGGAAGGGGGAGAAAGGGATGCGACGCCGCGTTTGTTGTTGCATTTTCTTGCGCACTCACCAACGGATTCCACTCAGGGATCCACCTTCTGTGGTATCCGCACGACCACCGGGTCTTGAAAGGCAAAACAAAAATACGCACCCGGCTCGGGCACCGAATCGCGATGGCAACGTGCACGTAAGACGTGGTGTGTGGAGACGACGGGATGGACCAACTATTGCACAACCCCGCAAAATCTAACACCCCTCAACATGCCATGTTCTCGGGAAAAGGCCGTGGCGCCCCACAAGCATGGCATCGCGCCCGCCGTGTAGCGGCCACCAATGCCCTACTACCACCGTTTGTGCCTCGTCAGCGACATTGAGCTTCCCGCCCTGAGGGGTACACCCATTGAGCTTCCCGCCCTGAGGGTACACCATATTGCGATCGCCGCGTCTTTGGGTGCATGGCTCACGGTGAAATCCATGTGGGCGGTTGCACCTCAAAGGTCCATTCGTGTTCGGACTTGATGATTTCCAGGGTGAGCGGCGTATTGTATTGGCGTGTGTGCGTGCAGCGTGGGGTTCCCAATGCTATGCTACGGAGAAGCTGGAAATACTAACAGCTGGAATTTCTGCGGACAGAATGGCTCGGGCGGGAAAATTCGAGTCCGCATGGACCCGCGCAAACATGAAACAAAATGGGCCCGAGCCCGGCCACTAAAAAAACGTCCTTAGAGGAGCCCGAACGCGAATCGCGGGGCACCGTGCACGGACATATCGGTTAACAGTTAACAAAAACTCTTGCCCCAACGCGTTTGGCGTGGCCGCGCGAGTCCGCCGCCGTTCCCGCAGGAGCAAGCACAACGGCATGCCCGAATACCAAATGCACAAACCAAATTCTCGGCTGCCGCAGGTGACAGCCACGCGAGACAGATTGAGAAAAACAACAAAGATTGACCCGATGGAAGAAACCAAGGGCAGTGCGAAGTATCGCTCTGCGCTCCACCTGCGCGGGCCACTGTGCAGAAAAAAAGCCTGGCCACCGCTGCGTAGAAATACGTCGTCGGCGGAGCTAGAGCGGCTGCGCGGGCCCACCGCTTGCGCTGGGCCGGCGCTGGTGACAGGGGTTGGCCCCAGCCCATGCACCACGGTGGCATTGGTAGCACGCGCCCCGCGTGGCATTGGAGGCTGGCTGGCTAGCGTTGCCCCAGCGCGGGGCGCGCCAGTCCCAGCGCGGCGGCACTGGGCTGCCTGGTCATGGACGACCCCTGCGGAGCCAGGTGGGGCGGCAGGCGCTTTCCTTTCGTTGCTTCACGCCTTCAATAGTAAGGTGGCGGCAGGTCCTCGTTCGATGCTCCTGGCTGGGTCCTGGTGCGTGCGTTTCCCAGCCCATGGGGGCGGTCTGCGCGCTCGGCAACTTGCGATGGCCCCGCGCGCGCGCCCGCCAGGGCCTTGCACGCGCCCGCGCGTTTCCATCCGCTTACGTGTCCTCATTTGGACCAGGCAGGCCGCCGAAGAGCGCCGTCAGCGCAGCGGGCCCAGGGCGCGCCCTGTCCGACAGCGGGCGGGCGGGTCTGTAGACGACCACGCAGCGCCCAGCGTCGCCGCGCCGGGGCCAACACGCCCCGCGCGGGGGCCAGACTGGCAAGCCAGCCGACCGAGCAACGCTGCGCGCGGGCCACCCATGCCACCGCGGCGCTCGGGCGCGAGCCCACCGTTGGAACTGGCAGAAGCCCCGCGCCACTGGCAGGCACGCGAAGCCGCGCTGCGCCAACGGCATGACAGGTCCAAGGCCAACTCCGCCCAAGACGAGCTGGGCGCGCCTGCGAGCGACCTTCCAGCTCAAGTGCCGCCCAGGCGCGGGAGCGGATGGGGATCGGGACCCGCGGCGCTGAAGCCCAGAAGGCAACGGGATGCCCCTCTGCCGCACTGCCCCCCCAAGCCTGCGGAAAGTCATGATGGGGCCCTGGGGCTTGTCATCCGGGCCCTCGAGCCCCCCTTGCCGACGACCGAACGGGCCCGAAAAGCGCCCCTTAAGCTCGCGCGCTGACGCGACCGTCTGGAGAGAACCACGCTTGCACTCTGATCGCAAAAGTCTGGCGAGCTCGCCGAAGAGCTGCGCTGCGCCGGGGCCACAAGGAGAAAAGGGCAACGTGTCACATGGCGGCCCCGGGCGTAGCGCTTCGAGCAGGCACGCCCAACCTCTCGGCATCTTTGGCCCACGCATCTTGCGCAGAAGTGACCACGGACACAAGCGATCGCCGACTTCGCCGCGGCGGGCCCGGGCGCGCCCCCGCCGGAGGCAGCGCGACGCGGCCCAGCTGGGGCGTCCTCTCCAGTTGGCCCAGGGGCCCAGTGACCCGCCGCAGCCTGAGGCCCGGCGCGGCGGCCTCGTCCTCGGCGCGCCCCGGCAGGGTCGCCTGGCGCGCATTCTTCACCTGGGGGGGGCCCTGGCCCGACGACGCCCAGGTGGCGCCAGTCGCGAAGCTGCCCTGCGCTTAACCGAGATGGAAAGATTTCTTCGCGCGGTTTGACGCCCGTCGCGCGCGCCGTTCCCACTCGTTTTTGAAGGCGAACGCATCTACATTGTGGGCGATCGTATCTACAGATCTGAATAAGCAAATTTTGTTTTCAAGAATTTTCTTCACGATATTTTTGTTCGTTGAAATCTGTCAGAAAAACTTTGACAGTTCTTGGAACATCCATGAACATTGAAATGCGAACTCAAAAAATTCGCTTGAAGGCGCCGCTGGAATTCAGGGCCAACATGTGGAATTTTCCAATTCAAATTTCGCGAAAATTGTTTTTTTCGTTTATATGTTGTCAACGAATATATTTTTTTGCGCAAAATAATGCACTAAAACTTTTCACTGTCGTGGGAAACCTAAGAAAAAAATGTTAACTTCAAAATCATTTGTTTCGCTTTAAGGTGCCGCTAGAGTTCCAGGGCCAACATGACATTTGGGGTTCCCCAATTTAAATTTCACGAGAATTATTTTTTCGTTTATTGTGTTTACGAAAAAAATAGTTTTCGTGAAAAAGTTTCCACCACAATTTTTTATTTTGTAAAAAACAATGCAAAAACATAATGTTAACTGAAAAAACATTTTTGTTCGCTTTAAGGTGCCGCTAAAGTTCCAGGGCCAACATGTGAGCTTTGGAAATTCAAATTTCACGACAAATATTTGTTCGTTGATTTTGTCCACGAAAAAAAATTGCAAACATGTGGAATTTCGTGAAAATTTTTCACGAAAATTAGTTTTTTTCGTGGACAAAATCAACGAAACAATAATTTTCGTGAAATTTGAATTGGGAACCCCCACATGTTGGCCCTGGAACTCTAGCGGCACCGTAAAGCGAAAAAAATTGATTTTGAAGTATGTGGATTTTTCGTTGATTTTTCACGAAATTCAAAAGTTTTCGTGGAAATTGTTCACGAAAAAATATTTTTTTCGTGGAATTTCGTTGAATTTTTTCACGGAAACTATTTTTTTTTCGTGGACAAAATCAACGAAAAAATAATTTTCGTGAAATTTGAATTGGAAAACCCCACATGTTAACCCTGGAACTCTAGCGGCACCTTAAAGCGACAAAATTTGATTTTTGAAGTTAACATGTGGATTTTTCGTTGATTTTTCACGAAATTCAAAAGTTTTCGTGGAAATTGCGCACGAAAAATACTTGTTCGTGGAATTTCGTGAAAATTTTTCACGAAAACTATTTTTTTCGTGACAAAATCAACGAAACAATAATTTTCGTGAAATTTGAATTTGAAAACCCCACATGTTGGCCCTGGAACTCTAGCGGCACCTTAAAGCGAAAAAATTTGATTTTGAAGTTAACATGTGGATTTTTCGTGGATTCTCGACGAAATTTAAAAGTTTTCGTGGAAATTGCTCACGACAAATATTTTTTTCGTGGAATTTCGTGAAAATTTTTCACGAAAACTATTTTTTTCGTTGACAAAATCAACGAAAAATAATTTTCGTGAAATTTGAATTGGAAAACCCCACATGTTGGACCTGGAACTCTAGCTGCACCTTAAAGCGAAACAAATGTGATTTTGAGGTTAACATGTGGATTTTTCGTTGATATTTCACGAAATTTAGAAGTTTTCGTGGAAATTGTTCACGAAAAATATTTGTTCGTGGAATTTCGTGAAAATGTTTCACGATTTTTTTCGTTGACAAAATCAACGAAACAAATAATTTTCGTGAAATTTGAATTGGAAAACCCCACATGTTGGACCTGGAACTCTGCGACAAAATTTGATTTTTGAAGTTAACATGTGGATTTTTCGTTGATTTTTCACGAAATTCAGAAGTTTTCGTGGAAATTGCTCCAGAAAAATACGTGTTCGTGGAATTTCGTGGAAATTTTTCACGAAAATTATTTTTTTTTCGTGGGCAAAATCAACGAAAAAATAACTTTCGTGAAATTTGAATTGGAAAACCCTACATGTTGGCCCTGGAACTCTAGCGGCACCTTAAAGCGAACAAATTTTATTTTGAAGTTAACATGTGGATTTTTCGTTGATTTCTCACGAAATTCAAAAGTTTCCGTGGCATTTTTTCACGAAAATTGTTTCGTGTACAAAACAATCGAACATTTTTTTGTTAAATTTGAATTGGGGAACCCCACATGCTGGCCCTGGAACTCTAGCGGCACCTTAAAGCGAAAAAAAAAAGATTTTGAAGTTAACATGTGGATCTTTCGTTGTTTTTTTACGAAATGCAAAAGTTGTTGTAAAAAGTTGTCACGAAAACTTCTTTTTCCGTTGGCAAAATCAACGAAAAAAAAATGTTCGTGAAATTTGAATTAGAAAACCCCACATGTTAGGTCTGGAACTCTAGCGGCACCTTAAAGCGAAAAAATTCGATTTTGAAGTTGACATTGGGATGGCTTATGGATTCCTTACGAAATTCTAAAGTTGTCGTTGAAACTTACGATGAAAAGAATTATTTTCGCCGAGACAAATAACAAAAAATATGAAATTTGAATTTGACAACGCCACATGTTGGCCCTGGAACTCTAGCGGCACCTTAAAGCGAAACAATTTGATTTTGAAGTTAACATTGATATGTTTGCGTTGGTTCCTAACGAATTCCACAATTTCATTCGATTATCAAGACATGTTTTCGTGAAATTTGTTTGTTGTTTGTAAATTTTGATTGGGAAACCGCCGGACGTTGTCCCGGGCGTCTGGCGGCGCTTTAAAGCGATAAAACTAATTCTGGAGTTAGCATTTGTAGTTTGCCAATAGATTCTTGGAAATTTCTAACGAAAAAGTTGTGCTCGTGGACAAAATTTACAAAACAATGAAATGTGATGGAAACCCTACATGTTGGCCCTGGAATTCTAACGGCGCCTTGAAGCAAAAAAGGAAGATATGTTGAAGTTAGCGTTGGTATTTTTCCGTTGGTTTGTTCACGAATTTAAATATTTCATAGAATTTCTTCACGCCAAAATGTTCTCTTGTTGACAACGCAAGCAAATATTTTCTTGGTTTAAAAGTTAACGATCATATTATGGTTGGTTCTTGGCGAGATTCAAAAACGCGCAGAAAGTTTCTGCCGACACCACGTGTTGGTCCGGGAATCTTAGCGGCATGTTCAAGCAAAAAACAATGGTTTGGATGTTGGCCATGTTCTCTCTTTGTTACGTAATTTTCGCTACAAATTTGAATGCTTTGTTTCGCGAGCAAATTCGATGCGATATAAACGATTTATGTGACGTTGAATTGGAAATCCCCATATGTTGCCGCTGGAACTCCTGGCGGCACCTTAAAGCGAATTCGACATATTTTACGTCAACATAGCTGTTTTCCTGGATGTTCATGGTGAAACCTTCCATGAAATTTGAGTATAACCCCCTGCAGGTTGGCCCTCTAGCAGCATTTCAAGGCGAAACAAGGTGAATTTGAAGTGGCCATGGTCATTTCTTTTATTTTTCTGAAATAGACAGATTCCAATGGCAAATTAAAGTTCAACGAAGTTTCCACGAACACTTCCAACGAAAATGCCAGGTGCATTTGAAGGTTTCACGAACATGCCAACATTTAAATCGGAAAAACGGACGTAGAAAACCCAATTTGTTAGTCACAGTCGTATTATCATTAGTAGTAGTGATAGCAATCGAAGTAGAAGTACAAATAGTAGTCGTGAATTGTGGAAGTAGTATTAATAGTAATAGTAAGAGTAGGGGTAGCAGTAGCAGTAGCAGTAGTAGTAGTAGTAGTAGTAGTAGCAGCAATACCAGTAGTAGTAGTAGTAGTAGTAGTCGTAGTAGTCGTAGTAGCAGTAGTATGTTTACTGTTATTATTATTAGTAGTAGTGGTAGTACTAGTACTAGTAGTAGCAGTAGTAGTAGTAGTAGTAGTAGTAGTGGTGGTAGTAGTAGTAGTAGTAGTCGAGTAGTACAGTAGACTAGTAGTAGTAGTAGTAGTAGTAGTAGTAGTAGTAGTAGTAGTAGTAGTAGTAGTAGTAGTAGTAGTAGTAGTAGTAGTAGTAGTAGTAGTAGTAGTAGTAGTAGTAGTAGTAGTAGTAGTAGTAGTAGTAGTAGTAGTAGTAGTAGTAGTAGTAGTAGTAGTAGTAGTAGTAGTAGTAGTAGTAGTAGTAGTAGTAGTAGTAGTAGTAGTAGTAGTAGTAGTAGTAGTAGTAGTAGCAGTAGTAGTGGTGGTAGTCGTAGGAGTAGGTGTAGGATTGGGGGTAGGAGTAGGAATAGGAGTAGGAGTAGGATAGGATTGGGAGTGGTAGTAGGAGTAGTAGTCGCAGTAGTAGTAGTAGTAGTGGTAGTCGTAGTCGTAGTAGTAGTAGTAGTAGTAGTAGTAGTATAGTAGTAGTCGTCGAAGGAGTAGTAGTAGTAGTAGTAGTAGTAGTCGTCGTAGGAGGAGGAGTAGGAATAGTAGTAGTAGTAGTAGTAGTAGTAGTAGTAGTAGTAGTAGTAGTAGTAGTGGTAGCAATAGGAGTAGAGGTAGTGGCAGTAGTAGTAGTGGGAGCAGGAGTATGAGTAGGTAGTAGTAGAAATCGTAGCAGTTGTAGAAGTAGATTTGGTAGTAGTAGTAGTAGTAGTTGTTGTTGTTGCTGTTGTTGCTGGAGTTGTGGTTGTCGCAAGAGCAGTCATAGTAGCAGTAGTAGTTGTTATTGTTTAGCTATTGTTTGTTGTAGTTGTTGCATTTGTTCTGCTTGTAGCAGTGGCAGTAGTGACTGTACGTGTACTGTTATCCTTGTTGCTCTTGTATTTGTGGAGGTAGTAGTAGTGGTGGTAGGCGTAGTTGTTGCTGTTGCTGTGTTGCACTTGAGCGATTTCATTCACCTCCTTTTTCTTCTGGCTGTTGCTGCATTGCCTGGGCCTTGCTTCAAGAAGCGCCACATTGGTCCCAAGAAACCACCTGCGCGACCCAAGACCGTCGTTCAGAGACGTCCGCGTGGCCCCAAGACGTCCGAAGACGGCCAAAGACATCCCAAAATGCGCCAAGAAATGCCCCAAGAGAAACTCCAAAAATCCGTTGAGGCGGAAAATGGCGGCAGCCTATTCGAATGAGAACCCTGCAGGCGGAGAACGGCGGCAGCCCATTCGAATGAGAACCCTACGGGCGGGGAACGGCGTAAGCCTATCTATCTCATGAGAGAAGCGATTGACAAACATTCAATGAAGCAGCTTAGTCGAAAAAGAAACACAGGCCTCTGCCGGTTGCTTCCCTCGGGCCGCGCCGCCGAAGACGGGTGAGGACAAGGGCAGGGCGGGTGGAGGAGGAGAAGGAACGGCAGGGAGATCAAGGGGACGACGCGGAGGAGGAACAGAGACGGGCAAGAGAAGGGGGAGGGCGAAGATCATATTATGCGAACCCAGCGTTTGGCTCAACAACAAGAGTGATGAATTATGCAACGATGCAGCTATCGAACGCCTAGGCGGCTGCGTACCTGTCCTTCAAATCTGTGCTCTGCGCGAGCCCCACCGATGGGAGCAGGGCTACGAAAATGCGCTCGAGCACGTTCTGGGACATAGCGTTGCCCAGGGCTCGCCCCATGGCAACTTGAGACATGCTGACCTTAATCACGCTGGGGTCCATGCCCTGAATCCTCATAAGCTCGGCCTGGTTCATCCGGCGACGCCGGAAAGCAAGCCACGCGCCTGAACTCGCGCCGCGAGACGCCGTCAGACAGGGCGCCATGCCCTCTTTGAAACTGAGGTCAGTCGAGTCGATGTCAGCCGCGACCTCGTTCTTCATAGAGAGCTTGATGCCGCGATCTTTGATCTTGGCCTCAAGCTCTGCAACCTTGCCAGGAAACGCACGCTTAAAAAACGAAGGAGGAGTGGGGTAGGAGGGAATGGAGAGAGAAGAAAAGAGGGGGGATGAGTGCGGGAAGAGGGAATGGAGAGAGAAGAGAAGAGGGAAGCTGGGATAAGCTTGCATCTTCTCCTGCTTACCTGATTCTTGTTGTGAGCCGCTGTGGGCTGGCCGTCGATGATGCGTTTAGGATCCAGGATAGTGGCCAAGGGCGGGGTGCTCGTCAGATCCTCCCGGGGGAAGGGAGAGGAGGGGCAATCCAAAACGCAGATCCCCCACCTTCCTCCTCCGTCTCCTCCTCCTCCTCCTCCTCCTCCTCCTCGAGCTCCTCCTCCTCTTCCTCTTCAGGCTACTCCATAAATATTGGCATCCTGGGGAAGGCGTCCCGGGGACCGATGGGGGCGTTTGTTTTCTCAACCGCATTGCGTCCTCTGGGAATTGGAACTCGTTCAAGGTACGAGAGCAAAGAGTCCCCACAATATATACCCTCTGTCTCTGGTGTGGCACCCCGTGCTTCTGAGTGTACATGAACTCCCAGTGCACGTTGCACAACTTCTCACCACCAGATTTCATCCCACGCAATTTCTGCAAGATCCACTCGAAATATTCTGTGTGGCGGTTGACGAGGCCACGGACGTTCTCTAGTACATAGCAGACTGGCTTCTTGGTACGTATGTATGCAACGATATCTTCGATTACCGTCCCGCGGGAATCAGCCCCCCCTAAATTGAGACCCCCGTCAGAAAATGGTTGGCAAGGGAAGCCAGCTGTGAATATGTCCGCGTGCCAGCTCAGGCCCAAGCTCTTGAAATTTCCCCGGGAGGGGGGAAAAGAGAGACGAGAAGGAGAAGGAGGAGGTGGAGAAGGAGGAGGAGGAGCCAGAGGAGGAGGAGGAGGAGGAGGAATATGCGAGGCGGATCAGGAGGGGGAGGAGGAGAAGGAGGAAGGTGGAGGATGAGGCGGCGGTGAAGCAGAGCTTTCATATGGACATGGGGGGCGTACTTTGTGAAGAGGTCGTCGGACGACTCATGCGCAATTGCTGGGCACTCGGGGAAATTCTCCTTCAGATGCTGCCTCAAGGTGGCGTTTTTCTCGCAGAAAAACAAAGGCTTTGTGGACAGACCCAACGCGCGCAACGCCATCTCATCGGTGCCGAGGCCGCTGCAACAGCTCCCAGTGAGGATCGTTTGCTTCTTGGCTGGCGTTTTCATGACTCCCTTGGCTGGTTTTTTTGTTCAAGCTCTTTGTCATGGCCCTGGCTGGCTTTTTCAAGACCACCTTCTGGAGGATCTTCTTGCTGACCGTTTTTTTCATGGCTGAAGGTTTCGTTCCGTCTGCCAGAGCTTCCGGAAATTCATCCCAATCGAGGTCCATTGCGCGGGCCGTCTCAAAACTAAGAGTGAATTGACTCAAGAAATGCTTGAAGCCTCCACGCCACTAGACGGAGAGAGTGAGTGGCAACAAAAATTGCGGAGGTGGAGCCCGGAAGTTGGAGGAGACAAGAGGAAGGCAGGGTGAGAAGGGAGGGGGGGTCAAGGAGGAAGAGGAGAGGAGAAAAGGATAGGAGGAGGAGGACATAATATGAAAGAGGAGAGGGGGCGGCCTGACTGGCGTCGCCGTCGCCCTTGTCTGAGGGAGATGATTTAAGAGGCGAGGGGGCAGCAGCAGCATGGGCAGCATCATCAGCAGCAGCATCAGCCAGCCCCGCCATGATTGCTTACTGTGCCTTGACATGCTCAACTTGCCTGCTTGCCTTGCTCGACTGTGCTTACTCGACTGTGCTTACTGCGCATTGGTGACCTTTCCTTGCTTGTCCTGCCTTCCCTTGCCTTGCTCATCTGACCTTTGTTGATTCATGCTCGCCCTGCCATGCCCATGATGTCGTTGTGGTGGCGATGGCGCGGTGACGATGGCAGATATAATTAGCGATGGTTGTTAGTCGAGGTGACGATGACAATGTGACGGCGATAGTGATGGCGACGTCGACGTTTGACATCTGGCATCTTCAACTACATTAGGTATCAACCCAGGCCTGCCAAACGGCATGAGGCACCTGGGCGAGAACGCACAGTGGGGCTCAGGCCCGCCGCTGCTGCCGCTCCCGGGGGCTTGGCGGCACACCGTACGTACATCAGCGCGCTGGCACGCGCGTGTTGCAGCGTGCATACTTGATGAGCGTTGAGGTCGAAGTCGTCATCATCAATCGTCGTCGTTTGCTGCGCGATGTCATGCACGCGTACTACTAGGCGAGGGGCATGCGGCCTGCGACGCCCATTCGAGCAGAGAGGACAGAGGGACGTCTGACAATGGCGTCGCTCACCAGATTCCAGGTGCCCCCGTGGCCCTCACGGCCTCAGGAGATGGCCCAGGAGAGGAGCAGGAGGAGGAGGAGGAGGAGGAGGAGGAGATGGCTGTGGAGGAGGGGAGAAGCGCTGCTACTCGCGAAGCAAGGGAGACAGGCCGCACGCCAAACCTCCTTCAAAAAATCAAACTCCAGCGCGCAGAGCTGCTGGACCTTGCGTTCCCAACTAGGGACGCGCAGAGCTGCTGATCACTCACTCCTCTTCCTCGGGATCGTCATCATCCTCAGAGTCCTCTTCTTCGGACTCTTCCCCCTCCTGGTCGACGACGTCCGCTTCTCCGGAGCCAGCCGCCTTGAGCGATTTCAGTAGTTTCTTCCTCTCCTCTTTCGTCATCTTGCCCTTGGAAGAATCCGCCTTGGCCTTGGCCTTGGCCTTGGGCTTGGCCTTAGCCTTGGCAACGGGATTGGGGTCCACAGAGTCTTCTTTCTTGCGCTTCCTGCTCCCTGGCTTCGCCACAAGAGCCGCCAGCGTCGGCTCGTACAAATCCCCCTCTTCCTGGAAGAGCTCGAAGACCCTGGAACCAAGGCGCTTAACTAGCTCTTCCTGGGCGAATTCCGTGAACACCACCACGCAGATCGGGATGCGCTTCCTGATGCAAACGAGCGGGAGGATCTCATCCAGGCCTGTGAGCATCAGCACCTTCTTGGCTTTGAAGGAATGGCAAATCTCCTCCCACAGCGAGCTGCTGCGGGCGTGCCAATTCACCGGCTCAAGGTCTGAAGCTGGACCAAATTGCGGCGGAGCCTCGGGATCGTCGGTAGGGCCGCCAATTCGCACTCTGCATGCACCAAACATCTGATCCTTCATCTCATCGGTCACCATCCACAGGGTCTCCCACGCCGGAAGGGCGACCGGGCTGATGACATTGCCACGCGCGGTGCCTTGGAAGTGCAGGCGGGGCTTGTCCTCGACTCCCGGGAAGCCAGATGAGGTCACCACGTGCAAGAACTCCATTTGGGATACCACTCCCCTCTGCTTGGACTTCCTGTTCTTCACAGATTGCTCCTCGTGTACGATGTAGAAGGTAGTCGTGTCACGGGTGCACGCTCTCCCGTCTTCCTTGCTCAGCGTGTTGACCAGCGTGGCCTGGTTCCCATGGCGACCACCATCAAAGAATAAATACAGGTCGTTGGGATTGATCGCGCCCCTGTTCCCGCGACCAATGAGAGCGCCTCTCACGCATGTGCGGATGTGTTCTTGACGGAGGGGTGCGATGCGAATGCGCGGGTGCGTCGTCGGTTCCCCACTGGAAGGCACGTCGTAGATGATGAGGCAGTGCTCGTCGTCTTTCATGGTGGTCTGCCCGGCCGACCACTCCGTCTTGATGTGCTCGCCGAGCTGGTTCTCGGTGGCCGGGAGGACGACGAATTTCACCCACTCGCGCACCTTGCGCTCGGCGAAAGTCTTCCAACTCGGGAGCTTTCCATCCGGGTCGTCAATGACAGTGCCGTCGCCCCGCTTGAAGGTGCCATCGTCATTGGCATCGTCGTAGATGGCAGATGATTTGGCCGCGTCCTTCGACGTCGAACCAGCACTGGCTCCTGCACCGCCCTCGGCTGGCTTCTCGTGCAGCTCGTCTTGCCTCTTGTCGGTGATCTTCTGGAGAGCCTCCTTGAACGGCGACGATTCCATCGTCGCTGCCACGGACCTTGAAGTGCGGCAGCTGTGCTTCAAGTGGACGTCATTCTCAACGCCGAACACGGTTTTCTAGGGGGACCAAAAAACGGTCAGAGGGGGGAGGAGGAGGAGGAGGAGGAGGAGGAGGAAGAGGAGGAGGAGGAGGAGGAGGAGGAGCATGAGGAGAAGCAGCAGGAGAAGCAGCAGGACAGGGGGGGGGGGGGAAACGATAGATGGAGGAGGACCAGGGGAGGCGAGGAGGAGCAAGGGGAGCAGGAGGATGAGAGGAGGAGGGCGAGGAGGAGGAGAAGGGGGGGAGGAGGAGGAGGAGGAGGAGGAGGAGGAGGAGGAGGAGGAGGAGGAGGAGTGGAGGAGGTGGAGGAGGAGGAGAGGAGGAGGAGGAGGAGGGGGAGGAGGAGGTGGAGGAGGAGGACGAGGAGGAGGGTCCTAGAGGAGGGAGCAGGGGCGACTAAGAAAGGTTGCGTTCTCCCCCCTTCCGAGGTCACAACAACAGGGGCCCTGGGGGGCCTTCCAAGTAGAGCGAGGCGCTTCGACCGCGCAGGACAGGGGCGCATTTCAGAGCCGCTCTGGAGGAACCAGGGAGATCCACCTAATCCCACCAGCCCTCTGGGCGTCGATGGTTTAGAGCGTTTCCTCTTCACCTTTCCCTCTTCCCCTTGGGTGAGGGTTTTAACCCTTCCCCTGCCCCCTCCCCGTGGACCTGGACGGGAGGGGCGGGGAGGTGTCAGGGGGTAGTTTTTCGCCCAAGTTGGCTCCAAGGGAGCCGCAGAGAGCCTAAGATAGCCTCCAAGATGGCTCGATATATCGTGAGATATTTCAATATGGCCCCGAAGATGCTAGAAGACGCTCAAAGACCGCCCCAAGATGGCTCCAAGTGTCCAAAAGAGCTCCCCAAGGATGCCCCCCAAGAGGCCAAAACGCTTCAAAACCATGTGGAAACCAATTCCCAACCATCCTGTGGTGTTGTCTCCTCGTTCTGTCAGAGGCGGTCCCCCGTGTTCCTCCTCCTCCCCTGCCCCTCCTCCCATCCTGTCATCATCATCACCATCACCATCGTCATCATCATCATCGTCATCATCATCGTCATCATCATCAGCATCATCATCATCATCATCATCATCATCATCATCATCGTCATCATCATCATCATCATCATCATCATTACTGTCATCATCATCATCAACACCATCATCATCATCATCATCATCATCATCATCATCATCATCATCATCACCTCCCTTCCGCGTACCCCACACTCATTTCGGCGCACCCCTCACACGTTTCGTGGCCCCATAGGAGCTCCGCCGAAGGCCCCAGAGGCTGAGTACCGCATGCGTCCCCCGCACTCAGTTTGGCGCACCTCGTGCAGGTTTCGTGGCCCCATATGTGCTCCGCCAAAGGTTCCAGATGCTGAATACCACATGCGTCCCCCACACGCATTTGGCAGACCCCTCACACGTTTTGTGGGCCCATAGGAGCTCCGCCGAAGGTCCCAATGGCTGAGTACCACATGCGTCCCCCACATTCATTTCGGCACACCCCTCACACGTTTCGTCGTGGCCCCAATGGAGCTCCGCCGAAAGTCCCAGAGGCTGAGTACCACGTGGCGTCCCCCACACGCATTTGGCAGACCCCATCGCACGTTTCGTGGCCACCTAGGCTACCTTAGGAGCTCCGCCGAAGGTACCAGACGCTGAGTGCCACATGCGCCCCCCACATTAATTTCAGCACACGCATCGCACGTTTCGTGACCCCATAGGAGCTCCGCCGAAGGTCCCAGAGGCTGAGTACCACATGCGCCTCCACGTTCATGTCGGCGCGCCCGTCACACGTTTTGTGGGCCCATAGGAGCCCCGCCGAAGGTTCCAGAGGCTGTGTGCCACGTACGTCCCCCACGCTCATGTCGGCGCACCCCTCACACGTTTTGTTGTCCCACAGGAGCCCCGCCGAAGGTCCCACTGGCTGAGTACCACATGCGTCCCCCGCAGTGATTTCGGCACACCCCTCACATGTTTGGTGGCCCCATAGGCTATTAGGAGCTCCGCCGAAGGTCCCAGTGGTTGAGTACCACATGCGACCCCACACACATTCCGGCACACCCCTCACAACACGTTTGGTGGCCCCAAAGGAGCTCCGCCGAAGCTCCAGAGGCTGAATACCACATGCGCCCCCCACGCCCATTTCGGTACACCCCTCACACGTTTCGTGGCCCCATAGGAGCTCCGACGAAGGTCCCAGTGGCTGAGTATCACACGCGCCCCCCACACTCATTTCGGCGCACCCCTCACACCATCACACGTTTCGTCGCGCCGTATGAGCTCCACCGAAGGCCCCAGAGGCTGAGTGCCACATGCGTCCCCCGCATTCATTTCGGCGCACCCCTCACACGTTTGGTGGCCCCATAGGAGCTCCGCCGAAGGTCCCGGAGGCTGAGTGCCACATGCGTTCCCGCATTCATTTCGGCGCATTCCTCACACGTTTCGTGGCCCCAAAGGAGCTCCGCCATGGATCCCCAAGGCTGAATACCACATGCGTCCCCCACGCTTATTTCGGCGCACCCCTCACACGTTTTGTGGGACCATAGGAGCTTCGACGAAGGTCCTGGAGGATGCCGCGTCCCCCACATTCATTTCGGCGCACCCCTCACGCGTTTCGTGGCCCCACACGAGCTCCGCCGAAGGCCCAGAGGCTGAGCCCCACATGCGCCGCCCGCATTGATTTCAGTACACCCTTATATTTTTCGTGGCCCAACAGGAGCTCTGCCGGAGGTCCCGGTGGCTGAGTCCGCATGCGTCCCCCACATTCATTCCGGCACACCCCTCGCACGTTTGGTGGCCCCATAGGAACTCCACCGAAGTTCCCAGAGGCTGAGTACCACATGCGTCCCCCACACTCATTTCGGCGCATTCCTCACACGTTTCGTGGCCCCAAAGGAGCTCCGCCGAAGGCTCCTGCGGCTGAGTCCGCATGCGTCCCCCACACTAATTTCGGCGCACCCCTCACACGGTTCGTGGCCCCACAGGAGCTTCGCCGAAATCCCCAGTGGCTGAGTCCGCATGTGTTCCCCACATTGATTTCGGCGCACCCCTCACGCGTTTCGTGGCCCCACACGAGCTCCGCCGAAGGCCCCAATGGCTGAGTACCACAAGCGCCCCCGTATTGATTTCGGCACACCCTTCAGACGTTTCGTGGCTCCACAGGAGGAGCTCCGCCGAAGGTCCCAGTGGCTGAGTACCACATGCGTCCCCCGCGTTGATTTCGGCACACCCCTCGCGTGCTTGGCGGCCGCATAGGAGCTCCACCGGAAAGGATATTGACAACCCCAGTATTAACAACTGCAGATGGCTGTGTCTTTCGCCAGGTTAATTTTTAAAACGTTCTCACATTCGCGAACCCGACGCCAATCAGATGCGTCAGGGTAGCTCCCAAATGGTCAAAGATAGCCACTTTACAGCCGCAAGGGCCACCAAGAGCGCTCCAAGAGCGGCCCAAGAGCGCTTCAAGATGCGACTTCGGGGGGCCCCGAGGAGGGAAGGTGCTAATTTGTGCACCGCCCTTCTGTAATCGATGTCCTCCTAACAGGCCCCAAGAAACGTCTGTGACCCTATTCTTCTTAGGCCCTGCGCGCGGGCGTGCGGGTCCGCCGCCCTCCCGCTCGCAAGGCCCAATAGCCCATCGTTAACGTTTCAAGAGAGCTCCAAGACGCCGCCAGGAGGAAGAGGATCAGAAGGAGGAGGAGGAGGAGGAGAACTGCCGATCGGCGCTATTCGTTTGAGTACCTGGTGTTGGATGGGCTGGTGGGGACGCACGAAGCGTCAACAATTTTTGACAGGCCTGCAGTTTGTTCCCAAGGCGAGCCCAAAGAGGCCCTAATCCTTCTCGTTCTTCGCCGTTCCCCCTCCCTCCTCTCTAATCCCGCCTCCATCCTCCTCCCTCCCTCCCTCCTCCTCCTCCTCCTCCTCCTCCTCCTCCTCATCATCATCATCATCATCATCATCATCATCATCATCATCATCATCATCATCTCCATCATCATTATCATCATCCTTTCTCACCCTCGTCCCCCTCCTCCTCCCCCTCCTCCTCCCGTACCCCCACGCCACTTTTAAAGCTCATCCCTCGAGCGGAGGATCTGGGAGCGGAGGATCGAGATGGCACTCGTTGCGTTCCCCGAAGAATATCCAACGAGTGGTCCTAGGATGCGGCTCGTATTTCATCGAAATCATCTTGCACAGGTCCCCAGACCCCTCACCGTCCTTCAGCCGTCGACGCGTGGGGGGCCCAAGTTGACCGGGATGGTCGAGACCGCGCGGATGACTTTAATGAAAGGCGAGTGCATCCACGACCAACAGGTGCGCCGCAAGAACCCCAAGGAAACCCGCATGATACAATCATGTTCTTCTGGTGAGAGGGGGCGCGGCGGTGGTTCCCACACCAACATCTTGAACCCAAAACTGCGTTGGTTGTCGATCGTCGTCGTCGCCGTCGTCGTCAGCGCCAGGTTTTCGAGGTGCCCTCTCGGCTTCGACGACCCCTCGCTCGATCTGCAATTAGGGGGTGCTCCGATGCTCGTCTTATTCCTTCTCCTCATCCTTCTCCTCAGCGGCCTCGCAACAGGAGATCAACCGAAAGTCAGCGGCTGGCTGCGCCTGTTTGCCGCCGCACCGTGCCCCCGGGATTTCAGTTTCCACCAGATAACCCCTAGTAGTAGTGGCTGCGCTCGCATAGCGGCCTTCATCCATTTCGGAGCACCCCTCACGCGGTTCGCTATCACAGATCAATGGAATTGCACCGAACAGTATATCTACATCATCCCCCCTGGGTGTCACAGAGACAGAGGGGGGGGGTCTGGCTTGAAGATGCGCCCAGCGTTCCATCCTTCTCCTCATCCATCTTCCTCCTCTTTCTCTTCTTCCTCCTCCTCATCCTCATCCTCCACCTCCTCCTCAACCTCCTCCTCATCACTCCACCCTCCTCCTCCTCCTCCTCCCCCTCCTCCCCCTCCCCCCCTCCTCAGCTCCTCCTCCCAGCACTGCGAGGACCCCGCACGGGAGCACGGACGGAGGAGGAGAAGGCGGAGGAGGAGGAGGATCGCATAATTGTTGATTTGGGCCATGCGGTCCTCCATCAGTCGAACCAGGTCCTTACCGCTCTCCGACAGCTGCGTGAAGAACGTTAGGTCCTTGGAGGTGTCGTGTTCGTTGAAACCGAAAGTGCCCCTGTACTTGGAGTAGTCGCATGCCACCTTCTGCAAGAGTGATTTGGTCTGGAACTCAATCGCGTTCTGGTCCAACCACGGGCCCTGAAAGAACAAGCCAACCTCCCGTTTGTAGAGCAACAAATCAATTACACCTTTCCCACCAGCGTTTTTCCCCGTCAGGGTTCGATTGTTGAGATCCGAGTGGGTGACCAAGCCCGCCTTCAAGATGTCACATATACCTTCCAAAGTCCATATGATGTTATCTGTCGTGCTACCCTTCTGCACGATAGACTCCATGACGTAGGTGTTGTTCAGGGGCGACAAAGGACCAAAACTCTCCTCCAAGGCTTGCACGAGCTTGAACGCTTCAGGAACCGAGAGAAGACGCTCCCAGACCTTCATGGCCGCCTTGACGTACGTCTCAGTAAATTGTTCAGATGTACTGGAATACTCAACATTCTTCTCATACAATGCCGCCAACTCCTTGTGATTCAATTTGCCAACGGTAAGCTCCTTCCGCGTAGCGAATAACATCAAAGCTGAGATCTTCTGCACTGCTGTATGTTGCAAGTTGTGGGCCTGCTGCATCAATGCTGCACGAAGGTTGAAAGAGGCAAAATATTTCTCATCGTCTGTCGTGAGCTTTTTGAAAGTGAAAGAAGCCGAGCGAAGGCAAGTATGCCAGACGTCCAATCCAGCTTCGTCAATACCCTGGTCGATGTCCCGCTTGATGGCAAACAGTAGGGCGTCCACGAGTTCCATGGGGCTCACTGTCTGCAGGCGGCCTTTCTTGTTCCCAGGTTGGTCTTCTGAAACCACTTGCAGTCCCAAGGGGAAGACAGGCGTGGGCTTATCAAAGAAGAAGGTGGTGAGGCTCTCCACCGCAGTCTTGTTGATGGGGATGTCGCCTTGAGGCTTGTACCATAGGTCCAAGTGCATAATGCTGCAACCAGCGGTGTAGGTCCCGTGCCTTGACATGCTCAGTTCGTAATCCTTCTGGTTGAAGGGTGCCATGTGGCCTGACATCTGAGCAGGGCCATCACCGTTGTTGGCGGCGATGCTAAGCGCGTCGGCGTCGACCACCCCATTGAAGGCTGGGTGCTCAATGATCGTAGTGATGGCGGCCTCCTTCTTGACCTTGTACTCTACGTTGAAGGAGCTCTCCGGCACTGGCGGCAATGCTGGGGCGGCTGCTGCTGCAGACTCGTCCGCCCGTGCTGGAGCCCGGCCGCGACCGCCACTACGTCCACCAGCGCGGCCAGCGCGCCCACCACCGCCAGCGCGGGCCATCGTCGTCGACGGAGTGAATCAGCAAGCGCTGAGGCGCTGGAAACTCCTGGAAACTCCAAGATCTTGAGCACAAACGGCTACGGCGGAGTGGAGGAGGAGGCGGAGGGGGACATCCCAGCCGGAGAAAAGAACGGCAGCTTCGGCCTTCGACGCTGATTGGACTTGGGCTTCGGCACATGCCAAGAAACATCTTGCTTAGGCCACGAGAGACGTCTCACAGAATTGCTCGAGAGCTTCGGACCAGAGGTAAGATTCTCACGTCTGGTCCGAAGGTGTGGAACGTTCCGCACCTTCGAGAGCCCCTCCGCAACTCCCAGGATCGCGATCTGGAGAGCTTCGGACCAGACGTGAGAATCCCCACCCCTGACCCGAAGGTCCCTGGAGCGCGATCTTCCCGATTCAGGGTGGGCTCTCGAAGGTGTGGAACGTTCCACACCTTCGGACCAGACGTGAGAATCTCACCTCTGGTACGAAGCTGTCCCAACATACGTGTCGTCCTGACCGACGCTCCTCCTCCTCCTCCACCTCCTCCTCCTCCTCCTTTCGAAGGCGCGGAACGTTCCACGCCTTCGAGAGATGTCTGGGGGGCCTGGGACTCGAAGGTGTGGAACGTTCCACGCCTTCGAGAGGGGGTGAGGGGGTTTCCAATACTCCGAGACTCGAAGGCGACGAACGTTCCACACCTTCGAGAGATGCCTGGGGGGCCTGGGACTCGAAGGTGTGGAACGTTCCACACCTTCGAGAGGGGGTGAGGGGTTTCCCAATACTCCGAGACTCGAAGGCGACGAACGTTCCACACCTTCGAGAGATGTCTGGGGGGCCTGGGACTCGAAGGTGTGGAACGTTCCACACCTTCGAGAGGGGGTGAGGGGGTTTCCAATACTCCGAGACTCGAAGGCGACGAACGTTCCACACCTTCGAGAGATGTCTGGGGGGCCTGGGACTCGAAGGTGTGGAACGTTCCACACCTTCGAGAGGGGGTGAGGGGGGTTCGGATACTCTGAGACTCGAAGGCGACGAACGTTCCACACCTTCGAGAGATGATCTGATGTCTGGGGGGCCTGGGACTCGAAGGCGTGGAACGTTCCGCACCTTCGAGAGGGGGTGAGGGGGTTTCCGATACTCCGAGACTCGAAGGCGACGAACGTTCCACACCTTCGAGAGATGTCTGGGGGGCCTGGGACTCGAAGGCGTGGAACGTTCCACACCTTCGAGAGGGGGTGAGGGGGTTTCCGATACTCCGAGACTCGAAGGCGACGAACGTTCCACACCCTCGAGAGGGGGTGAGGGGGCTTCTGGTACTCTGAGACTCGAAGGCGTGGAACGTTCCACACCTTCGAGAGGTGCCGGGGCCCTCCCCGGGGAGCCTCCAGCTCGCTCTCTCCCTCCTCCTTCTTCTCCTCCTCCTCCTCCTCCTCCTGATTCGAAGGCGCGTACTGACCTTCGAGAGGTGCCTGGGGGGGCATCCAGCTCGCTCTGAGACTCGATCGAAGGCGCGGAGGAGGAGGAAGAGGAGGGGGAGGTGCAGGGGGGGGAGGAGGAGGAGGAGGAGGAGGAGGAGGAGGAGGAGGAGGGAGGAAGAGGAGGAGGACGAGGAGGACGAGGAGGAGGAGGAGGAGGAGGAGGAGGAGCAGGAGGACATTTCCTCCTCCGAGCGCGCAACGCCGATCGTCGTTGCCCCACAACATACGGCATCGAGCAGCACCAGGCAAAACTTTGAATTGAGTCATCATCGCCGTCGTTGTTGCCGCTGCCGTCGTCGACGGCCGACGTCGTCGAAACCAGTCGCCCACTACAGGGGCGCTAACGCTTGCACGCGCCTGTGCGGGATGCATTCGCGTCAAGGCGATGGAAAAAAACATGAAACATATTCATGTCCAGAGCGTTCCTCATCCCACGTAAGTCCTGGGGCCACTCGGATGAATTTGGGTTGATGTTTCTTGGTTGGGGCCGAGGAAATGTTTATCACCCCTGCCGTCTAGATGACAAATCCTGTCTCCTTCTCTCTCTCTCTCTCTCTCTCTCTCTCTCTCTCTCTCTCTCTCTCTTTATCTCTCTTGGTCGCCTCTCGCTCTTCCCTTGTCGCTCTATCTCCTCCTCCACAGCTCAATCAATTCACCCCTTGCCCCCCTATGTTTGATTGAATGGCCCTGGGTCCCCGTCCACGCGCTTCTCCTTCTTCGTGCAGAGGCAAATGACTTCCATAGTGCGCCAAGTACGTCGGTGCCCTTGCTGGCGATTCTCTGTCTCACGCTTGAATCGGTCTAGCGACTCAAGAAACACCCACTTGGAGGATTCGGAACCAACCAGCTTTCGAAATATGTCGCATAAGGTATTGTGGCACTCTTCAAACTTTGGGGTGATCCATACCAACCTCTTTATACGAATGACTGGTTTGAATGCTAAACACGCTCCTTGGCCACCGTTTTCCAGAAACTCCGAGGATACAATGTATTTCCCAGCAAGCATGCTGATGAGGTGGGTCCGTTGTCCAGGATGGGTGGGGTTCGTGACCACGAAGATATCAGCAGACTCGCGGTTCCTGGTCACCACCATTCTCTGTTCCCGTATTCCATCTTGTAGGCCGTCGGTAGGGATTCCAGGTTCGATGAATACCTTCATGTGTTTCAGTGGAATTGTCATTGGCTTCGGATTGAGCTTCTTCTTTTTGACAATGTCGGCAATCGTTCTTAGCACATCCGTCTTGCAAACATCGCGCTTGCGTTCATTTGCAGCTTTCCGTTCTGATTTCTTCGTTTGTTCTTTGGGCAACCATTTGGCGTTGATGGCATCAAATCTAGCTTTCTTGGATTTCTCGTGATTGAAACGACATTCCTTATCATGCTTGGCTGTCCAAGTGCTAGACCCCGCAACTTTGGCAGCAGCTATCGTCTCAGAGATGGCCCGGGTAGGTTGGCTGGCGACTTCCTTATTCACAGCGGCCCTGCGTGCCTGTATCCATGCCTTTTCCGTGAGGTTCTTCGCCTTCAGGGCGCGCCAAACAACAGATAAGATAGTTCACATTACTACTAACGACTGGGGCCTGCTGTGGAGCTCTCAACGAAACGTGTGAGGGCTGTGCTGAAATATGTCAATCAGCGGCATGCGAGAGCCTCCTCTTGCGGCCCGTCGTGGCCCCCCAGATATTCTCATGGGACGTTTGGGGGTCCTCTTCTTCGGCGGATTGCGGCAAGCTGCTGTGGAGGTCCTCTTGTCGGCCCCAGATAGCCCCGTCTAGAACACCCCAGGGAGGCATGACGTACATCAACAACGATGCTTGTTGAGGAAATCGAATTTGGGCGCTTGACGTGTCCCCAGGCCGCATGGGGGGGCGGAGGCAGGGGGCGCATATCCACACGTCTTCGCTCTTTTCGGAGGGGGGGGAGGATTCTACGGCTCTTAGGGCCCTGGTTCCAAGAGGTATTCCTCCCTTAACAGCGTGCGTATATCCAGATTTTTTTTTTTTTTTTTTAAAAAAAAAAAGAAAAAAAAGGCGCCCCTCCAAGCTTCAAATTGTATAACGCATATCATTTTGCATTTTCTGAGGCTCCGCGGGGTCCGCTTTGGCCTGCCGTGGGCGACTACATTTGGAGAGGGGTGAGGTGGGGGGCCACCCCATGAGATGAAGGAGAGAGGCCACGGAGCCAGGAGAAGGAGGAGGGAGGTGGGCGAGGAGAACGACGACATACAGCTGGGGACTCTGCGGAGCTCTTGATTCATAGTTGCGGCACGTGGGGGCAGTGAAGGGCCAACACCATAGGATTGTCAAGAAAAGCAACTGCGAGGGTGTCTGGACCCCTCTGGATCTCCCTCGAGTCGATCCTTACTCCGGCTCGGCCCCCCTCGACGTCGATCTCCCCCATCGGTCCTCCTCCTCGGTCCCTGACCCCCTCCTCACTTCCCTTCGTTTCCCCTCTTGTCTTTCTCTTCGACCTCGGCCCGTGGGAGCCTCCGACCAGGCCCCTCGCGCGTGCAGATGCCAAACTTCGACGTCCAGCGAGCCGGGAAGGGCTGATGCTCAGTCGTCGTCGTCGTCGTCGTCGTCGTCGTCGTCGTCGTCTGAGTCGTCATCATCGTCGTCGTCTGAGTCGTCATCATCGTCGTCGCTGGAGTTGTCGTAGCCGTCGTTGATCTTGTCGTTGTCGTCATCATCGTCGTCGTCGTAGTCGTCGTCGCCACACCGTGGCATGGCAGGGTGGTGGTGCAGTGGCAACTTCTAACATCCTACACTCCTTGCGGAACGACTTGCCGAATGACCCCAATGATGATTTTCCTCGGGCCCTCGGTAGACCGAAGCATTTCTTATAGATGGCGTCTGCATCTTTGTACACCCGGTCCATGTTGTATGCAACCAGGTCCTCACACACAAGAAACATTTCATCTTCTGTCCGTGACAAATTCAGTGTTTTGCGTCTCGGTGTCAACAGCCAGGTGTTCACTTTCGAAAGGATTTGCTCAATCCCACTCGTTGTGCAACCCTTCCACGCTGCAAATCTCAACAAAACCGGAAGGAGAGCGTCGGTCGGATGAACTGTTCGCGTGCTACTGTGCATGGGACGCTTGATAACGGCCTCCTTCCACGATTCCATAGAACTTGCACCGGCATTGTCTCGCTTGGCTGCCATGGCCAATGGGAGATAATCATAGAATTGATCTACCAACTGAGTTGCATCAACACAACAAGCTGCAGCAAGACGTTGGAACGCGTGTGTAAATCCCACCAGCCTTCTGGGCGTCGGCGTCGGTAGTTTTCCCCTTCGGGCCACAGGTTGGCTCCGAGAGGACTTCCAGAGAGAGTCCAATATAGCCTCCAATATAGCTTAAGATAGCGCAAGATGCTTCAAGATGGCTCCGAAGATGCTCGAAGCCGCTCCAAGACCGCCCCAAGATGGTTCGAAGTGTCCCCAAAATTAGCCTGACAAAAGACCCAACCATATGCAGCTGATAATACTGCGCTTGTCAATAACCTTTTTCGGTGGAGCTCCTAGCGGCCACACAACGTGTGAGTGGTGTGACAAAACCAGTGGGGGGCGCATGCGGACTTCGCCACTGGGACCTTCGGCGGAGCCCCTTATGGTGCTACGAAACGTGTGAGGGGTCTGCCGAAATGAATGCGGGGGGCGCGTGTGGACTCAGCCACTGGGACCTTCGGCGGAGCTCCATGGGCCCACGAAACGTGTAAGGGGCGTGCCGAAATGAGTGTGGGGGGACGCGCGTGGTGTGCTCAGGACCTTTGGAGGAGCTTTATGGTGCCACGAAACGTGTGAGAGGTCTGCCGAGATTAATGTGGGGGGCGCATATGGACTCAGCTCCTGGGACCTTCGGCGGAGCTCCTATGGGGCCGCGAAGCGTGTGAGTGGTGTGCCGAAATGAATGTGGGGGACGCATGCGATGTTCAGCCTCTGGGACCTTCGGCGGAGCTCCTATGGTGCCACGAAGCGTGTGAAGGGTGTGCCGAAATGAGTGTGGGGACGTATGTGGTACTCAACCTTTGGGACCTTTGGCGGAGCTCGTGCCACGAAACGTGTGAGGGGTGTGCCGAAATTAGTATGTGGGGCGCGTGCGGACTCAGCCACTGGGACCTCCGGCGGAGTTCCTATGGTGCCACGAAGCGCGTGAGAGGTGTGCCGAAATGAGTGTGGTGTACGCATGCGGATTCAGTCTCCGGGACCTTTGGCGTGTAGCTCCAATGGTGCCACGATACATGTGGTCTGCCGAATTGAGTGTGGGGGACGCATGTGGTACTCAGCCTCTGGGTCCTTCGGCGGAGCTCCTATGGGGCCACGAAACGCGTGAGGGACGTGCCGACATGAATGCGGGGGGCGCATGCGGACTTAGCCTGTGGACATTTGGCGGAGCTCCTATAGGGCCAGGCAACGTGTGAGCGGTGTGCCGAAACAAGTGTGGGGGCGCTCCTATGGTGTGACGACACGTGCGAGGGGTCTGCCGAAATGAGTGTGGGGGGGACCTTTGGCGTAGCTCCTATGGTGCCACGAAGCGCGTGAGGGGTGTGCCGAAATGAGTGCGGAGGGCGCATGCTGACTGAGCCTCTGGACTTTGGCGGAGCTCCTATGGTGCCGAGAAACGTGTGAGGGGCATGCCGAAATGAGTGTGGGGAGACGCATATGGCACTCAGCCTCTGGGACCTGCGGCGGAGCTCCTATTATTATGGCGCCAGCCGGAATGAGTGTGAAGAGACGCGTGTGGTACTCAGCCTCTGGGACCTTCGGTGAAGCTCCTCCTATCATGGTGCCACGAAATTTGTGAGAGGTCCGCCGGAATGAGTGCGGGGGACGCAGGTGGACTCAGCTTCTGGGACCTTCGGTTGAGCTCCTATGCGGCCGCGAAACGTGTGAGCGGTGTGCCGAAATGAGTCTGGGGGGTGCATGTGGCACTCAGCCTTTGGGCAGCCTCTGGGTCCTTCGGCGGAGTTCCCATGGCGCCACGAGTGAGCTGCCATGAGTGTGGGGGACGCATGTGGTACTCAGCCTCTGGGACCTTCAGCGGAGGTCCTGCCTATGATGCCACGAAACGTGCGAGAGGTGTGCCGAAATGAGCGCGGGGGGCGCCTCGGGGACCTTTGGCGTAGCTCCTATGGTGCCACGAGACGTGTGAGGGTTGTGCCGATATGAATGTGTGAACGTATGTGAGGGTGTGCCGAAACGAATGTGTGGGGCGCATGTGGCATTGAGCCTCTGGGGCCTTCGGCGGAGCTCCTATGGTGCCACGAAGCGTGTGAGGGGTGTGCCGAAACGAATGTGGGGGGCGCATGTGGTACTCAGCCTCTGGGACCTTCGGCGGATCTGCTATGGTGCCACGAATCGTGCGAGGGGTGAGCCAAAATGAATTATGGGGGACGCATGTGGTCTTCAGCCACTGGGACCTCCGGCGGACCTCACATGGGCCACGAAGCGTGTGAGGGGTGTTCCGGAATGAGTGCGGGGGACGCATGTGGCACTCAGCTTCTGGCACCTTCGGCGGAGCGCCTATGGTGCCGCGAAACTAGTAAGGGCCTGCCAAAATGAATGTGGGGAGCGCATGTGGTACCCAGCCTCTTGGGACCTTCGGTTGAGCTCCTATGGGGCCACGAAACATATGAGGGGTGCGCCGAAATGTGCGTGCGGAAGACGCATGTGGACTCAGCCACCGGGATCTTCAGCGGATCTGCATATGGCGCCACGAAACGCGTGAGGGGGGGCGCCGAAATAAGCGTGGATCATGAGAGGACCCAACACCACAGGATGGTTGGGAAAAACCAACACGCTTCAAACCATTAGGACAATACCTGATTTTGGCTTTCTCACCTTCGCGCTTCCGACGCCCACCCAAAGCCTCAGGGTAGCTCCCAGATGGCCCAAGATAGCCCCACGAGAGGCCCAAGATCGCCCCAAGGCAGCCCCGAGAGCATCAAAGTACCCAAGGGCGGCCCAATAGCGCTCCAAGAGGAGGCTTGGGGGGGGCCTGAGGGGGGGACTGCTAACTCCACCCCTCTGTGATCAACGCCCTCCAAAAATGGCCCAACAGACGTCTACCCGCCCGCCCGCGAGGCCCAAGAACCCGCCAAACCGTCTCAAGATACTTCCAAGACGCCACCGGGAGGAAGAGGAAGCGAAGGAGGAGGAGGAGGAGGAGGAGAATGAGGAGGAGAAGGAGGAAGAGGAGAAAGAGGAAGAGGATATTAACAACTGCCGACGGCGGGGATGGGCTGATGATGTGGACACGCGAAGCGTCAACAATGTGTCAACTGCCCCAGACGCGAGCCCAGAAATGAGATTGCCGTTGCATTCGCGATTGTCCAAGTGAAACACCTCAAAACTTCTTAAGATATCCCACTGAGGAAATTCTGCGTTCATTACTTCTAGTGATAAGGCTGCAAAACTCGCCATTCTCGAAATACATCTATTGACCACGTCGTCGCTCAGGCCGTGTGCGTTTCCGACTTGCTTGACGGCCCCATTCGGAAGAAGGTACGTGCGGACTTTCGATAAGTGTTGCAGCATGCAGTAAGTGTAGCCCAAGTTTTTGCACCCACCACGCACAAACAAAAAGTCAACGCGTTGTTGATACTCAGAACATATGCGGCCGATCTGTGATATGTCGTATGCTTCGGTATCGAACAGTCGCAAATGCATAGTCGATTCATCTCCAGCGTCTGCAAGCATGGCGGCTAGCATGGAGCGCTCATCATTCATCCAATCCATAAACTCAGCTGCCGCCTTCCCTTCCTTCCGATCCTTCCGTGGGACTACAATCTCTTGCGCGAGCACCATGAACGCGTCGTGATAAAGAACAAATCGGCCGAGAGGAGTCTGGGATGATTCCATTCTATGTTTAGCTGCGCGCACGCTCCTCACACGACCAGCGCTGTCAGGCGCTGGATTATCTCTTATATCAGCTATCAACTTCTCGAAGCGCGATTTGAACACATCGCTGTGATGGATTATCTTCAGGAACTTCATAACAGCATTGTACACATCATTTAACACATCATCTGCTTTCCATGGCCGGGTGGTCTTCCTCAGGGGGAGGCGGCATCATTTACATCTCACGAGGAGTTTTGAGGCGAGACTGGGGCGGGGGGGGGAAGGGGGCAGGGGGGGGGAGAGGAGGAGGAGGAGGAGGAGGAGGAGGAGGAGAAGGAGGGGGATGAATGGGAAGGGGAGGGCGAGAACGTGGAAAGGGAGGGGCAGAAGGAGGAGGACGAATGGGCTGGGAAGTAGGAAGGAAATGAAACGCTCTCCCCCTGAAGCCGTTTGAGACGGGGGGCGGCGCGGAGCAGAAGAGAGGGGCCCCCTGTGTCGACGTCGACGCCAACTGGGCTGAACGACGTCGACATCGACATTACCACCGTCGCCGTCATCGTCGTCGTCGTCACCCGACGTCCTGGGGCCAAAGTTTTGAAAACTGTGAACGTTCCCGCTGTCCAGAGCCGCCTATTTTTCCGATCTCCTCTTCTTCGTCCGCCAGGTCCTCCTCCACCATGCGCCTCCTCTCCTCCTCCTCCTCCTCCTCCTCCTCCTCCTCCTCCTCCTCCTCCTTCTAGCTATTTTGGTCCTTCGAGCGGCGTGGGTGGGATCCCGGACCTGGACGATCAAGTTTGGAAGCACGGCCTTCATGCGTTGGACCAAGGTACGAACACCCGCAGGACCCATGGACCTCACGGCCGCCAACTCGTCCGTGGCCGCGTCGGTGCCAAAGATCTCCACTTTGGTTTTGAAATGTTTGATCAAATCGACTCTCGGGTTCGGACTTGGCACAGATGATGGCCCTAGCTTCTGGCGGCGTGGAGGGTCCGCGAAGTACGTGCAGAAACGTCTAATGATACGCCCAGCCCCTGAGAGGCCTTGAAGCGCATGCAAGTCTTAACCCACAGTCAAAACCAAACGACCCAAAATCGCAGGTGCGAGCTTTGACACATACCACCGTTCCCCCATTGCGTCGCGGCGCAGCCTTATTGGATGCGGTCGGTGGTCCTAGCGATGCCCTCAGCGCCCCCGCCCTCCTCCACCTGGTCCCCGACGCCCAACACCCCTTTGAAGACGTTCATGTGGCGGTCTGATATGGAGTAGCGCATGAGGAGACGTGCACCACTACCATCTTGGTATAAAGCTATCGAATCAGCCTTGGCGAGTCTCTCTCTGGCCTGGAATCGCATCGCCTCTGCAAGGGCGAATTCGAGTCTACCGAGTTTTTTCCTGCCAACCTTGTCCAACTCTTTCGCGATCTGATGTAATGATCCACCCCCTCTTCGCTTCTGCAATACTTTCTCCAACAACTCACGGTTAAGTTGCCGTCGAGGGGGGGCCGGAGTTCCGTTTTGATGGGCCGAAGCTTTCTGATGCTCGCGAGTCTGTTCATGCCGGAGTAGGTTGCATATTTGGAGCTCTGCGCCCCCCGGTCTGACTGCACACCTGCCATATGCCGTCTTCACGCCAGCAGTCTTGCATATCATCCAGGCCCTTGAAGGCCAATGAGCGCATCGACGAAACGATAGGCTAGATCGCTCGCAGAAGCAGCGAGTGAGTTTGGCGGGCGATGTTGGAGATAAGCAACCATTGCCTCGCCGATTCTGTTGGAGATGGGGCCCGCGGAAAGGCGAAGCCGCTTGGATAGAACATCCTATTCCAAGTAGCTGAGACTTCGACCACATGCCGATCAACCAATGGTCCTGAGGTCTGTCGGGATCAGTTCGAAGACGCTGTCCCCATTTCGGGCCCAACTTGATGAATGAACATGTACTGCAATTCCGGGTGCGGCACGATACCAGATGCTCAGCCTCCTGGATATACATCCGACGTTGGTTGAACAGAAGGGGACCACAACCGGGCTGAAGGAAAGCATGTGTTGAGGAACTACCGCCTGAGATTGCCGGGGGCTCTGTCTTCACATCAGACGTCACTGATCGTTTCACCACCTTGCGAGGCGGCGTCTCTACGACAACAGACCCACATGATGGCGCTGCGCTAACAACTGACTCTGACGGAAATTCCCAAGACAGATCCATGATGGGCAATCTTTCCCAACGTGTTTGAGCCAAAATGGCTGTTCACAGAGATGCCACTGTCCCAAGATAATTCCCAAAGATCCCATGAGAGTCAAGCTTTTCCCAAATATGCCACTGTCCCAAGATAACTCCCACAGATGCCACTGTCCCAAGATAATTCCCAAGATAATTCCCAAAGATCCCAAAGGTCCACGGGCAGCCAAATGACCAATATTTCATTGGCAGGGCGCCGGGGGAGCGGCGCGAGGGGGGCCATGATTTGGCCGCGAGGGGCCATGATGGGATGGGAGCCGTGAGGGTAATGTGAGCCGACAGGGACCATGCTGGGGCGAGGGCCGCGGGGGGCCATGATGGGAGCCGTGAGGGGGGAGTGGAACCGCGATGGGGGAGCGGGCGTGAGGGGGGGCATGCAAAGGACCGCGGTGCGGCCATGCGGCTTTCCAGCAACTTTGGCGTGCCTATTCGTTCCTCTTCGTATCTCCTCCTCCTCCTCCTCCTCCTCCCCCTCCTCCTTCTCCTCATCCTCCAACTCGTCCTCCAACTCCTCCTCCTCATCATTCAACTCCTCCTCCTGATCATTCTTGGTTCAAGTTCTCTCAACCAATC
>CAUYUJ010004669.1:1056787-1196787 GCA_963575745.1 Prorocentrum cordatum
GCAATTACAAAACAGGATCTCAAGGCCATCGCGTAGGAGAGGGGGGAGGACAGGGAGGAGGTTTCCTCCCTAACGGCAATTCGTTGCCTTCCCGCATGGGTTGCGCCTTCGCTATCGCTTGGCCAAGCGATCGAACGACGACGCTTACTACACCCCAGCACATGTCAAAACCGTTTCCCCATCGTTTCCAAACATCGTTTTCTGGACATGCAACATCTTTTATCCTCGGGGCCCCAGGACTGCCAAAAACCATTCTCAGCGTGCCCACCATGTTCAACCAGTACAACCACTCTCTACTGCAACTATTACAACGGCTGATACGCCGCTTCTACTGATCTGGCAACTTAGCACTGGTGTGCACCCATATGTCCAATTGATACTGGACATAAGAATAACATACATAACATACATAAGATGTGTTTGCGACTGTTGGTGCTGCTTCATGTGCTGCTTCATGTGCTGTCACTACGTCAACGCGACACTGCCCCCATTCTTTAAATTCTACTGCCACTGCACTCCGGGCCCCTCTTGTTATTCTTCTCTTCCGCCACTCTTCTCCTCATCCTCATCCTCTTCCTCCTGCTTCTCCTCCCTTCTTTCCCATCCATTTCTGCCCGGGACATCCGACGCCGCGATCTCAATTGTTTTCTCCGAAGCGTGGTTCTCACGGGCATCGTTTTTCAGAAGCATCGCTTTTCAGTTTCAAATTCGTCACAAGCATCGTTTTTCAGAGGTGTCGCGTTTTTGTGTCAAATAAACATCCTCTTGTTTCGTGGTTCTGTTTCAATTCCAACATGTTTTATGTTTTCGTCATTCTTCTCGTGCCAGACGAGGGGCGCAGCGCGCCCGAAGAGCGCCATACCGCACGAAGGAATCTTTCCATCTCGGTTAAGCGCAGGGCAGGAAGGCCATGCTCCACGAGCGCGGCCGCGACCCTCCCGCAGCGCGCTGGGCCCGACGGCGCGTCGTCGACTGATTGGAGCCGCTTGTCCAGCATGTCCACGTAATCCACGTACTTTGTCGCCTCAAGTCAGAAAACGGCCTTGCCTTGCATGGCTTTTCTGTCCACCCTCGGGGGCAATGGAGTCTGAGCGCGGCCTTCCTGTCCCGCGACGCTTGATTCGCGCGCGTCGCAGCCGCTGCGCCGCCCGCTGCCCGCAGCGCTGCGTCGGATGCCAAGCGGCCCGCGCTGGCCCCGGCCAACGCGCGCCGCGCGGGCGCGACGCCTGCCGCGAACGCGGCAACGCCCCGCAGCTGGCCGCGCTCGCCCCGCCGGAAAGCATCGCGCGCCGCGCCGCAGAGCCGCCCCGCCACGCGCTTGCGGCGCACATTTTCCACGCGAAGCAAAACGCCCTCAGCCGTCGAAAGGAGAAGGGGTGGGGCGAGCGAGCTGGGCACGCGCGGCCACGGACGCGACTTGCGAGCAAACATCGCCGCCCGCAGCCCGCTCGCCGCTCCCCGCCCCGCCCAGCACAAGCAATGCGCCACTGGGCCGCCGGGGCAATGGGGGGGCGGACGCGAGAGGCGACCGCGCATTTTCCATTCAACCAATAAACCCAGACCCAGACGCCGCACAATCTCGAGCTCTGCAGGCAGCGAGGGCCCTACCCAAATAGCGCCCACGTGCCTGACCAAGCCACGCTCCCGACGAGACGGGCCGTCGGCGATGTTGGCAGCAGACTCTACGCGAGCCCATGACGGGGCCCACGGCCACTGAACCGCACGCAGCCACAGACTGCCGGCAAGCAGGTTCTGACGAGGCAACCAAATTCGCTTTTGTTGTGCACGAGCACAACGACGGCCTTCTTGGACATCAGCTTGGCGAGCGCGTGCCCGAAAAGGACCGCCGCGAGCATCTCGGGAAAATCGATCTGGTCCGTGCCTCTAGTTTGGACGCCCGAAATGGCGACGGAAAAAATGGGCACAATGCCCAGCAACAAATGTTGTCTCAGACCAACAGCGGCCGCTGTTGGGCAGGCGGCCTTCCGTCTCAAATGGACACAGGCCGCGGCGGCGTGGACAGCGAGTCCTGTTCAAAATGAACAGGAACTGCTGTTGGGTGTTCTACCCATTCTTCCCGTACCCATTTCGTTCGTGCAGATCTCATGAGCAGCTGGTCCACGACCGCGGCGCTGGCGCCCGTGGGGGCGCGGTGCAACTGGCCGCCCGCGAATGCTATTGCGCCCAAACCAGGCAGGCATCCTCGCCACTGGCGTCTGTTCGCGCCCACGCAGCGTCGCGGACAGCGAGGCCCACCGATAACTGAGCGGATGGCCGCCGGGTCAAGAACTTAACGCCGAGATTCCCGCGTCTGGGTCAGCTCTGCCCTCCACCGTGCCGTTTTGGTTGCGCCCACGGCAGCTGACGCAGATCAGCCCGCGACGTCCAGAGATTGGTCGCCGTCCTGCGAAGCATCCGTCTCGAAGCAGGGGGGCCTGCAGACCGCCGTCAAGCACGCGCCGCCAGAACTCGCAGTCGCGCGGGTCGCGCCGGAAGAAATCATCGACGCACCTGCCCGCGGGCGAGAAAGTCCAACGCCGAGCCGGCGCCGTCCATAGTCCACAGTTGGCCGAGAGGACCCAAACGCCACTGACCCGCGCTGCGACGACCATCGGCCCCCCGCGCGGCTAAGGACCACCCGCGCCGTTTCCAGCGAATTCGACCGCAGCGGGACTTTCCGCCAGGCCTGCGCGACGCTCGCCCTCCACGCGAGCGGGGGAGCAACGAGATGAAATTGTCCACCGTCTCGAGCTCGACGGCATCACGGGGCCCCGTCGCTGGATCGGCCCCCCGCGCGGGAAAACATTGCCGACCCGCCGCGCGCGGCCAGTCCCGGGACTGCCCCTCTCGCACGGGCAGCCGCCGAGCCACAGACGCCTTGGCGAGGACCCCCCCCCCCGCAGCGGCTGCGGCTTCGTCGCGCGCTTGGCGCTTGCGTCTGCCAGTGTCGATGCCCAGAGGTAGCCGGACCAATCGGGCGGCGCCATCTTGGAGAGGGCGAGGTGGATCTGTTCAGAGCGCTGGGCCCACGCTCGGCGAGCGCCGCATCGTGCGCGCAGCGCGCGCGCGCATCTCCCGCGCGAGCATGCCAGGGGCGCCAGCCAGCATCTTCTGGAGATGCAGCGGCGCATCCCTGAGCCGTTGCGCCCGCTCGTCCTGCAGCTGCCACGCGCGGAGCGCCCACTAACTTCTGGCCCCCAGCGAGGCCCAGGAGCGAGGCACCAAGGAAGCTCGTCGAGGATCCTGGCCCCGAGGCTCCCTCGAAGCTGCCGGGCGCCAGGAGTGCCTCGAAGGACCCAAGCAGGCCCTTCAGGAGCCCTGCAGGCCAGAGGAAGGCCTGATGATGGCCGCACGTGGGAAATATAACGCCCCCGGGTCCGAGGAGATGGGGGCTGAGGATCGCGCCGCATCGCCAATGCATCGGCGATGCATCGGCGATACAT
The DNA here is from genome assembly GCA_963575745.1 of Prorocentrum cordatum. Lineage (NCBI taxonomy): Eukaryota > Dinophyceae > Prorocentrales > Prorocentraceae > Prorocentrum > Prorocentrum cordatum. Next base: position 1,060,231 of record CAUYUJ010004669.1, read on the forward strand.
CGGCGATGCATCAGCGACGTCGGCGATGCATCTGCGACGCTGGCGTGGAGAAAATCGGGCTCCACATCGCGCCGCATCCCCAATGCATCGGCGACGTGGCGCGGTCCTCCGACCCCGCTTGCTCCGACCCCATCCGAAAATGCCTAAAGTAGGCATGCGGTGTCACGCCGCCAGGCGTCGTTGACAACAAACCAACACCAGAGACATCAACACACCCGAGATGAAACCTGGGGGCCGCACGCGGCACGACACGCCACGGCGCGACCCGACACGAGGCACTGCGGGCAGGCATGCTCCGTTCGCAAGCCCATGCCTCGAATACTGATCCTCGAAGAAGCCGGGGCCATCTGGTCCTGGCTTTCCACTGAGCTCAGGGGTCATGGGACGGGCCTGGCTGTGAGATCGGGTTGGGGCGAGGGGGGTGGGGACAGACGAGTCTCTGGGGAGAAGAGAGAAGAGGGAGGGGCAGTCCCTTCCGAGAGGAGCAGATGAGCCTCAGCCCACGCTCGAGAACCCGGGTCCATGGGAATGGGGCACCACACAGGGGCGAGGATGGCTGATGGCGAGGACACCGGCCAGGGGGAGGGGCCAGGCCCTTCAGGAGGAGGCAAGGTGCACGAAGCCCGCTCGAATCCCCTGAAGGGAACTCCAACGATGTCTGGTCGTCGGTGGACGGGCTCCAGCTCTCCAGCTCGCTGCTGCGGCGGGACCGCCGGGTCCTCAAAGTCGCAGAAGGCGTAGCCCTTCGACACGCTCGTGACCTGCCGAGACCCGCTGGGAGGGCGCGGCTCTGCTCGGCGTTGCATGGGCCGTCGCGTGGACACGGCTATACTGGCTGCCCGGGGAGCGAAGGAGGGAGGGCGGGAGGTGAACGGCCTGAAGATTCTTCTTCTACACCCTGCGAAATGCTTAAGAAATCATGGGTTAAGAAATTCATAGTCTCAGGATTTGAATACAAAACCCAAAATTCCTATTCAAAGTTTAGGCTTTACATCGAAACAGTAAGAAAAGGCGAGACCCTGGCCGAAACCTTACGTTTTCTCAAGCATCGCCCAAGGTGTAGTCTGGAGTCGCGACTCCAGGCCAGAGCGTCGAGCCTCGACGCCTGACTGTACACTCGGGAGGAGCCGCCCTCCCGCACAACGTGATGAAGCAACGGATGGCAAACGCCGAGGTGCGCTGGGTACATTTCCGAGCCTGTGGTTTGCCTGGCTGTCATCTGGAGCGCAGAGCGAGCAAGGCCACAACCCTGAAATCACAGGTCCCACATCGGCAGACGACGCATGCAATCCGGGGGTGGTGCCGCAGCTCCGACGCAGACTTCGGGCCATGGCCCATGGCCTCACATGCGTGCTGCCGACGCTACTCGGGCATGATTAGCTTCATCGGAACGCGCGGCCAGGGCTACGTTGTTCCCATCGTACTTAAGGACCACATCCCAGAAATATTTTCGAGCACCCGGAAAAATAACAATGGCGAACGAGTACCGCCTCCCAGAGCCCGACACGTGAAAACCCTTCAATTTCGGCACTTCCTTGGCGTTGGAGATTCTTTCTGGTTGTCGAGGCTACAGTGGGTTGGAACATCATAAGCCCAGGGCCGCTCGAAGCCTTCCCCAGGCTCGTGCGGGCAGCTTCTGTTGACCTCGGCCGCTCTGCGGGCGTCTCGCCCCAGAGCCGCTCCGCGGCTGGCTGGCAACTATGGTGTCCGGCCTCGCCCTCTCCTTGGCCCGGCAGGTGGCATACGTGCGTAGAGTGGAGGCCAGTCCACAAGAAACCTTCCACAAAAAACCCAAATCCTGAGACCCCAGGGCGTCCCTTGATTCGTGGGAGCGTCCCGCTTTCCATCGCAAAACCCTCGAAACCCATGAAACCCAGGGCAACCTGGAGGCAAGCGGCAAGCAGGGTGTTTCTTGGCATGGGCCTGCACTGCCCCCCCTACCATCATTATCTGTGTCTCCCCCCCCCCCTCCAGGGCAAGAGAGGCCATGCGACTAAGCAACATCAATGTAATTGTGTGCCCGAGTCTCACCCAATGCCAACCGGCCTCGGTGCCGCCTTCGACCGTCTGCGCTGTCTCACGCAACGCGCGACAGAGGTCGGAGGAGGATGAGGGGGGGTAAGAGGAGCACGAACCCAAGATGTAAGGCGCGCGAAGAGACAAGTGGCACACCTTGTCTCGCACAATGCGAGCCGAAGAGCACGCTGAGCCCTTCTCTGCGAAGAACGTCTGCAGCTCCGACTCCTGTGCGGAGTGGAAACGCAAGCGGCTGGGTACTCTTTACGCGTAGCACAGGGACTGCAGGGGAGAGAAAGCGCACATGGACGATACCAAGGAGCGCAGCTGTGGGAACAATAGAGCGAGGCGCCGGAGAGCTCAAGGCAACAATGCACGACCCTGCAGATCGACCCAGCACTCGAACCTTCCAGCGCGGAAAGGGACCTGGAGGGGCGCGAGAAGGTTGAGGATAACCGACAGAGGCGGTGCTGGAATGCATCAGTCGACCACGCACACAAAGTAAGAGCAAGTATCGTTGCCCCACAAGCCACGACTATCCCAAGATCGGTCCCTCCTGGAGAGCGCCAGAGCAAGCTGCTCGAACCGCGCATGGCCAGGGCAACCAGAGGCACTCCCGAAGACCAGGGAGGCTCACCTGCCCCACTGATACTACAGAGGGGCCGTGTGAACCTCGTCGCTGGCATCTGCATGAACTCTTCGAACGCGCTCCCAGCCGCCCTGGTCCGTCGGCTCGCCACGGGCTGCGTCGTCTGCCAGCGCCTCCTTCGAGACGCTCCCCAACCTCCTCTGAGGCCTCACGGAGGCCCCAGCGGTCCGTGGGAAGTGGGGCGTCGGGCCCCCTTGGGGCCTTACTGGCCAATCTTAGTGCCTTCTTCGGACGTGATTGCAGGGAGATTAAGATGCTGAAAAACATGTACCTGGGGCATTCTTGGGGGACTATCTTGTCACTTGCAGCCGCCCACTGTAAGGTCTCTTGGACGGGCTTCGCCTTCCTAAAGAAACGCCGGACTGAGCGTCGATGAGACAAGGTAGTAAAGAGGGTGGGGGCTGGGTCTCGGATTCGACTGGTGAGCTCATGTAGCAATTGGGGCGGCGTAACTACAGTCAGACGAGAATCCGGCTTGGGACGACTGTGGCGCCCATGTGCAACCTCTTGACGGGGCGCAGCTGCGGCCAAATATCCCGGCGGTTCCAAAACTACCCCGTAAGTGCCCAACAGCTGTCAGCACGTAGAGGGGAGAAACGCAAGCAACGTACGCGGTGCTCCGTTGCGTCGAGTGGCAAGTTCCCGACGAACACCCCGCAGCCAGGGACTGCCTTCGCCGCCGCCTGGACCCTCAAACCGCGGGCTTACGGTATGACTCCGAGCAGAATGCGCGCCCCAAAAGAAAGCAGACACCCGTGAGACACGCAAGCAACTCAACTAACGATTCTGCTGCTTCGCCCACGCCCCGACCTCATCTCAGTGTATGTGAAAAAGCAAGCTGGCCCGTCGTGTTTGTTAGACCCACTCGAGGTGCGCTGTCAGACCTGCGAGTTCTCATGCGATATACGTTGGCGGCGCGAACACTGGGGTGGAGGGAGGGGGGAATGCTTCTTACAAGGAGGCTGTGTCTTCGAAGGCGCTGGCCCTACATCTATAGATGAGGCCCGCGCCGTCTAGTTAAGCAGGTGTGCTTCTAAGAAGCCCTCCCCCTCCTTCCACCCCTTCTACGATGGGACCACGCATGGTATGCATCGGTGAGAATACCTGGAGCACAAGGCAGGGGGTGGGGAGGAAGGGTACGGTGAAGCAGGCGGGGGAAGGAGGATCGACGAGGAGTAAGGAGGAGGGGCAAAAGGACAGGTAGGATAAGGGATGAGAAAGGAGAAACTAAGGATGAGGCGCACTCCAGACTAGACGATGTGTGAGAAGGATGAGGAGGGGGCGGAGCAGCAGCAGCGGCAGCAGCAACACTGATAGTGTGTGAGGAGGAGCAGGAGAAATAGACTGATATCGAAGGCCATGGGGAGTGACGAGGAATCACAGGACTTGGAGAAATCAGGGCGGATGAGGAAGACACAAGGATCTGGATGTGGAGGAAGATAGTACTTACCAGGAGTGGAGAGAAAGAGCGAGGACAAGGAATTACGAGTATAGCCTATCGAACGCGAAGGAAACATACCATACGGACGTGAAAGATGCATGCGCATGTCGAAACTATGAAAAGACACGAATTCGAGATGGTCAACATCGATAATTCTGGATCAGCCGTTAATGCTGCTGCTCAAAATGGCAAACCACATCCTACCACCTTTTCGTTTCGAGAAGGCGCATCATGCCATCCGTCCACAAATACGAGTTTTGCAATCACGAACAAGTGGCCCCCAAATCCATGTATGGCAATATGGTCAAGCGTGGCCTGGGAATATCCCTACACCGTTCGCCAACCATCCACCAACCAAAAAACGAAAAACGATGGCGGCATCCGTGTCGTTGAGTAAGGTGCTGATATGTGGTTAAACCTGCTCGAAACACTTCCACCACCGTCTCGTTCCGAGAAGGCGTTTCCCGTCACCAACCCACTGGCAATAGCTTGCGGTGGCGACACCACGGTCGTTGAATTAAGTAGTTCCTTGCAACTAAACACGCATACGCAACACCCAACCTATTTTGTTACACGAAGGTGCCTACCGACAGTCGCAAACAATCTACCTCTAATCGACAGATATGGTCGAAAATTATGCCCAAGAGAATGTTGAAACCCTGCAGACTCTTCACAAAGATGCACCCTTCTCATTTCTCGAAGGCGCGTCCCCGTCAATATTCTGCCCACGTGCAATCAGGCACCATGTAGCCTGTCAATTCGCATTAAATCAGTCTTGCAACAAAGGTCCACGCTTCGCGTTCCACGGATGCGCTGCCCGTCATCCGCCAGCGCACCACCTAGAGTGCAATCGGAACCTCGCTCATGAACGAACAACGGCTCCATACTTCAGAAAAGTTGCGCCCCGACACACAATAACCTCATGTATAATGTGGGGTGGCAAACGGCGCCATCGTGAGGGTGAGCACACCTATGTTCTGCATTCAAGGGGAACGCGTCCGTGCTGCGTGCCATGCTTCGAATTACCCCAACCTCCTAACCACTCCCGGATATCAGACCCCAACTGAATACAGACCGCAACCGCTATGACCATTTCCTTCGCACCATGAACTCGTCCAAAACCCACGAGATATGAAGACACCACAACCAGTTCGAATGCATGGGCACGTGCCTGCGCCGCTCAATGCTGGACAACAAGCGCTAGACAAACATGCAACGGTAATGTGTGGCAGACGTCGGGGACTAAGTGTGTTGCGCATGTGTGCATCCCACAAACAACGTAAAATGTGCACACCTGTCATGCACAACATGAACTACAACATAATGAACCCGCAACCGTGCCTGCAGCATGTTTGAGCGCGTCAGGATGCATGTTAGCGGCCTGTTCGGTGTTCGGTCGTGTCCACTGCTGTCCCGCGCCATCACAAAACGCTTGAAACCAACGACACTATACGCGCTACCCCCTTCTGGCGAACTCCACGGCCCAACGACTGCTTCGGAAGAGTCGAAGACCGCCTCATGAACTTCGCAAGATGCCGCAAGACGACTCTAAGATACCGAAATACGCTCTATAGGATTTAATATGCTCCACTAGAGCAGAGGATGTGTTGATGTTTTGATTGGGGGGGAGGGACTTTACGTGTAACTCGCAAGACAAAGGCAGCTCAAAGAAACATCTAGGATCACAGCCCGCGAAGACCTTCAAAGACACGTAGAGCTATCGAGCACGGCCATGCTACCTTGTGTGTGTGTCAGTGGATTGGCTTCCCCAGCTGTTCGGCCTCAGACGCCAGAGAGACCCAAGACTGCCCCAGAGGGCCTCTAGAAGACCCCACGACGAGCCCGAGATCTCCAAGAGGGCCTGAAGATCCGACCACACGGTCGTAAAATGACTCACTCGAGCCTCTCTTGGAGAGCTCGATAGAACCATCGCGCCCAACCGGCCCCAATACCACCAACGATATACCACAGCTTCCCCACCTCAGTATAGAAATGACAGGTTCCCCCGCTGATCGCCAAGCCACACATCGTATTGCATAGCGTCGAGGCGCCCAACCTTCAAAAAATATGGCATGCCGTAACGTCCCCAAGACATGGGACACACCATCAATTACTTATGCACGCCACCCCGTATGTATCCCAGCTTGGCATACTGACCGCATGGGAACGTGATGACGAAATTCCCGTGCGACTCGTGAACTCGGCCGTCGCTGACAAGGAGCAGACACAAAAATGCTGAACGATCCCCCCCCCTCAAAACAGTACACAAAAAACGAAACAACGAACTGTGCGGGCGTTGGTCAGACCGTCTTGTAAAGCGGCGCACTCCGATGGCCATACCCGAGCGCGACCGATGCCAAACCACACAAGCCAGCAACTAGATGTGGCGAAGCCATTCCCGAACGCCCTCGCCGTCTCAGCAGAAGCGCCAATGCCCCTGTCCATACCCCTCGGCGCCAGAGCCACGCTGGGAGGCCGCATGACACCTGATGCATCAGAACAACAATTCTCTCACCAACACGCAATAGCACCCCTGTTATGCTTACGCCATGTCCTGACATCGGCCCCTGCACGAGACGACAACACTATGCAACAAGCATGGCACATGCGTTTACTGTGGTAACCAACTGTGCACTTGCAGGCGTTGCATAGCCGTTGCAATCGGTTACACGTTCCGTTTCTCATCGCATTGACGATCCACTTGATGATAGCACCCCTCTATTGATGCAGAGGCTAAGCGAACTTGCATATGGTATGAATCGCGCTTGTCCTGAAAACTACTACACAAAGATTGAGACAGACTAACATATCGAAATTTTACGGATCTCGTTGGACACGATGTTACTTCGCACTCCTGGCTATCCGAAAGCCTGGCAGCCCAAGAATCCGATTGACCTTGGGACGCACATGCTAGAGCGAACTTCGACGCGGGCGGTATGCCTGCGTCGAAGCCTGCTTCGGACACCCGCTTGGGCAATTACACATTGCATGAGGGAGAGAAGGACAATGGGGAAATGAGCATCAACTACAGAGAGAACGCACGGTATGCACTTGATGGGAGAAAAAGGATATTCGACATGCGAACGCAGGAAGAGAAGCGAAACCGAGGGAACCTGAATGAACAACAACTGGGGCGGTACAGAGAGAGAGAGAGAGAGACAGATACAGCAAACCAAGAGGGCACCAGGGATCCAGGGAGCGACGAGAAGCGGCGGAAGGGATTTTGAGACGCGCCGGCAAGAGAGAGCGTGTGAGGGTCTATCCCAGTCATCTTTACTGTGTTGGGACAGCGCGCTCGTGCTGCAGCGATGCCAGTCCCCAGAAAGAGATCGAATAGGGGCCAATCACAAAGTACACAGGCAGTGGGAGATGGAGGCGAGGGCGAAAACGAGTCTTGGCATAACTTCGCATTCCTTTGCATAACTTTGCGTTGCTGGGCATTGCTTGGCATCGCAAGCAATGCTCGGGTTGCTTGGCATTGCTTGGCACTGCTTGGCATTGATATGCTTCGCTTGGAACTGCTTGGAACGGGGCAGCCCCGGGGAACACCAGGCAGCCGGGCAGCCCGGGGAACTGCCTGGCGTTGTTAGGCACGGCTTGGCATTCCAGAAACCAAGCAACACCAAGAAACGCTGGACAACTGGGCAACGGGGCAACCCACCAGTCTTTCCACAAGCAAGCAAGAACCGCTTAGGCAAGCCTAGTTGCGGAACGACATCTGTGAGGATGGTCAAGGTTGACTTGCAGGCTCGGAGGGGGAGAAACTAGTAGAAAGAGGAAGAGGGGAGAAGTAGGGGACAGTGGCATCGCAAACACATAATCTAGACATAGCTGGTGAAACATACGCCTGACCAAAAGCATGTTCCCATGATAGGTGGGTAGTCCCCGACTGCGCGTTCCATTTTCAGAGACTGACGGTGGCTTGGCCAACATCTGAATTATCAATCGCTCAGTGAGATCGTCACGTGCGCTGTTTTCTTCTGCTCGGGACGCGCTACCGTCGCCGACACGACAGCTCGAGACAACGGCCACAGGCCATAGGCGATTTGGTAGTGCTGGCTGCAGTCGGTCTGCCGATGGAGATCGTGATGCCGTCGCTCGTGGTCCTTCATGGCGCGCTCTCGACGACTGGACCTGAGCCTCCATGATGGCCATTGGAAGATATGCTTCGGAGCTCTGCTGACACCGATACGGGGACGGCGACCACATGTGTGCAAATACTTCTTGGGTCTCGAACGCGGAAGCTCATTTGCAAGCGGAAACGGCAGCACCTCCCATATGCGGCACACTGTGCAGCCATGTTCAGACCGCTGGTGTTCTTTGTTTGCGCTGCCGAGCGTTATATGGCGATGCGGTGGCCTACTGTCTGTCCGCTGGGTTCGTTCGCCTGCACAACGTGGCAGCTTCACGCGAATATTTACGGCGAAGGTACCAGATATCTGCACAAGAAGACGGCCTTCCCCTGCTTGGTTGAGCCGCGAAAGCTGCAGTACACAGGCACTACAGCTGACAATCTGGAGCAGACCCTGAATCGGTTTTGTCTCTGCTCCACCTCGCTGAGGATCAAACGGTGGTAGTACTAGTGCTGCGATCGGTACCCTCTTACGAGGTGAAATCTCACATGGGAACTCCTCCTCCTTCTCCTCCTCCTCCCCCTCCCCCCCCTTCTCCCCCTCCTCCTCCTCCTCCTCCTCCTCATCGTTCTCCTTTCTTATTCTTGACTTAGTCCTGCCTCCCCTCCTGCTTTCTACCTCCCACTCGCCCTTCCCCTCCACCTCCCCGGTCCTCAACCCCTTCGACCCCATTCTGAAAGGGATCGACAGGGGGACCAGCTCCGGGAGGAGCGACGAGCTGGAATCGGCGACGACGCCGTGCGATCGGCGATAGGCCTCCGACAACGAAGCCGCACGGCCTTAGGCAAGGTGGGCTGTCGGGCCCGAGCTGGCGATGAACTCGCGATTGGGGGATCGATCCGTTCCCCCTGAGCCTATCCCCCCGCCCAACGTTGCGCCTGAACGCCTCCTCCCCCGCCGAGCTCTTCGGGTCAGAACCCTGGTCTCCAGCGGCCGTGCGGGACGATCCGGGCACCCCCGCAGCGCCCTCGGCGAGGCACAGCTGCTGGAAGGCATCCCGAGGCTGGAAGGGCGCCGGGAACCGACCTGCACGTCTGAAAACCTTGAGCCTCGAAGCCCAAACCGTTCCCCCGAGACCAGGGGCCACAAGGGATCGGAGGCCGCGAACAATGATGCAAAGTCAGCCTGGAAGCACTTTCACATCCTCGGGGCCCCATCGCCCAGGATCCAAGCTTCGAGCCACGACCGTTGCCCTCCTCTTCCTCCTCCTCATTCTCCTCCTCCATCTCCTCCTCTTCTCTTCCTCCTCTTCTCTTCCTCCTCCTCCTCCTCCTCCTCCACCACTCATCCCCCTCCTACTGCTTCTCCCCCTGCTCCTCCTCCTCATCCTTCTCCTCCTCCCTTCTTCCCCCTCCCCTCCTCCCTCCTTCTCCTCCTCCCTCCCCCTCCTTCCCTCCCTTCCGCCTCCCTCCCCCCGCCTCCCCCCTCCCGCCTCCCTCCTCCCCCGCCTTCCTCCCCCCCCCCCGCCCCTCCCCCAAGGGCAGGACCAGCCGGAGGAGGCGGCGGCGAGCCCGCTGCGGGCCCGCTGGGCCGTCCGCTGGGCCGCGTCCTGCACGCCGGGCGGGCAGGGGCCAGGGGGACGGAGACGGGGCGACGACGGTGACGATGACGATGAACATCATCGTCATCGTCATCATCGCATCTGATCCTGGATCGAGCGAGGACCCAGGATGCCTGGATCGAGGATCGAGGAGGAGGGAGGAGGATGAGGAGGAGGAGGCGGAGGAGGAGGAGGAGGAGGAGGAGAATGGAGGAGAGAGGAGGAGGAGAAGAGGAAGAAGAGGAGGGGAAGAAGGAAGAAGAGCGGGAGGAGGAGGAGGAGGCGGGAGAGGAGGACGGAGGATTTGATAACGCTTCGGTCGAAATGCTGCCCATCTGCAAACTGGTTTCAAAGAAACATGACTGATGTCTCTGTTGGGAGCTTCTTCTCTCACTTGTATCCTCTACGTATATTCCACGCATGTGGAGGAAGACGGCCACGTGACAAACTCATCTTGAAGATCTGTGTCTCAAATAACTGATTCCACGCCCTCCGGCTGGTCCTACAACCGGTGGAGTCGGGGGAGTTAGGGGCGGGCGGGAGAAGAGGGTCGACGTGCGCTACCGCTCTGGCCAAGAGGAAGGAAGAGAAGGGATGGCTGGGAGATAAAGGAACATGTGTCAGGCAACGTCTAAACCGATCGCACCGTTCTTGAAGGCCAGAAATCAAGCTTCAAACTTGTACGCCTAACCTGGACCTTGCTCTCCAGCTTGTACTTCAAGTCAGTGGCATACCCTGTTCCTCTTGCCTGTTCTTCAAGCCAGACGGCATCGCGGCCCTCCGCGAAGCCCGCGCCGAACGCTCGGCCAGGAGGTCTTACGCCAAAATGGCTTGTGCCAACATGGATTGAGCCAAGATGGCAACGAGAGGAGGAGGAGGACGGAGAACGACGGAAGACGGGGGAGGAGGACGGGGGAGGAGGAGGAGGAAGAGATTCGAGGAGGAGAAGGAGAAAGAAGAGAAGGAGGAGGAGGATCAGGCCGGGAACGTCTTCTCGTCGATCTCGTGTCGCCTTCTCGCCTCTTCGGGCAGGGACTTTCTTCTCGTCGACTGGGTTTTTCCCCCTCGCTTCTTCGGTCTGACTAGCGCCTGCCTGCGAGGCCTCAGGATAGCCGAACATGGGGTCCTGAGGCAAAATAACGCCTTACGATCTGCAAGATAGGACCTCAACCAACTCATGCAACTCCCAAGAATACCTCAAAGCCCCAAGAGGACAAAAAGCAGCTCTAAGAGGGCCTCAAGGGATATCCAGGTTGATAATAAGGTGGCCCCAAAATTGGGGCACACATAGCCTTTCATCTGTTGATGCTCCAGGTCTGTGAAAGTCTGAATATGTGGATCGGATGTGGTAATTCGTTCCGTCACGTCCTTGGCATAACTCGGATAGCTGCTGGTTGGCCCGACTGGTGAATCCCCTCTTGGCGTCACTGACGCGCCTCCGCGCGACCTGCGACGACAACGCGCCCAGGCGATGCTCGGTGGACGCTGCAGCACTCGATGGTTATGTGGCCAAGGCTGCCCCAGGAGGCTCGGAACAAGACAATTATATACATACCTACACATATACATCGATGTATATATATATATATATATATATATCCAAAAGTGGGCAGGAGCAGCGATCGACCACGAGGAGGGGGAGGGGGAGGAGAAGGAGGAGGAGGAGGAGGAAAGAGGGGAAACAGAAAATGCAAAGAGAAAGAGATATCAGTCGGCATGACGAGAAAGCCTCGGGCAAGGGACCTGTCGTGAGGGAAAAGGCCAGCCCTGAGAGCGGGGAGGGGCTGCAACTAGGTCGGGCGTGTCCTCCTAATTACAAGTGGTTTTGAACGAAACATAAAACATAGTTGAAACATACTCCAACACGGTCAAACACAGTCGAACAATCGTCTCCTGATTTTTTTTTGATATTATTGAGTGCTCCTCATGTGGAGGGGCATGCCCGACTTAAGGCTGAACTGCGATGCGAGGAGTGGCGCGGGCGCGCGGCCGATCGACATGCTTCCATTTTCTGGAGGCGCGGCAAGGAGAGCTCTTCTGCGAGAGCCCGGCGGCCATCAGGCGTCCCTCTTCTCGGCCTGGCTCGGCTCGAACAGGATGGCGACCAACCACCTGATCGGCACTGGGAAGGCTTGCGGCTGCGATGCCGAGGACACGACAAGCATCAGCGCACCACCCTGGCAACCAGCAAGCAAATAGCGTACATGAACGAATCAGTGCATGTGCACGCGATCCGGACAAACAAGACGGAGCCTCACGCATGAAGGCATACCTTTGACACGCAGGCACCTGAAGGTACATAGTACACTCCCGAGACTGGTGCTTCTTCTCCGTCACGAAGCCTGCGCTCCTCAACTCAGCTCAATATCGGTTTTGGCGGATATTGTCTTGGGAAGCGCGGGAATGATTCGAACTGCGACGTAGCAGTACATCACCTTTTGGCCACTGGGGAAAGAACCATCACATCCCCGACACCCGCAGCTATAGTGCGATGCTTGTTGTTAAAATGGGTCGCCCTTGGTCTTCTCAGGGGGAATCATATTACGCACCGCGCAGATAGCGCCTCCTTGGAACTCTCCAGGGCGCACCAGGGCATGTTTCTCAGAAGGCGTCTGAGGAGCCTTGAAACGTTGAGGGGCATGGCCGAAACCAGGTCTGACTGCAGGTTATATTTGAGGCGCTGACTGCAAGAGGTTTCCAACTAGCATCGTGGACACCAGAACATTATCACAAGGCAGGCTGCGTCAGGCTTGGAGGGTCTTGCCACCATGCGGCCAGCCACGCTGCATAACCTGCAAGGACCATCCAATACCATGCACCTGCCCTCCGATCGGGAAGGCTGTCATGTACTCAGAAACGAAGAATCGAGACGTGGCGTATGAATCAAAGCAAACATGGCACCGGGAGAGCACGCGACCTGGAAGCACCGAGATAAGGAGTGGACGGTAAGAGTCCCAAACCCATGACGGCACAGCACTGCACAGGGAAATGTCTGGATAGAAAAAAGGTGGTGCAACAACACCCCCTCCCAATGCCCACCACCACGTCGCGCCACTGTTCGCATTGCCATCGCAAAAGCGACGGTGCCTCCCCTACCGTGTAACAGCACACATGTTACGTGTCCCGTCAACCTTCTCTCCATCTCGCCTGCACCCGTTCATCGCAGACCCTCAAAGACTATCCATACCGGTCAATCGGTTGGTCGATCGCGCGGAGCTGAGGGGTGGGCCCCGACGGTTGATGAGAAAAGCGCATGGGACGTTCAAGCGGCCAAGAGCGCGCATACACACAGCACAGACACCGTGGACTGCACATGGGGCGCGAAGTGCAGCGGCCCCACGCGGGCGAGCCCACTTAGCAACATACCTGGGGCTCCGCATGAGGGCACGACGGCATCGGGTGTTTTTTCCGCAGCATGTGCCGTGGCCACATGTGGCCTGTTGACAGAGTCTGGATGGCCATCGTGTGTTGTGCTTGCGCTCACTTGAGCTGCCTCGATGGCTTCTGAGTTTCCAAACTGACACCGAACACTGCATCTGGTGCGTTCGATCGCTGATCGACGCGCGATACGGCCTTGAAATCCAAACGGTAATCGCTTCGTGATTCACGTTCTAGGATGGATTCGCACGTCTACGATGCTCCTGGACCTTCCCCCTCCAGCCTCGCAAGGCAGCCTAGGCCCGACCGGAGCCTTGCATAGCTCATGAGTTGTCAGAGCTTCCGAAAGCCTCCCAGAAGCCTCGCACGGCTTTCTGGAACCCGCAGGGCCTCCAAAGACCTCCCCAAATTCCTCGAAGTTTCGGAGGTTCCGCAGAGGTCGCCAGGTGCAACTAAGAAGCACCAAGGCGGCCCCTGAAAAGGCCCCGAGAGAGAGTGCCAGCGCTACGCCCAGATGTCAGACCAATGCAAGACGTTATCAAGCATTTGCAACATTGCACAATCACTGCCCTTAAGGTGTCCCACAGAAAACCCGCAGCTGTTTCCAACCAGACCATCCGCTAAGTACCCACGATTGCTCATCCGGTGGTCACCCCAACAGCTGGGGAAACAAGAAGTCCACCATCAAGGCCGCAGTGTCGCACGACATTTCACGACACGGCGGGGTGGGGTCGACGGAGACTCGCCGTGGGCGTCTTCAATAAACAGGCAATGGCACAGAAGAAGGACGCAACCCACGCCACACCACGACATCTGCTCTGAACAACGAGAACCGCGCGGACTCTCCTACTCCCGCTGCTGGGGGGAACCAAGAATTACCGATACCTCTACTCCCCAGACCTCTCCCAGAATACATGTTGACCATAATTTCGAGGCGAATTCAGAGATCCAGCGGTGGCGAGGGGGGGGCCTCCTGGGAAGCCCCAAAGGGCGACAACGAGGGAAGGGTAGCCGTATCGGTACCTTTTCCTCCTTTGAGCTCCCGCTCCCGCACCCTCCCAGCGCCGATGCTGCCCCGCAAGCATGCGTCCGAGAAATCGGCCACGGCTCCGCTGGCAGGCCCAGCCCCGGCCTGGCTGCGGAGCCAGGAGCCTACGCCTACTGGGAAGCTGACAGAGTGGAACAGGACTCCTCCTCCCCCTACTCCTCCTCCTCCTCCTCCTCCTCCTCACCCTGCTCCTGCTCCTCCTCACCCTTCTCTCGCCCTCCTAGTCCGCCCTGCTGGCTCAAGCCATTCCTCTCGGGGAGGGGGCCCGAGTTTCGATGGCCGACTTGGGAGTGGCACTGCCATCGAGGGCCCATCCAGTCGGTGGCGGCCCCGCTCGGCTACAACGCTGAGACCACGCCAGCCGCAAGGTTCGCAGCCTTTCAATGGCCACTTCCTCTTTCTCCGACCAATCGCGCCCTCCCGTTCCCGCACCCTTGCCCGCCATCACGCGAGCTCCGAATGCACCCTCCAGTTCGACTCTTATCTTCAAGACTTCGCATCCCGAGCACGCTCCGCGGCAGCCGTGGGCAGCTCTGGGAGTGGCTGAGCACTGACGTGCACGGGCAGGCATCAGAGACAACACCAGCGGAACCCAACGCCATCAGCCCGCAATAGTTCGAAACGTCTTGCCCTTTCGGAGACCTTATTGACGGACTGGGGTCAAACCAATAATGGCAAATAGCTCTTTATCCGCAGCAGACGCCGCGCAACAACGAAGACGGTGACTACGACTATGATTACGACTACGATGACGCCTGTAATTACGACTGCAACCACGACTGCGATTACGACTATAAACGCGAGTACACTCGCGAATCCACTCACGATTACAACCACAACCACAACCACAACCATGACTACAATCGCGATTACAACCACAACCACAACCAATAGTTAGCGACCACGACTACTCGTACGACTACAACTACGAGTACGACTGCGACTACGAAAGCTCGCGAGTTAAAACAATGCACCTTCCTACTGTTATCCTCATGGGGAGATGTTCACACATCCTTTCGCGTGTAGGGTAACCCACAGTGGATGATTCCCTGGGTGCAGCAAACCCCAACATTGTCCAGCCCACCCCACAATAGAAGGAAACTGATCTCCGCCGCAACGACGACAAGGCGGAGGGGCGAGAGCAGTCCCCGCCGAGAGCAATCGGGGGGGGCCAAACTAAAGACCTCCTGAACTTACAACATCAACGACCAGGCGCCGCCGGCGCCGAAGCACGAGCCAAACAACATCAGCAGCATCGATGGGAGCAACAAGTGTGTGAACAACCATGCACAAACGCCATCAGCTACCATGCTCGGACCGCTGCCTGAAATAATAAAAGTAGGCAGTGGCAGCACATGTGTGCGAGAAGGCGGAGGCAAGAAAGGGCCACCAGCTAAAAAGCAGGGATCAGTTCTTGCAAAAAGGCGCGCAGTGGCAGCATCTGGCACTGTGTGCGAGAATGGCGAGCAGCGGCGACAGGCTCTGTCGCTACCCGACGAGCAGTGGAAGTCGAAGCTAGAGTCCGATGTCATCAACTACTGCGCTGGGGTCGGGGCGTGCGAGAAGGGCATTGCTACGCGGAGTGGAGTGAGAGACTCATCTCTGCTGAAGCGCCAGGATCAGCTAGCGCGAGAAGGCGGGCAATGGCAGCGGACTCAGCTGCTGCAAACGGCGGTCTTGCGAGACACACCTCAGCTACAGTGCGGGGACTCGCTCGTGCGAGAAGGTGCTCGTGGGACAGGTTCTGAGTTACAGTGCGGGGAACGGGTCGTGTGAGAAGGCAGGCAGTGGCAGCAGGATTTGCTGCTGCATGCGGTCGTGCGAGACACCTCTACAAGTCAACATGGTCAGCCACAACGCTGGGGTCAGTTCATGCGAGAAATGCCAAGGCGTGCGAGAAAGGCAGGGAATGGCAGCAGAAGTGGAGGAAGGCCGCGAGCCCAACGTCGTCAGCTACAGTGCTGGGCCCATCGTCGAAACCAACGGAGGGCTATGCCAACAGACGCGAACAACTGCAGCGTTGGGCACCGGGCGAGAAGGCGAACTGTCAACGAAGGAAAAACCTACCCACTCCAGTCAAGAGGGGTCGGTTTGGAGCCTGGCATCATTCGCTACAGTAGCGGTGCCACGGCGTGCGAGAAGGACAGGTAATGGTAGCAGGATTGGAGGAAGGACCCGAGCCCAAAGTCGTCAGCTACAGTGCTGGGCTCATCGTCAAAGCCAGCGGAGGGCTATGGAAGCAGACGCGATCAGCTGCAGCGGTGGGTCGAGCTCGTGCGAAGGATGCTCAAGAGTGGGCGTGAAACAAGCACGGGCAGGCAGTAGCGAACATGTGAGAAAGCAAACAGTGGCAGCAAGAATGCTGTTGCCACCGGGGGCTCGTGTGGGAAGGCATGCAGCGTGGCATCAGCTACAGCGCTGCGATCAGCTCATGCGAGAAGGGCGAAGTCGTGCACAGCAGGCTTACGATTCCGCGCATCTGCGCAACATCCGCGGGTGAAGGTAGCCTTTGCCCAAACTCCGGCGCGGGGATTGCAACCGCGAGGGGCTGGCGCCGAGACGCCAGCGATGCGAGAGGGGCTGGGGCACCTCCTGGCCGTCACCGTGGAGCGGAAGGCATCCGACCACAAATCGGCCCTTTGAGGGCCAAAGGCTTGGCCGTTTGGAGTCTGGCACGGGGTCGGCCCGTGTGGCGGCGAATTTCAGACGCGATGCTTTCGGAGCGCCTGAGCCTCCTGGCTGCTTGGTCGACGGCGATACTCCCAGGCGATACTCCTCCTCCCTGCTCCTCCTCCGTTTCCTCCTCCTGCTCCTCCACCCTCCACCCTCCACCCTCCTCCTCCTCCTCCTTTTCCTCCTCCTCCTCCTCCTTCGCCCTCCTCGCCCTTCTCCCCCCCCCAGTGGCTGCCAGTGCAGGGAGGGGGAGATGGCGAAGGGGAGGGGGGGCAAGATGGGAAGGGTGATAATAGCAGGAACGAGGAAGGCCTTGACAACCTATAGCAAGGGGTCGAAAGAACCTGGCGCAACTGAGAGGCGGTGATGAGGTCATCTGGCCAGCGTGACCCGGACCTCCGAAGTAAGACCAGCTCCGAACCTGCCATGCACATGCTGCCAGACGTAGAGGCGTCTGAAATGGTGCGAGGCATCGCAAACAGGACGAGGCCTGGCCAGTGCGCCCTGGCGGCGTGCGGCCTGGCCGGGCCCGGGTAGAGAACGACGAGGCACGCACCTGGACTGAAAGAAACGCAATAGATGGGCTCGGCTATCTTCTCAACCTCCTGGAATCCATACGGCCCACCGCCCCATCCTCTCTCCCTCTCCTCCGTCCTCATCCCACCCGTGGAGGTCATGCTCAAGCTCCGCTCGACGATGTCGCAAAGTCGAGCCCCACCTCACAGCTCGTTTCGTCTGGCCACTTCTCGGCACTCCTCCCAGATCAAAATTCCCCGCTGAAGGCGAGGGGGGATCGGGATGCGCTTTCACACTTTCACAGATCAAACCTGAACGGACAAGAACTGGAAGCGCCGATTTCGTTCACCACGCATGTCAGAGAACGTATGGTGGAGAACGTCAACGAAACTTTGCTAGGACATACTGAAGTGTAGCAAAAAAGCCTTGCGATAATCAATGAATATTGCATTCCTGGGCGTCCCTTGGGACCTGTTGGGCCGTCTTGGGCTTCTCTCGGAGCGGGGTTCAGCTCGAACCCCATACGCAGAGAAAAATGGATTCATAAGAACGGTGCACGCCAGAGGCGCTTCCCGTCATCTGCCGACCTGGGCACATGATGGACTTCGCGTACCGGCTAGGGCTCTTGGGGCTCGTTTGGGGTCTCTGGTGCCCTCTGAGGAGCCTGTTGAAGGCCCGCTGGGAGCCCGTTGGGGACCTTTTGGGGGCCTCTTGGGAGCTCCTGTGACCCTCTTGGACTGTCTTGGGGCTCTCTGTGGCAGTCCCAGGGCCTCATCAGGTGCTCTTGGAAGCCTCTGGGGGCCTCTTGGGGGCCTCTTGGGGGTCTCTGGGCGCCTCCTGGTGGCCTCTTGGGGGTCTCTTGGGGTGCTTTAGGTGTCCTCTGGGGAGCCTTCGGGGGCTCTCTTGTGCCGTTTTGGAGCCCTCCAGGAGCGATTCCAAGATGATGTGGTTTCGGAGACCCCTCCAGAGCCGATTTGTTGAGGATGTCTCGAGCGAAACTGCGCGCTTCCCGTCATCCGCCAGCGAGGTTCGGGGTGCGGCGCGGACTCCGTAAGTAGAGAAACCTGATCGGACAAGAACGGGAAGCGCCGCTTTAGTCTGATGGGCGTAGTGGGCGAAGAAGAAAAGGAAGGCGAGGGCAACGAGGAGTCGATGACGAGGACGACGTGGCAAACGTGAGGATAGCGAGGATTTTTTTTTCCCCCTGGGGCTTCAACCACCTCCACTGTCCCTCATTGGGGCTTGCATCCAGGCTGCACATGGCGCTTGCAGCCTGCAACAAGAAAAGGCCTGCAGTCCCCACAAACAGGTGGGCGACGGGAGGCGACGAGGCGATGGCAGTCTCGAATCCCTGAAGGATTGAGAACCCGATGCCAAAGGCCTGACTGGACAAACGTGTGACATGTGCAGCACCTTCGACCAGAAACGAAACAAAAAATGAGCGGCTATTAATCTGAAGAGTCGTCCTGAACAGCAATGGGAATTTGAGCTGGGGACGACGGTGCGGCGCCAGCCGCGGTGCACAGACGACGTACCTTGGCCTGGAACTCGCGTGCCTTCTCATCCTCCTTCGAGATACCTGCCGACTCTCCCTGCGTGTGCAAGGGGCAAGGGGCAGCAGGCGGAAGAGGGGGAGGGGGCACGGGTTCGCTCACAGCCTCAGGCAAACCGTCCCGAAATAGATTAGAGCCGTCACGGAGATTCACTCCCAACTGCACCACCACCCCCTTCCTCTTAGGGTGCCGGCTCTTACAGATCTGCTGCCAAACCCATACTCCGAACTTGCTGGGAGGTGGGTCGCAGCGAGCAGCCAGCCCTCGAAGGGCGCCGTGGGAGGAGTAAAACTTACATTTCATACATATCACAAGCTCAGACCCGTCGCTGCACGGGAACATGACACACTTGTGCTGAAGGGCGGTGAGCTTGTCGGCACTGCAGGCTTTTAAACCGGAACACCGTCCAGGAATGGGCTTCGAACCGTCCCGAGGCCGACGAATCTGGAAACACCTATCGCAGCGCCAAAAACCTTCAAACCTAAACCACTTGTGAACCTCGCCTGACGCAGCTCTAGGCACGTTCACTACGGGGAAATAAGACACATCTTTGAAAGAGCTGAGAGCCGCAAACTCTGGCAGTAATTTAGCCGCGAGTTTGCAGGCTGCCCTAGCAAACTTCACACTCTCATTAGCTTCTTCCAGCACGTCTGAATCTGAGGGATGGAAAGCCAGGGCCTCCTTTGCCCCAAGGTCGGCCAAGTGGTTCCCAAGACGAGAGGCTTCCTCCTGAGCAGAGATGCCTTCCTCAGACAAAGACTGATGAGCTTTAATCTTGAGCACTTCACGAATGTGACGACGCTCGGGCCTAGACAACAGCTGAACAAAGACACCAGCGTATAAACGTTTGAAAAAAGTTTGAGCATCTCTTGGAAGCTCATGCTGGGTAACAACGTTGGCACAATCAGTGATGATTGTGCTGGGGCCAGTGAGACACATAACCGCCCCCCAGTATCCCGAGAACTCACCAGCCTGAGGGGTCTGGGGGAGCGGGGCCCACACAGGGCATCTCATGGTACACGCCAGCTCATCATCGTCGGAAAACAAAACAGCACACCAGGAGGCACGGTCGAGCTCTTTGATAACGTGCCGAGAGCAGGAACCGTCAACATAAACTTTCCCCTGGAGGCTAAAAATATTGCCAGAAGGCGGGTCCCCACGCCACGAGACGTCCCAGGAACCCTCTTCGAGCGGGGGGGGGTGTTCGTCACCAGGATGAGCCAGGATGCCTCGGGTAACCAGAGTCAAACGGTGTCTTCCCTGTGAAACGAAGTCCGTCACCCCGTCGACGATATCATCCCCCACAGCTTCACGGCGTTTGGCGTCCAAACAGGGACAAACCCATAATCTGTGGTACATAGTGTCACGAGCCTTCCCGCACAACTCACAAAACTCAGGGAACTCGTACCCCTTGGACCTGGCGTAGATGCGGGCCCACAACGCACCTGTACTCCAGGCCCGAATGATGCCCTTTTCCAGTGGAGAAAAACGTTTTGTCGCTAGAGCTTCATGAACGACATCGAGGCAGCCTCGACCAGGGAGAAAAAGCTTGCCTCCTATCATCCACTCCAACTGTCTGAAGACCGCCTCCCTCGCGAGACGGCGCACGAGAGCAGGCGACAGGCACAGCAACGGCAGCTCCACGCCGCGATCGTCGATCAGCGTGGCGAAGTTGGGCATCTGCCAACTGATCCTCTCGAGACTTTTCCTCATGGCTGAGATCGGACCTGCAACAGATCCCCAAGACTTGGATTCCAAACCAAAAACCGACTCCCACACTTCTCTCATTTCAGAAAAACTCAAAACCGAGGGGTGAGAGGAAAGATGGGCGTGCCAGAGTTCCTTATGCCACCTGCAAATCGGAGCAATCTGAACCGCCCAGGTGGGGTCCTTTTCAAGGTGCAGAAGGATCGAGAGCGAGCGGTCACCCGCACTCGGCTTGAAAGTGCTGGCAAAGGACCGTCTTAACGCCAAAAGTTCCCCGTCGGAGATCCCAGAGATTTCAGCGCCGTACGTGGCAGCAGGAAGGACCCCAGAGCACCAGACCATTCGAGCCTTGCGTCCAACCGTGCGAGCGAGCCTCCCCACGCGCCTACCCCGACGAGAAGCCTTGATGCGACGGGCTTTGGCTTTGGCGTTACGACCTTGCTGACGAACTGGGCGACCGACGGTGTCGTCGACGCCTAAATTCGGGGCCGAGGAAACCAAGGGCCCCGCGAGGGCCACCCCGATGGCCTCCTGGACCTTATAACCAAGTTTTTTGTCAGAAGAGATTAGAGCCCCTTTGTCCTCGGCCAGGGTGGCGCCGATCCCCTCAGAGATGGCGACGACCAACTGCGAACTGGCGGAGACCAGCCCTTCGAGCACCTCGACCTCCGATCCAATGGCGTGAACTGCGTTGTCGTCGATATAAAGAGCATACGTAGTACAGATGGGCCATTCGATCTGGTCGAGAGCTTCCAGGCTGTTGACTCGAATAAGCGTCGTAGCAAAAGAACAGCCAGCCACAATGCCGAAGCTGGCGAAACTGGCGTCCGTCATGAAACCACCTAAGACGATGTGACGCGCACATCTGTAGGCTGAACAGCAAAGACGCGCCACTGCAGCGGGGAAGCCCAGACACAGGCACCTGCCCAGCATACGGTCGAGATCTATGCTTTCATAATATTTCTGAAAATCCCACAAAAGAGTGACGGCAAAGTGGCCCGCGGCCACTCCCCCTTCACTCCGCGCAGCTTGTCTCCACACCGTGTCCGCAGCTCCCATAAAACGTCCCGCGGCAAACCAAGGCCTGTAGTTGGCCTCCTCCCAGGCCAAACCCAGCGGCCTCCGAATTTTAGCCCAGGCCCGATAAAGGCCCCCGAACAGACCAATGGGCCTGAGGCCAGGAAGAGCTTTGGGGATCAGGTGGAGGATGACAACACGAATGTGAGATGGGAGGAAAGAGGAGATCTCCATCATCTGCAAAATAAGAGCCAGGCACTCCAAGCTGGCATCGGACAGCAAGGCAAAATGGCGGATGTGGAAGCCGTCGGTCGAGACGGCCGAGAAAAGTTTGTGCTTCCCACAGACACTCCTTATCACATCAGGGCTGATAGGAGGGAGATCGGGGGCAGGGTCGAAGGTGGCGGGGGGGGTGGGGGCCGACACCTGGGCCCTCCACAGGGCCTTGAACCTGCTTTCCTCACGCAGCAGAAGGTTGTGGGGGTCGCTAACCACACGGTCTCCATCAATGAGGGTGGTGGTGGGCACAAAGGATTTAGGATCACGAGTAACATAGTGGGCCCGCTTGGCCCCTTTGTTAAACCCTTCCAACACCCACTGCCTCCAGGACGCCAGGGAGGCCGAACGAGTTTCATGGATGGTCAGGTCCAGGGCACCACGGATACGATCCTTTAAAACTTGCGCCACCTCCATGTTCACCGTGCTCGGGGACGACTCGGCCTCCGCAGCGAAGGACTGAACGTCGCGGAGCAGCAAGCCGTGCTCCCCCAGGGCGCTCGAAATGGACGCCGAAGGCTGGAGGAGAGGCTGAGTGGCCGCCTCAAGCGGCGCTCCCTGGCAGAGCATGCCGAAAAGCACCTGAAAACGTTGCCACAGCCATCTAGTGGCGAAAAGGGACGGGTTGCGAGGGTTGCGAACATCCTGATCCATAACCGAACGCCAAACCAATTTGGGGGGCTGGCCCCGAAGGCCCATCTTCGGGAGGTCGACCCCAGTGGCCCGAGTGAGTTCGACTTCGGCCGCATCAGCCCATTCCCCGTAACACTTGTCTAAAATCGCCTGAGTGCGCAAACCATCGCCAGATCTAGCGGTGACGACACCGCTCTGAAGCTTGTCAAAGAGGCTCGACAGATCGGGGGGAGCCAGCTGCGGACCCACCATCTGCTCGACAGGGATCCTAGGAGGCTTCCTGAAAGCAAGCGAGCGCAGACGTCCGATCTGAGGGAAGAGGGTCAGCCGAACGGGCGAGTGAGGAGAAAGGTCGGACTCGGTGATCACGGAGATTTCCCGAATGGCCGAGCTAAGGCCTCGACTGCACACGAAGAAATCGCTCAAACGTAATCCCCCCGTCGTCGTGCAAGTCCCCACGACATCAGGAAACACTACCCGTCCTTCAGATCGAACGTCAAAGCCTGACTCTTGCAGCAAGGCCGGGTGGAAATTAAAGTCGCCGCCAATAAGCCAAGATGACCCACAAGATGAGACTGCCGCCCCTAGGTCGGCTATGAGCGTGCTGTTGGGCTCTTCCAGCTTCTTTCCGTCCTGCATGTAAACTGAAAATACCGAGATCTCCATACCCCCAGGAATCTGAACGGCGGCGCCCATCACGCGGCGCACTAACTTGGAGACATCAGGAAGACGATGGAGGCCCAGCCAACTACGACAAAGTATAGCAACCCCTCCAGACGTGCCTCCAGGCTCCGACTCCCAGGCAGGCTCCCACAGACTCTTCCACCCCGCTCGAAGGGCCCAGGCAGAGGCTTGGAGGATGTCCTCCTGAGGCGCTAAATGGTGTTCTTGCAACACAACTACATGGGCCTGGGATCTAGAGAGCCAAGACTTACCCGAGGATTTCCACCCTGACACGTTGCAGGTCTCAAAAGACAAGGCGACCGCATCAACGTGAGGAGGGGTTTCCTGGGCAAAAAACGGCTTCACATAAACAGGATCCCGAGGTCCAGGCAAAGAAGTGATCTGGGCAACCCTAGCCTGAATCGCGTGACCTCGCTTGAGACAGGTGGGGCCTCTCGAGCAAAACTTCACTCGCTCTGGCCTCACCATCTCCACAGGAGGCCGAGCAGAGATGGCGTCAGCCACAGATATAAACATCGGGAGTACGTGATACTGTGAGGCTTCGGCCTCACCCTTGCTAGGAACTCTGCTTGCCAGTGCTTGAACCACCAGCCACAATATTGGCGGCAGCACGTAAAGTGGCCGACGAACTGTCAGCTGCAGGCGCCCTGTCCCCCCCACCCGTACCACCCGCTCCCCCTCCCTCAGAGGCAGCGGCGGCAGGCGGCGGGGCCGCTGCGTCACTAGGCTGATTCGGCGGTGCCTGGGCAGCTCCGCCTGCAGACTCGTCGCGACGACGGCGCTTTCCTGCCAGACGTTCCAGCAGCGCTTTATGATCAGCCTTTGCTTTCTCCACCGCGGCCGCCGCCTCAGCGAAAACCTTGGTGGTGGCCTCCTTGAGGCCAGCATTGAGCTGCTCGACCAGAGAGTCTGCTGCCTTCTTGTCTTCCGCGGAAAGCTCGTAGTCGTCGTCACCGAAAGAGAACATATCGCCGAGCGTGATGAGCTCGTGCGTCTTGCCGTCCATGATATCCTTGACCGTGACCTGGGGCTTGGGCAGAGGTCCCGCCTTTGGCCCCGACTTCTTGGCCAGCTCAGCAACCAGGCGCTGGTGCTCCAGCTCCGCCTGCTTGTACTCGTCGTTGGCCGTGACCACGAGCTTGCGCTGAGCCTCCAAGGACTGCTCCAGGTTGGTGAAGAGTGTAACGTTCTTCTGCAGGCGTTGTTCTGCAGCCCGAAGATTGTGGAACGCTTGGTTGACCCTGCGCTCCACAGGCACCTCAAGCACCGGTGCTCTCCTCGCGTCCAGAATAGCCTGAAACTTCTTCGCGCCGACTGCATCGCCTGCCTTGCCAAGGCTGGCCACCAAGATCTCGAGCTCCTTGTCATCCATACCACCAGCATCTGGAAGGGACTCGGCTTGGGGACCATCCTGTTGTACAGGGGCTCGACCACCAGGGAATACAGGGGCCTGTCGAGGTAGGCCGAAGAAGCCAGGTGGTTGAACAGCCCCAGGAGCACCATATTGCCAGCCGTGGGCCGACGGGTAGTACTCGCGCGGGGCCTTGCAGTGCTTGCAGAAAGCGGCTGTGGCTGCGTTGCGACGACATGGACACTTGGTGCAAGTCCATCTCTGACCTCCACCTCCTTGTGGCTGGTGCGCAGGTGCTGGCCCAGGCCAGAGTTGCGCTCCAGGCGGCAGAGGACGAGGAAGCTGAGGACCAGGAGGAACACCAGCAGGCTGATCTCCACGCCACGGAGGACTATGCGTTGACCAGCGCCCTGATGCCCACTGATACCCCATCGCAGCTGACTGTGAGGAATCGTGAAAAAGCTTGGGAGGATAGGCCTCCCGCCGAGACACTTTGGCCCGCAGACGCGAGCCGCTCTGAAGAAACGCGCCTGCAAAACTCAGCTTGAGCGCAGAACGGCTTGAGGATAGCGAGGAGGAGCATGGGGACAACGAGGAAGAGAGGCACAAGGACGAGGACGAAGAGAACGAGGGCGAGTACGAGGAGGAATGCGGAGGGCGATGACGTAGACGACGACGACGACGACGACGACGACGACGACGACGACGACGACGACGACGACGACGTCGACTACGACTACGACGACGACGACAGAGGACAGTAAGAAGCATTTGGAGAAATACGTTGCTCCTGGCGCAGCGCGGGGTTGTCTTGGGGCCTGTTGGGGGCTTCTTGGGGGCCCCTTGGGTCCTCTTATGGGCTTCTGGAGTCTTCGTGGGCTGTCTGGGCTCGTCGTGGGGTTCTGTGGGAACTTTCTTAGGCCGTCTCGGCGCCATCTGGGGCCGTCTTGCGGCTTTCTTGGGCCGTTTGGGGGCCTCCTGGGGCGCTCCCGGGAGTCTCGTGGGGCCTTCTTGGCCCTTCTCGGGCCGCCTTGGGGTTCTTGTGAGCTGTCTGGGTGGCTCCTAGAGCGCTCTTGGGGGTCTCTGGGGGTCTTCTTGGGGCGCTCTTGGGCGCTCCTGGGCGCTCCTGGGACTCTCCAGAGCGTCGTTTGGGCCTCCCTTGGGCCGTTGGAAAGCCCTCCAGGAGCGATTCGAACACGACGTCGATTCGGAGTCCCCTCTTGGGCCGATGTTTGGAGGATCTCTCGAGCGAAACGGCTATTTTTCAAACACCTTTCTTGACATGAACGGGAAGCGCGTGAAATCAAAGAGCTTGGCAAGAACGTGCACCAACATCAAGGTCGCATGTCGCGTAGACGCTCTCCCCGAACGTCACAAAGGAAACCAGGCGGACGTCGCTATCCGCGCCAAGTCAGACGTGCCGCTGACCCCGAACATCCGCAAAAAGAACCACATGGAGTTCACGATCCGCCAAATTCCGACGTGCCGCTCGCCCCGAACGTCCACAAAGGATACCAAATGGAATTCACAATGCACGCAACTTCAGTCACCGCTCACCGCGAACATCCACAACAAGTACCAGGTGGAGTTCACCACCCGCGCGAGTTTAGACGTCGCTCTTACCCCGAACGCCCACAACAAATATCAGGTGGAGTTCACTTTCCGCGCGAGTTCACAAATTGTTGGAGGATGTCTCGAGCGAAACGCTATGTTTCCCCAACCCTCATATGGTTGGGTACTCGTTCTGAATAGAGCAGTGTGGTCGCCCCGTCCACCTCCTCCTCCTCCTCCTCCTCCCCTCTCCTCCCCTCCTCCTTCCTCCTGTTTCCGTCGTGTCGTCGGGCTGCGATCTGCGCAACTGTCGCCACTTTCGTGGGCTCCTGGGAGGCCCAGCGGAGGTGGGTCCCACGCGGATCACCTCGGTACCTCGCCGCCCCCTTGGGGGCTTGCGATCTGCGCAACTGTCGCCACTTTCGTGGGCTCATGGGAGGCCCAGCGGAGGTGGGTCCCACGCGAATCACCTCGGTACCTCGCCGCCCCCTGGGGGGCTTGCGATCTGCGCAACTGTCGCCGCTTTCGTGGGCTCCTGGGAGGCCCAGCGGAGGTGGGTCCCACGCGGATCACCTCGGTACCTCGCCGCCCCGTTGGGGGGCTTGCGATCTGCGCAACTGTCGCCGCTTTCGTGGGCTCCTGGGAGGCCCAGCGGAGGTGGGTCCCACGCGGATCACCTCGGTACCTCGCCGCCCCCTGGGGGGCTTGCGATCTGCGCAACTGTCGCCACTTTCGTGGGCTCCTGGGAGGCCCAGCGGAGGTGGTCCCACGCGGATCACCTCGGTACCTCGCCGCCCCCTTGGGGGCTTGCGATCTGCGCAACTGTCGCCACTTTCGTGGGCTCATGGGAGGCCCAGCGGAGGTGGGTCCCACGCGGATCACCTCGGTACCTCGCCGCCCCGTTGGGGGGCTTGCGATCTGCGCAACTGTCGCCGCTTTCGTGGGCTCCTGGGAGGCCCAGCGGAGGTGGGTCCCACGCGGATCACCCCGGTACCTCGCCGCCCCGTTGGGGGGCTTGCGATCTGCGCAACTGTCGCCGCTTTCGTGGGCTCCTGGGAGGCCCAGCGGAGGTGGGTCCCACGCGGATCACCTCGGTACCTCGCCGCCCCGTTGGGGGGCTTGCGATCTGCGCAACTGTCGCCGCTTTCGTGCGCTCTTGGGTCGCCACGTGGCCGTCGGTGGCGCTTCTGTCGTTTCTCAGCTGTGCCGAAGCGCACTCTCGAAAAGAAGCTGGCGCCAGCGGCGTGCCCTTGTCTTGTCTGCAGAGTTGTGTGAGTGCCTCTGGAGGGAAGTCTGGTGGGACCCAGTCGAGGCAGCACCCGCCCCTTTCGGGTCGGACGGAAAGAGGGGGTCCGCGAATCAGCTCACGAATCTGATTTCCCAGCGCCCCCCGGCGCCAACGCATCAAGGAAAGGCGCCCAGCGGCGGGGGCCGACACCAGCCGCAAGCAACAAGTTTCGCAACCCCAATTTTTACTGTCCCCCCGTCTCGTCCGACCCGACCTGTGATGGGGGAAGATGCGGAGGGGCCCAGGGCTCAGCCGGGGGATGGAGGCCGCTGAAGGGGCCTCTTCGCCATGGGGCCCAGCGGAAGCGCCTGTTCTGGGTTGCGCTCAAAAGATCGGCAATGCCGCTGACATGTACCAGTTTGACAGCCAACGGCAACATGGGCAGGGTTTCTGTCTTGGCTGTTGATCTTCAAACCCCCGACAAAACTCACTCGATGTTCAACCCGCGGCAAAAAACACGCCTGTTCGCATCAGCGGATGATATGCGTAAAATGTGTCAGGCGTGCGGGAGGGCTCCTGAAACCTTCACATAACGCTCGTTTCCTTGGACGCGGAAGCCGTCTAGCCAACTCGGCCCCTGCATCCCAGGCCATGTGTCAGTGCATCAAGATATGGAGACAGTGTCCCTGCCGAACATCACTCGCTTCTCGAAGTGCAACTGCAAGCTCCGGAATGAGAGCAGCACAAGCTCTGGACTGCTCAATGCCCCAGAACGCTTGCCAGCCCCGAGCTGGTGACCCACCCGAGATCGCCGCTCCCACCCTTTCCACATCCACTGCAGGCATGCAGGTGGGGCTTGCTGGTCTGAACTTGTTCCTGCATCGAAGAAATTGGGGAAACCATGAGGTACCGATACCGCTTCTCTCTGGACCTCTCCAGGGGTGCGTTCTGACCAACAATCCGAGGCGAACCCAGCCGTGGCGACGAGGGCGGCCCGCCAGAGGCTCAAAAAAGGGAAAACGAAGGATGGGTGCCGGCATGGGTACCTTTCTTTCTCCTCGGAAGCATTGGAGACCAGCACGGGTATCTTTCTGCCCCCCCCACCTCGACCTGCCCGTATTTCAACCGCCATCCCCCCCACCCTGTAACCGCCGGCCTTCGGAAGCGAGCCCTGCTTCGTGGCCACAACCCGCCAGCCCCCACCGCGCAGGGAGCAGCGGCCACGTGGCACCGCCGTCGCCACACAGGAGGCGGAGGAGGAGGAGGAGGACGAGGAGGCAAGGAGGCCAAAGAGACAACAATTGGCGGCGAGCCATTGGGGGGAAATGAACAGAAAAATCTTGCGTTTTCGGGGGGAACTCAGAGAACTACTCGGAAGGCCAGAAGACTTCGGAGCTTTCTGAAAAAGGCCCGCCCCCTGTCACCCCCCCCCCCCCGCGCGCGCCGCCGAAATCACGCAGGCTCTGGCAGGGTCCAGGCACAAAGTATCAGGACGCGGCGCGGATTGAGCGCTCGACTGTGTCTGTTTTGCCACGCGGCACCTCCTTGAAGCAGGCCCATCGCAGCGCATCGCCTGGAATCGTCCTACTCCTTTCGCCTTCCTCTCAACTATCCTACTCGTGTTGCCTTCCTCCTTTTCTTCCTCCTCCTTCTCTTCTTTATGTTTTTAGTATTATTATTATTATTGTTATTATTATTATGGTTATCATTACTGTTAGTGTTTTTATTATTATTATTTTCATCATTATTATTACTGTTATTAGCATTATTGTTATTAGTATGATTATTAGTATCATTATTATTATTATTCAGCATTGTGGTTTTATTGCTGTTGTTGAAGCTAGTACTATTAGGATTATTGTTATTCCTCCTCCTCCTCCGCATGTTCCTCCTCATGTTCCTCCTCCTCCTCCTCCCTCCTCCTCCTCCTCCTCCTACCTCCTCCTCCTCCTCCTACCTCCACCTACATCGGAGTGGCCGGAAACACGCCCCAAGCGAAGGCTGGCTGCGAGGCCTCTCTCACAACGAGGCGCGCCTTCATCCACCTTCGCGCTTTGTGATGCGAGAACCGCGAAGGGCGTTCGTCTTCGCGCCCACCAGATCCAGGAGGGCGGGGGGATTAACACACGGCCCACCAGGACCAAGGCAACGCGACATCGAGGCCGCAGAACGCGACTGAGCTATTCGGCTGGTTCCTTCAACGCCAGCGGCATTCGCAGCTCAGGAAGGGGGCGAGGGGGGCCGAGGTGACAGGACTGGCGCTCGCCGCGGGCCGAGGTCACGTCAGCCTATCTCGGGTGCGAAACATTCGCATGTTGTGCGTTTGTGCTCGCCGAGCTTACACACAATCGACGGCTACAGCGTTATTTCGCCGCCACATCGCCGTGCACCCCGACAGGACAAACCAAATCACCTGGAAATTTCATCACCCAATCCAACACACCAGCTCCACCACCGAGAAGGAAGTAGGCGCTTAAGCGTGGGCTGCGGTGGCTCTTGCGCACATCTGAATATGGATGACTGTCAGAAGAAACAATCATGGACATCGTGCCAACTTCCACGTTGGGCAATTGCGCAAACAGGATGTAAGAAAACCCGCAGAAGACTCCCAGAGACACTCAAGAGTCCTCCAAGATAACTCGGACAAACTACGAAGGAGTTCGGCACGACATGAACGCCCATGTGCATTCTATGATTATTTGCATTTGTGGATTCAATCTTCGAAGGCGAAGCTTGGGTGGGGGCGGGTTCTCCTGACTGTTGTCCCCAATCGACCCAGCGACTGCTTCGCCCCAGAGCGAGCTCCACGCGATTGTTTGGGGAAACTACCACCACCCAGCTGCGTCTGAGGCTTCCAATCGCCACGAGCACGCACTCAGATAGCAATGGCCCTTCGCGGTGCCATAGAGGCTGGGAAAATGCGCGAAGCGGTTGGAACCCCCCCCCTCGAACATAGCCTCACGACCTCAGCAAGTACCCAGGAAGACCCCACGACCCCAGCGAATGCCCAACATATCAACATATCCCCTGACAGGGCCCCCAGGGGCTAGCGCCTGTCAAGACCTGGAGCAGACTCCCGAGAGACCCCAGGGAGCCTCCACCAAGCCCCCAGAAAGACACCAATGCGGCAGTCAAATGCGCGACCGGCGAGGCGTGCGTACAGACGGAAAGGGGGGCCGGGAGGACGCAACAGGCAGGGAGCAGGAGGAAGCGGAAGGAGGCAAGGAAGGGGGAGAGGAGAAGTCACCGCCATCAGACACCAGCACCAGCACCCTCCCCTGAGGCTCAGGAGCCATCCGCTGGACACTCACTCGCGGGGGCTGGACATTCGCTCGCAGGGGCAAGAACGATGCCTCCCGTCGATCAGGGACGGCGGAGGCCCTGGCGACAGCCTCTCGGCTGAAAAGAGCAAGTGGCATTCCAGTCGGTATCGCGGACGCCACGGCCGCAAGCTTCGGAGTGCCCTCCCCACCATCCGCAGATCCAGCAGCCCTGCAGGTCCTTCATATCCTCCTCCACTTGGCCTTGCTCCTTCTCCTGACACAGAGAGCCGGAGAGAATGGAGCCGAAATAAGCTTCAGAGCACGCCCCGATCAACGACTGACTCCGAAGTAGGAGGAAACCAACGACACACCTGCACCGATCCTAGCCAGGCTCATCCTAGGCCCAGGATCCGTGTATACGCTGCTCCCCTGGTTTGGGCAAGAAAACACATTCGCCGATCATGGGCCCATGATCGGCCTGGCCAGGATCGGCCCCGAAACCAAAAGGACGAACACGAACTTTCGTGACTCTGGATGAACAGCAGTAAACGTGACCCAGCAACCCTTTGGGAGGAGACCTAAGTGGAGGGCCGATCGTAGTGGGGACTGGTTGTTTCACAAATGTCTCAGACGAAACCACCCACATGCTAAGGGCATCCCTAAAAGCACTGGACCTGAATTAGGTCACGGCTTCATAGTGTTACGCGGAAGTGGGGATTGTAGAAAGTATGCTAGATGCCCATCGCCAACAATGTAACCATCACAATCGAACTGGGAGAGTGTCCCCGAGGAACTCGCGGAGGATGTAATATCAAAACAGGTTCCCGCCGTGAAGGGGGGCGAAAGTATCCATTCAATGCTCTGCGACGCCCTCGTGGGCGTGTCGCCAAATATTTCCGAATGTGGATGAATCCCTGGCGCGGGTCTACACTCTGTTTACAAAAGGCTGCCAAAACACCTTCAACACTTCGCGTAGAATGTTGGGTATCTCCTAGGAGCCTCGTGTCGCCTCTTGGTCACTCTTGGGGGCGTCTGACCCCGACCTTCCCTCTGCCTGGATCATCGTGCGGGTCGTCGTCCAGGGTCGGCGGCACTGGCCGCAAGGCCTGAACAGTCTGGATTTGGACAAATCCCTAGTGCAGGCCTGGACTCTGAGCACCCCTTCGCGCTTGAGCAGACGTTGCTGCTCGCCTCCCCCACCCCCCCGAGCGCCATGTGGGCTGCGGCCTCTACGGCGAGCAGCACCAGCACGGAGACCGCAGCGCCCCCGTGCACCTCTGGCGCAGGGGGCAGCAAAAATACGG
Source organism: Prorocentrum cordatum (assembly GCA_963575745.1). NCBI lineage: Eukaryota > Dinophyceae > Prorocentrales > Prorocentraceae > Prorocentrum > Prorocentrum cordatum. The sequence goes on from CAUYUJ010004669.1 coordinate 1,092,192, forward strand.
GATCTGATGGAGGCCTCCCTGGGAGCCCCAGGACCACTCCCTGGGAGCCCCTGAAGCGACGGGGGAGGCGATGAGAGAGGACATTTCCGGACACTTCGCAAAGCACGCGCTGCGTGCAAGAAACAGAAGGAAAAAGGATACGGGGCGACGAGATCCCCTCACACCGCTCGGCCGCATACCGGACAGGAGAAGGAAAGGAGAGAGGGGGAGGAGGGAGGTTAGGAGACCACCCGATCGTCCCAGGGCCCATATCGATCGAGACACCGAACCTTCCAAGGGGCCTACTCACCCGCGAGGCCTCATGTTCTCCACAACGCCACACGACAATGTGACCCGAAGCAGGCGGTCATGAGCCACACATCCGAGCATGCGCCCGTTCTGCGCTTGGGAGAGAAAGGAGAGAAATGTATACAGAGAGAGAGAGAGAGAAAGAGAGAGAGAGAGAGAGAAAGAGAGAGAAACGACAACAACAACAACAACAGCAACAACAACAACAACAGCAACAACAACAACAAAAACAACAACAACAGCAGCAACAACAACAACAACAACATCAGCAGCAGCAACAACAACAACAACAACAACAACAACAACAAGAACAACAACAACAACAATCACTTTACCCGAACGCTCAGTGTTCTCACCAGTGCCAGGGTTTTCATGCGACGCCAGCCAATACCCCCACTTTGTGGGGGGGCAGTGCAAGCTCTACCAAATATCCACACGACTCTTCGCCACCACCCACACCCAGCTTCCCGCCCTATGACGTTCGGACACTTCACTTCGTGGCCTGCGGACGACCGTGGCTACTACACTGGCGTGGAGTACACACCCACAGAAGTTGTTAGGACAGCGCGCGCGGGTAGAAATTTTGAAAAGTCGTGCAGGTGTTTTTCGAGGACCTACGGTGCGATTCGTGTGATTTTATGATGCGCGGTGCTAAAATTCTTAAGAAGCCCAATGGTTTTTGGAGATTTCGGCGTGCGCGCGCGAAGAAAAAACGAATGTGTCCCGCATGGTATTATTTGACAGGGATGATGGCCCTGGCAGGTGCGCAACCGTTGTCGCAGAAGTTCGAAAAAGTTGCTCGCAAAAGCCCGTTTGACAGAAATGTTTAAAAAGTGTTGGGTTTCCTACGAATCCGCAAGAGCGCGCGGGATGAGATTTTGACATTTTTTTGTTGAAAAACCATTGGTTTTTTGATGTTTTTATGTTAAAATCGCTGCGAACACTAAGCTTTTGGAAGGATTTCGTCTTGCGCGCGCGAATGTCCACTTTACCTTATTTTTTGCAAGGGATTCTTGAAATTTGATTATATTAGAACAAGAAATGTCATTTTATAGTGTTTTTTGCAAGGGAAAACGGATTACAACAAAACAACCGGATCTGGATCACCGGATCTGGATGAGGCTTCCTCACGAAAATGATGAAAATGTGGCTGCGGCCTAGGCGCGGCGAGGGGGGCGTGCACCAGGGGGCCCAACAATAATTATTCTTTAGAAGTGATAATATTCAACAACAACAACACCAACAACAACAACAACAACAACAACAACAACCACAACACCACCAACAACAACAACAACAGCAACAGCAACCTCAACAGCAACAACAGCAACAACAACACCAACAACAACAACAACATCAACAACAACAACAACAACAACAACAGCAACAACAACAACAACAACAGCCACAACATCAACAACAGCAACAACAACAGCAACAACAGCAACAACAACAGCAACAGCAGCAGCAACAGCAACAACAAAAGTTCACGAGAAGTGCGCGCGCGCATCCCACCCCCCCAACGGGATTGTGGGGGGTGGGGTGTCCCTGTGCGCGCTTCGCGGCGCTCGTGCACCAGCCCCCCCGCCATGCCTCGGCTGCGCCCGAAAGCGAGCTCATTCTTCGAACACGGCGCCCCACACAGCCCCCCCTCTCAAAAGGAGAACATAGTGGCGATGCGTCCACGGGGAATCGCCCCGCGAAAATGACCAGTGGAACGTCGTCACGCAATTGAAATATCGAGCGAAGCTTCGTTTTACCATGCGTCGAGCGCGCGTCGCACCATGCGCGGTGACACAATCGCGCAACTTCGGCGACGAAGTTTTTTAGCGTTCGGGTCGGCGCGCCGACCCAAGCAGAACACTGGCGCACCGCGTCGGCGACTGGCTCAGCGACGAATGTGTATCCGCTGGAGTCGGCGCGCGGCGCCAAGAATCTCCCTGACTGGCCTGGATAGCGCTCGAGCGCGCGCAGGCGAATAACCTCATGCCCGTGAGAATAAACACTAGGGGATAATAAAGTTCGGGGTTCAGGGAGGGATAATAAAAGTAGCCCAGCAGACCTCAGCATAATCTCGAAGTAAGAGATGATCAAGAGGAGACCAAGCCGAGCACGTTTTGAGACATCCTTGGCGTTTAGTTTTCATAGAAATATCCTCAACAATGGCGTATCTCTCATGAAAATTGTTTTTTTTGTAAGTGCTCGTGTACGGTAGCTCATGTGCCTCAATTTCCATGGATAATCAACCCCAGGGATAAAAAAGTTCAGGCGAGCGTGGGGACAGAGAGAAATATAAAAGAAGAAGAATACAGTAGAAGAATAAAAGGAAAGAAGAAGAAGAGGAGAATAAGAAGAGGACGAAGAAAGGAAAAATCCAAAGTTCCAAATCTATCAATTTTAATTTACAAACGCTTTATGAAACTTGACTTTTTAAAGTGCTCGTGTAGGGTAGCTCATGTGCTTCATTTTCCATGGATAATCAACCCCAGGGATAAAAAAGTTCAGGCGAGCGTGAGGACAGATGGAAATGTAAAAGAAGAAAAGGAAAGTAGAATAATAATACGAACATTGCTCGTTTCGTTTGAGTCTGCCTCCCAAAATTATTGGTTTCGCTTGACACATCCTGAAAAAGTGTGATCGCTTCGCTTGATGTTGCTATATCAACATCGCTTGATGCTGCTATCTCAACATAGCGTTTCGAGGTGATAATGAAGTTCGGCCTCAGCGCTCGCCGCCCAATTTGAATTTTGTATAGGGCGACGATAATCAACTCTAAACACTGAAGAGGGGGGGGTCCCTTTATTATCGTCGGCATGCGGTTACTCGCGCGTCGCAGAGGAGGCCCAATCTCGGAACGCGATGCATCGCGCCGGGGTCAGCGTGCGGCGCCAAGCCGACTCTGCGCGCGACTTGCAAGCGCGAGCGCACGCGGGATGACTCCTCGCGTGGCGTCGGCAGCGTTATCGGCAAACGACGTTCGCGCGGCGGCCGGCGCGTAGCGCCAAGCGGGACGACGCCTCGCTGCGCGGCTGGTGACGTGCGAGTGCGGGCGGGCGCCCGTTGGGTTGCGCCGCGGCGGCGTCGCAGATGCAAGCGATCGCTCCGCAGCACGCCACGCGAAGGGGGGGGGCTGCATGAGAAGACGCCGACAGCAGCCGCGTCGCTCGCGCTCGGGCTGGCGCGCGGGGCCAAGCCGCTCGCCTGCTCTCCTGGGTAGCGCTCGCGCGCGCAGGGGACGCCTCGCCCGCAGCACGACCGGCCGACTCCTGGCACGCAGCACGCTGCGCCAGGGTCGGCGCGCGGCGCCCCTCCCCGTCTCGCGCCGGGGTCGGCGCACGTGGCGAGGCCCCGGCTGCAGCCGCCACGCCAACGCCACGCGCCCGCAGACGCCACGCAGCCGCCACGCCAACGCCACACGCCCGCAAACGCCACGCAGCCGCCACGCCAACGCCACACGCCCGCAAACGCCACGCAGTCGCCACGCAGACGCCACACGCCCGCAAGCGCGGGGTGGGGGGCGGCTGCGTCCGAAAACGTCCGCAGAGCGCGCCGCGCGCCAACGGCGCGCAGGAGCGCCCTCTGGACGCACCAGAGAGCGCCGCGTGCGAGCGGCGGGCAGGCACGGAGCCGCCCTCGGGGCGCGCCAGACGCCTCCTTCTAAGACGCCTGCCCCCCTCCCCATGGCCCCCTTGCGCGTGGCCGGCGTTCAGAGCCAGGGGAGACGGTGCATCAAATTGCAGCAGGGCCACGTCAAACATCCAGGACTGCCAAGGGAGCGCGAGGCCCAAAGGGGCCGACATGGAGGCAACTCACATGTGCCTCGGGCATAATGGATTCGGTTCCCCTCCTGGCCGTAACCTAGTCAAAATCGGTCCAAGCACGCCTCCTCGGCAACAGTCCAACAGCGCCGATGAGGGGCGACTGCTGAGCGTGTCAGAGTGAGAGGGCCGACCGGTCTTACACGATCCCTGATTGCGTGGTTGAAGTGGGGCTACCTGAGAGAGTCGGGGCTCGCCAGTATCCCTACCACCTCCTTCCATCCTCCCCCGCTGGCCTACCCTCGCACCCAACATGCTCCCACCGCTGCTGTTTGGGCCCACATGGGCCTTGACCATTTACGGTCCCGCCCGTGCCGGGCGACAGATGCGTGCTAGTCTCAGCTGAGGCCTAGACTCAAGATCGCCCCCAGAGCGCCCAAGAGGCCTCCAAGATGGCCCAAGGACTGCCCAAGAGGCCCCCAATACGGCCTCAAGAGGGCACAAAGACGACCCAAGAGGCCTCCAAGACGCCCAAGATGGCCTCTAACACGGCCCTGGAGCACCCCAAGAGGGCCTTAAGTCGGCCCAGAGAGGCCACACGGCTTCCGACGGCGTCAGACGGGCCAGGAGCCCACCAAGATGGCCGAAGTTGGCTCGAAGCTGGAGCAAGACGGCCCACGATGCCTCCAAGAGGGCCTCCAGAAGGCCAGAAGAGGCCAAAATCAATGATGTTTCCAAGGTTTTTTCTTAAAGCATGATTTGCTTCTGTTCGGTCTTCCGGCGGCCCGAGACGGCCCCACAGATCGCCCAAGAGGCATTCAAGATGGCCCCAGAACGACCCAAGAGGCCCCCAAGACGGCCCTAAGAGGCCCCCAAGACGGCCTGGCCTCCAAGCTCGGCCCTGAAGCACCCCAAGAAAGCCCCAAGTCGGCCCAGAGAGGCCCCCAAGACGGCTTCCGACGGCGTCAGACGTGCCAGGAGCCCACCAAGACGGCCCCAAGATGGCCCAAGACAGCCCAAGAGGCCTCCGAGAGGGCCTCCAGGAAGGCCCGAAAAGGCCAACATCATTGAGTTCCCATGAGTTGTTCAAGGATTGTGGCGTGTCTTTGTTTCGGCCTTCCGGCGGCCAGAGACGGCCCAAGAGCCCCCACAGATCGCCCAAGAGGTCTCCAGTATGGCCCCAGAACGGCACAAGAGGCCCCCAAGACGGCCCCAAGGGGCCCCCAAGACGGCCCAAGCGGCCTCCAAGACGCTCAAGGTGGCCTCCAAGACGGCCCTAGAGCACGCCAAGAAAGCCCCAAGTCGGCCCAGAGAGGCCCCCAAGACGGCTTCCGACGGCGTCAGACGGGCCAGGAGCCCACCAAGACGAACAAAGAGGCCCCCGAGAAGCCCCCAAAGGTCCAAGAGGCTCCCAGGAAGCTCCAAGGAGGCCCCAAGAGTGTCCCAGAGGCTCCCAAGATGCCCTCTCCTCCTCCTCCTCCTCCTCCTCCTCCTCCTCCTCCTCCTCCTCCTCCTCCTCCTCCTTCTCCTCCGCCTCCTCTTGATCTTCCCCGCCATCCTCCCCCCAATGTTCCCCGAAGGGTTTCCACAACGGTTGGGGGAACACATGGCCCGATACCTTGGCAGAGCTTTTGCCACAACGCTCGGCCACATGGGCGATTCTAAAGGCGGGGGGCGGCGGTGATTCGCCGTAGGCGTCTTCGATACGCTCAGGTATTTGGGCCCTACCTCAAGCTTCGCACAAACGTCACCAGACAACAGGCTCAACGGGCGACAAGTATGGAACACATATATACACTGCGTTTGGGCCACCAGTTGCCACTAACAGGTGGACGACCATAACATGGTGCCCTCCAGTCTGAAGAAGTTGGTTGAAACAGAAGTAGGGAGGCGTTGGCAGTAGATTGAGCTTCCGCCCGCCCCCTGAAGATGAGAGAAGAGGGAAGACTGTAGGCAGGCGCCAACTGTAGATTGGGAAGTAAGCATTAGAAATAACAACGACCTGCACGAGCGTATAGTGAACGTATTCCTGGCCCCCAGAGCGATAGCAAGTCAGCTCATGTTACATGATCTGACGAAACCGGGCACATGCAGCAGATTGCGCACGCCTCCCTTTCCCCAACCCCCTCTTTCGCCAGATCAAAGCGCATGGACAAGCAGGGGTACAACGACCATGACGGGCAACGATAAGGGGGGGACTGGAACAGAGGGGGGGAAACATCGACCTGGGATCGGCGAAGCATCGCCGACAGATCGGCGAAAGGCTCCCGATAGAAAATCCGCACGTTCCTGGGTGGGTTGGGGGCTGGAGGCCCTTGTCGGCGATGCATCCCCCCCTGTGCCTGTTCCCCCCCGCCCTATCGTTGCCCCCGAGTTTAGATGAAGCCAGGACGAGGATACATGTAGACGACAAACATAAAAACTCTCTGTGAACCGGCGGCTCTGGAAGATGCATCGGGCACCGCGGCCGTCCCAGAGCGTTCCAGATCGCTATGAGAGAGTTCCAGAAAGCTCTGGAACGGATTTATCCTCGTCGCAGCCCCGCCCGACGAGTCTGAGCATTGTTCAACCGATCCCTATCCCATGGGCGTGGCATGGGCCCCACTGGCCGATTTACGCCCCTGGATGGGGTGCAAGCCGTTTCCATCAGGTCTCGAAGGGTAGATCCCCAACTGGGGGGGGAGACGATCCGGGAGCCTACAAGCGACGTGCGCGCCAAACCTTATAATTACATGAACACAGCCCCCAAATCCGCGAGACCGACTGCGTGACACCAGCGCTTGCGCAACGCGGGCTCTCGAAACCAGCGTGGACTCATGTACGCGTGCGTCCGTCTTTCGCTCCCGAACGGTGGGGGTCTGCAGGGCGATGGGGATGTTGAGCAGGGACCGACCGTCACGGCATTCCCATGGGCCTACCACGACATCCTCTTGGAAGCCACACACGTTGCAATAGCAACAGCAGTGTGCTTAGAACATAAGCCCGACGTGATGAAACAAAACAGTCTCAGCAAAAAAAATGGTCTAAAAACATTTCGTGCATACCACAGAAGGTTATCATAACTTTATTGCATGCTCCTGAAAAAAAGAGCCAGGACGCCTCGCCACTGCTCAAATACAGGGACACGGGGGGGGCTGGTGAAAACGAGGCTGCGAGTCCCTGCTGCCGCGTGGGCGACGGGCCTCCGCGAACCTCCGCGCCGAGTCCATCGCCCCGAGCGGGGGCCGCCGCGCGCTTGGGCGGCTCGGCCAGGGGCCAGCCGCAGCGGGCCCACATCGGCTGCGGCGTCGCCGGGCGGGGCCGGGGAGGGGAGCGGAAGCGGTGGCCCAAGATCCCCTGGAGTCCTGACAATCACGACGGCACGTTTTTCGCTGTGCTCGGCATCTGGGGGCCCAGGCCATGCCTCGGGGCCGTCGGAAAACTACCCTGGATAAAATCACGGTCCCGGGGAATGGGTCGAGACCTCTGGGGGTCGACCTCTGGAGGGAAGCGCAACGGTGGCGTGACACGAAGAGCAGAACAATAAGCCTGGCGCGTGACCCAACCATATGAAAGTGTGAATGCCGCAGCTGTGGGTATCGTCTTCGGTGGAGCTCCCTATGGGGCCACGAATCACTGTACTGGGTGCGAGCTTTACCACTGGGGCCTTCGGTGGAGCCAACCGTGGGCCACGAAACGCTGTACTGGGTGCGGGGGGCGCATGCGGACTTTGCCACTGGGGCCCTCGGTGGAGCTTCCTATGGGTTGGGGGAGACGCATGCGAGTTTCACCACTGGGGCCTTCAGTGGAGTCCCCTATGGGGCCACGAAGCGCTGCACTGGGTGGGGGAGGCGCATGTGGACTTTGCCACTGGGGCCTTTGGTGGAACTCCCTATGGGGCCACGAAGCGCTGTGCTGGGTGGGGGGAAAGGGCAGGCGGACGGTGCCACGGGCGCCTTCGATGGAGCTCCCTATGGGGCTGCGAAGCGCTGTACTGGGTGGGGGAGACGCATGCGGGCAGCAGCAGTTGGACCTTGGGTGGAGCCCCCATATGGGGCCGCGAGACGCTGTACTGGGCGGGGGAGACGCCTGCACTGGGCGGGGGAGACGCATGCGAACTTTGCCATTGAGGCCTTCGGTGGAGCTTCCTCTGGGGCCACGAAACGCAATATTGGGTGGGGGAGACGCATACGGACGGTGTCATTGAGGCCTTCCGTGGATCCCTCATGGGGCCAAGACGCGCTGTACTTCATGGTGGGGGCGCATGCGGGCGGTAGCAACGGGACTTTCGAAGGCGCTCCCTATGGGGCCACGAGGCGCCATACTGGGTAGGGGGCACGCGTGCGAGCGGTAGCAGTGGGACCTTCTGTGGGGCTTTCTATGGGGCCACGGAACGCAGTACTGGGTTTGGGATGCGCATGCGGACGGTGCCATTGGACCCTTTCCCTGGGGCCACGAAATGCTGTACTGGGTGGCGCACGCGTACGGTGCCATTGAGGCATTTGGTGGAGCATCTTATGTGGCCTCGGAACGCTGTACAGTGGCGCCCGCCGTTGGTTGTTTTCCGTATGCGGCCGCGAAACGTTGTACTGGGAGGGGAGACAAATGCGGGCGGTATCAATAGGACTTTCAGCGGGACGGTACCATTGAGGCCTTCAGTGGAGCGCGGAGCTCCCTATGGGGCTACGAAGCGCTATACTGGGAGGGGGGCGCATGCGGGCGGCGCCACTGGAACCTTCGGTGGAGCCCCCGATGAGGCCATGATGCGCTGCACTGGGTGGGGGAGGCGCATGCGGACGGTGCCACTGGGGCCTTCCGTGGATCCCCCATCGGGCCATGAAGCGCTGTGGCGCTGCACTGGGTGGGGGCGCGCATGCGGGCGGTAGCGCTGGGGCCTCCGGTGGGACCCATATGCGGCCACGAAACGCTTTACTGTGTGGTGGAGACGCGTGCAGGCGGTAGCAGTGGGACCTTCGGTGGAGCTCCTGACGGGCCACGAACGCATGCGGACGGTGCCTCTGGAGCCTTGGGTGGGGCCCCCTACGGGGTCAAGAAACGCCGTGCTGGGTGGTGGGGCGCACGCGGGCTGAGCAGTGGGACATTCGGTGGGCCTTCTTAGGGGGCCACGAAGCGCCATACTGAAAGGGGGGCGCATGCGGACGGTGCCACTGGAACCTTCGGTGGAGCTCCCGATCGGGCCGCGAAGCGCTGCACTGGGTGGGGGAGACGCACGCGGACGGCGCCGCTGGAGCCTTTGGTGGAACTCCTTATGGGGTCAAGAAGCGCTGTGCTGGGTAGTGAGACGCATGCGGGCTGTAGCAGCGGGACTTCCGGTGGAGCTCCCTATGGGGCCACGAAACGTGTGAGGGGTGCAACGCGGCCGCAGCGAGACCCCCCAACGTTTCCCCAATAGTTCCCCCAGCGGCTGGGAGAATATGAAGTCCACCAGCGTGGCGGCATGTCGCCCTTCACTTCAAGACACAATCGTGTTCGTACAAGCAGGGGGCGGCGGTGACTCGCTGCAAGCTCCTCACTCATGTAGATTACGATCGCCCCCGCAGACGCGGATCGGAGTGACGGCCTGTTCTCGGGTTTAAAATTGCCAACTGGGGGAAAGGCATCCGAAAGCGTTTTTTTTTTTCTCTGAGACCCCGAATGGACAACTTTGGACCCCATGCGGCACCTTTAGGCCCCATTGGACCCCGTAGGACTCATTGGTCTCGGACTCCATTGGGCTCCTTTGGACTCCATTAAACTCAATGGATCCCTTGACCCCGTTGGCCATTGAAGCACTCATTCGGCACCGCTGGAAACCGTTAGAACACCCGTGCGGCTCCATTGGCACCCACATCCTTTGGGGTAGACATGGGAGTCATTGCCATGCCCAAAGAGCTCATGCTTATACCCAAGGAGTCCACTGTCATGCTTATGGAGCCATTGCCATACCCCAGGAGACCCTCACAATACCTAAGGAATGCATGGTCAGACCTACAGACCCCGCTGGCATCCCGAGCTACTCAGAAGGCGGAGGAACCGATCGCGCTACACATCGAAAACAGGCCCAGCGCGGCAAACATGTCACAGCCGCCGCGACGCTCACCCTACAAGATGGTGCAAGGCGGCTTGCGGACGCACCGGGGGGGGGGGGGGGGGGGGGGGGCGTTAAGAGAAATCCAACGCCGAGCAATTCAGAATGCGGAGGAGACGATCGCACTCCGCCCTCCTCGATCCTGTTCCTTCTCGGGACCCAGGACTGCGGACGCTGGAATTCTTGGCGGGAGCTGCCGTTCCTTCGGCGGCATGCCGCAATCGGGAAGACATGGAGGAGTGAAAGATAACGCCTTTTTCCGTCTCCTCCTCGACCTCCTGCCCTTCCACGCGAAAGGCAAGCAGGGGGCCTGTCGGCGCACCTTTGACGTGCCACTCGAGGGCGTCGCGCCCACCGTCTGGCGCTGCGCAAACGCAGCAAAGCATCCAACCTGCCGCTGCGCGATGGCCCGATTTGAAGCGAGAGCTCGGCTCGACTCTGCGGCAGCGCTGGTAACTTCGCCAGCGTCAAAAGGGGAGAGGAGAGCCTTGAAACCCACCTGCTCAGCAAGGGGGGCATCCCTGAATTCCCAGCGATGTCGCCCAGCGTCTTGCAAATGGCGATCGTGGGATAGCAGGCGATGCCGCGCGCGCCAACCATGCAAGGCACCTCCTGGTCGCACGGGATAACGGCCGCGCTGGCAAGACAGCGCATCTGGCCCTGCATGCGGTCGGCGAAACGCAGCGACCGCGCAGCAGATGCAGCAGAGAGACGGCGCGCCCTGCTTGCCGCGGAACTCCATCTCGAGGCAGCACATCGCCTCGCTCGCCACGCACCCGATGCACCCATCCCCGAAGAGGCAGCCGTCGTACATGCAGCTGCGCGCGTCGGTGACACTGATGGCGTCGTTGTCGAGCGCGCCCCCAAAGCCCCCCCCCCCCGGCTGCAAGCGCCCCTTGGGGAACCTCGCGCCGAAAGCCGTCAGGCAATGGGCCCGGGGCCCCCTGGTGATGATGACGAAGATCGTCGGTCGTTCTTTGGCACTTGCTACCGCCACCTCTACATCCTCGCTGGATACCTCTGCCACCCAGCACTGGCTACGAGCATGTGCCAAAAACGACTGCACCACTTCGCGACCAGGTACAATATGGACCCTGTAAGGCGCCACATGGCCCCCCCTGGAACGCGCTGCGCCCTCGCTGAAATACGCGCCCAAGTTTCAGCCCCGGCAATGGGAGTCGCCCTTCGCTCTCGCGAACTTCCAGCGCGAATGCCGATGTGATTGCTGGGTGAATGCCAGCCTTTTCGTAAGCGCGAGACCATCTGCGACGGTTGATTGTATCGCATGTTTTGTATATGTCCCCGTCAAATATCAACGGGTTGGCACCGCATTCAATTCGCCCCTCAATCAGCCGACGCAAAATGAGCAACACTTCAGCAGACTGAAAAACAAGTCGAAAAGGCAAACTGACAATCGTTAATGGCCACGTTCCTGAGACAGGCCACGTCCGACAATAACATGCTGCACAGTTTCGAGACAACGGACATAACTGCGATGGGCCGCCAGTTGCGCATGAGCATCGGGTTCATGACCTTCTCAATCAACAGCAGAATTATCTCGTGAATCGTGACGTGGAAACCCTCCTCCTCCGTCTGGTTGGGATTCAAGATCCGCTTCGAATATATATATATATATATATGAATATATACACACACATAAAAATGTATATGTATATATATGTATGTAAATGTGTGTTGTACATATATATACATAGAAACATGCAATCATCTCGTAAACGTCGCCAGGGTGCTCCTGAAACATCTTGAAGTCTCAGCCGTCGCTCAGCCCTTCGCAGCTGCACGTCTTGCCGCGCCTCAGCTCAGCGACCAACTCCCGGATCCGGTAGGGGGTCACCTTGCGCAAGAGACCGCCCACTTCATCTCGGCGCCACCGTTTGCACCGGGGGGCGCTCGTAACTTTAGAGGCGGGTGCCGACGAAGCTGCGCAAGACCACTCGCGGCAGAATTCTTCGTAGTAGGACGTCGCGATGTCCTGCATCTCCCCCGCATCCGTCGTCGCAGAGCCGTCTGCGCGTCGCAACTGGGGCTCGCAAGGCCAACTCCGCATCCAAGCGCACTCCCACGCTTGAGCAAGTATTCGCATTGCAACTTGAAGCTCTCCTGAGAATTATGCTGCACCTAGCGTGCGGCAGTGGCGCACAAACAAGCGAGTGCCTTGACTGACGTACCATGTCAAGGTCTGCACCGCCTTAACTGAACCATCAATGGATGATCGCGTTGCAGCTGAACTCGCGCACGCCGTTGGACATGACCAAATTTCCCAGACGCTTCGCGGGTCAAGGCAGCTACCTCGATCACGGGTGGCACCACCTCCTCCCGCCCGCCATGGTTCAAGATCTCTCGAGTTGCAGCTTCATGCTCCATCCGCTCTACAATTTGAGACGCAGTAGTAACACGCGCCGATGAGTTGCGGGCGGTACCGGTCTGTGCCCGAAAATATTCGCATCGGGGTCTAACCAAATCTCCGCAGGGCACTCCGCGTAAGTGAATTTCTTCCTCTGGTACCGAGTGGCAATCGAGCTTATCAAGATAGTCATGTTCATCCCAATGGCATGGAAGGCACGGCCGACGACTGACCCTGCACGGCTTCGCGCCGTCACCAGCACAAGCCTCTGCAAGCTCGCCCGCCACCTCATTGCCGCAATGCGGGGCATGCGATTTGACCCAAGCAGGGTCGATCACGTTGAACTTCTCCGCGCGCGCCTTCCGGACAGATCGTGGGCCACACACCAAAGCTACATTGAATCGCGGCTGAAGCTGTTCCAATATTACTAACTTCTGCAAGTGCTTCGAGTCAAACGTGGATAGTACGGAAGCGCCTTCCGGGGCGAGAGGTATTGGAGAACGGAGCTGCCCAAGAAGCCACAAACAACATTCCAGGGCAGCCTGTGGCTCGGCGACACCGCTGGACAGACGAACGGCCCCAACGAACAATTCTTCGTCCGTCTCCTCCGCCCCCCATTCGATATCCCTGCCTGTCGGCAGGTTTTTGAGCAACGCTAAAAGTAAATGGTCGGAGGCGGTCGCCTCCGAAAGCACAGGGCGCCAAGGGCAGTGATCGAACGCAGGGCCTCGGGCCGACACGCAGTCTATCTGACTCGGCGCGCACCGCAGGCCATGGTAGCACGCGTCGCTCCCAGCGCCCAAACTCGCATCGTAGAGAGTATCGAACACCCGACTATCCTCCGCAAAGATGATCTCCGCGAGACGCAGAGCCTTCCAACGAGAAGAACGTAGAGAAGAACCAAGAACAGGACCAATGAGATGAAAGCCAATATCCAAATCTGCAAATTTTCAATCAGCATCGATACTGCACAAAAGGGAAGCTTCACTAGGACACGACCTGAGTATCGTCTCGCAATCTGTCAAGCTCTGTCCAACTTTGTCCGTGAGATGTTCGAATCAAGGTGGCTGACACGAAAAACAGCTCGCCCAAAACTGGATGATTCATCCCCAATCCCACTTGGCATCCCTGAAAAGAAGGGCCCCCAACGACGAAGCTGACCAAAGACTCGTGGATGATGATGCCAGGCACACTGAAACCGCACAAGAGGGTGTCCGAGATGATCTGGTGGCCATCGACGTCCTGAGGTTACGGATTCTATTCTGCTTCGGTGACTTCCTGAGCTAAAATGACTCACCATTCAGATTCTCGCTGCATGCGTATACCAAAGCGTCTCGAAGTAAAGATTGCGCCAGCCTCCGGAGGTTCCACGATAACGCCTTGAAGCTCACCCCTCCGCGGCTGCGTCGAAAACGGCACGGGACTCAACGCATTCCGGACGCTTTGATCGCCTCCAGATGGTTGTCCAAATCCACCGCCACACCTGCGGCTGTGAGCTGGACCGCCGCTCCCACCACCACCTTCATCAGGTGCGTGTTCTTGTCCGACGCGTAAAGATTGATCGGCCACGGGGCTGGCGTGAAAGGAAGCTTCTCACACACGAGGATCACGTCGCTGTAGTCGGATATCTTCACCCCGTTCAGCACCACCTGCTCGTCGACCTTCGCCTCGAGCTGCTCTACGACCACGTCCCTCGCCTTGGCCACGCGCTTCCCCATGTCCTGCTCCCAATCAAACTTGTCGATGCCGTGCCATAGCATCCTTTTCGAAGTGTCGTTCGGGTCCACTGGCCTGGAGGGATCGGCCAAGTTAGCGGAGATCTTCTTACCCTTGTAGGCCTTCCAGAACCCCACATCTCATCGGAATTGTGAAACCATATCTGAACACGAGTGCAGAATGACCCACAGCCAACCACCTGCTTGTATTTAGTGCTGTTGGTGTTCAACTCGTCTTGCAATAACTTGACGATCTTAACGGCATCGTTGTAAACGACCCCCCAAACTACGCAGCAACGTCTCTTCTTCAGGGGCACGAAACCAGGAGAATACGCTGTCCCTGCTGAAGGCAATGCAGCGCTGACGATCGCGTTGCCCCCTTGGCCTCCTGCAGCCTTCCATTTCCTCCCAGCTCCCACTCGCCCTTCTCCACCTTCTCTCTAACCTTGACTAAATCCTGAAGCTGCTCGGAGTGCGTCGCAAGCGTGGCGCCCTGGTCCTTCACCTCCCAGTTCAGCGTGTGAGGGTCTGCTTCACTGGCTTGAGCTGCCCCTTAACGCTCCCCACCGAACGTCTCCTGTCGCACTGCTAGGAGGGCCGACATCTCGCTACCAAGGCCGTGTTTCGCCGCGACGGCGCTAGCCTCTGACGCTCCGCCTGCCACCCGGCCACGTTTGACTCGGTCCTCACTTCCCCCATCTGCTCCGTTCAGTTCCTCGTCGCTGACGTCGAAAAGAGGCTCGGCCTGAGGCGAGCGAGCACACAAAGCGCACAAAGCGGCTTGAGCCAAAATGGCTACGGAGATCGTGCAGGGGCAAAATTGGAGGGGGTTGACCCGGTTCAGCTCCAGGAGTCGACTGCACGCAAGAGCGACCGTAGGTAAGAGTGAGTGCCCAGCTTCGGGGGGGGGGGGCGCTGGCAGGCCAGATCCGAGCGCGCAGGCCGGTGCTGGGGGGGACCCCGTGTGAGCGCACCAGAGGGCCACTCCAGCGGAGTGGCCACGCTTACGCGAAGCCGGAGGAGTGGAGTCAGCACTCCTACACGCAGGCCTGTCTGGAGAACAGTCTGGGAAACAACGATGAGCTGATGCGCAACCCCGAGCGGGATCCCGCGCCGACCCGCTCGGGGCCCCCCAGCGGGCGGGCGCAGATGTTCTCTCGGAGGTGACGCATGGGGGCGACAAAGCCCAGGGGAGAGTAAGACACGCATCCAGGGGCACCGATGGGCCATGCCTTCGGCGAGGATCCCAGGCGAATGCGTGCAATGCCAGCCCCTGGGCCATTCGCCCCTATCGCCGCCGCCGATTGTCTTGCAGTGACTTCCTGTGAAACACAGGCCTAACACCCCCCGTGGGCCCAGCGGCGGTGCGACGAGCCACGAGGCTCGCGGGACCCCTCGGCAGGGCCCCACCGGGCGTCCCTCCCAGGCCAGGAGACGGAGAAGGCAAACGCGACACGACATTACGATTGCTCGCCCGAACAGCCCAACACGCCCAAGGGGCGTGCGACTTTCAATTCGCCGGCCCAACGGGCCAGAGGCGTGCTAAGATCTCCGGTAACTGCTAAATAATACTTCTACTTCGCGCGCGCGGGGCGGCCCCTGGGGGTCCCCGGACGAAAAGTACCCCGGGCGATCCCCGGCAGACTCGGATCAGAGATGGTTTTCCTCCTGGGCGCCGCCCCCGTGGACCTCCAGAGAGCCCCAAGAAGGGCCACGAGGCCGCCAAGAGCCCTCCAAGATGGTTCAAGAGTGCTCCGAGATGCCACACGATCGTCGATCGTTCCAAGACGCCCAAGATGGCCCCCAGACGCCCCAAGAGGCCTCCAAGAGCACTCCCCAGAGGGCCCCAAGAGGCAAAATTCATTACTTGTCCTTAGGTTTGGGGCATATGTTCGCGTGTCCATCTTTTCGGCTTCCCGACGCCCCAAGACGGCCCAAGAGGCCCCCAAGATCGCCCCAAGAGGACCCAAGAAGCTCCCAAGAAGGCCCCAAGATGGCCCAAGAGGGCTCCCAGACGGCACCAGAGGCATCCAAGACGGCCAAAGAGGGGCCCAAGAGGGCCCCAAGCGATGCCCCAAAGGGGGAACACAAAGCAAAACTTCGAGCCCTCGGCCTTAAGAAGCCCCCAGGAGGCATCAAGAGGCCCCTGAGAGGCCCCAAAAGCCCCCAAGAGGCCCTCAGGAGGCCCCCAAGCGACGCTGAAGAGGCCCCCCAGCGGCCCCAAGAGGCTCCCCAAATGCCCCCTCCAGCACGCAAGCAAATGCCAACGACCCGACGCGTTAAAGAGCCCACCACAGCTCCCGAAAGTCCCCAAATCGGACAAGGCTCCGAAGAGGCCCGAAAAATAATCATCAACACGTCAGCCTAAGAAACTGCCTAGAGCTCTCCGCAGCGACCCCGAGCGTACCCAGGAGGACTCTAACCTTCTACCAAGGCACGGTGGCAGGATCCCCTTCGACACTTTTCGGCCCTCCTGGACAGCCCCGGCTAATCTCGAAAGTCTGCAGAGGTCTCTCGGGCCATCTTGCCACTCTCGCCCCGCTGCTGCCCAGCTACGCGTCTTCCACAAGCGCGGTGGCGGATATGCGCGGCTCAGTCATGCGAAATGGGCCGGCGGAATGAGCGAAGCCATTCAATAATTGTTGCGTCAGCGGGAATCCCGCACTCCGACGCGCAGTCCAGCAACATATCAAATACACCCCCCCACGCGTAATCTTGGGCGTACTGGGCGGGTCGGCCGCCCTCAACCTCCAACCCACGCACAACCTCGACTTCCCCAGCTGCGCTGCGAGATGTCAGGGCACCCCTCTCGCCTTCTCTTCCCCTTCCTCCCCTCTCCCATGCCATACCCCCCATCCTCCCCCTCCCCCAACCCAAACTTCCCCTCCCCGGGGCGCGGCCGCCGCTCCCGCTGGCCGCCGCGCCGCCCTTGCCGCCCTGGGGCTTGCCGCCCTTGGGCTGCTGGCCTGCGCCGCCCTTGGGCCGCGGCGCCCAGCCCCCGCTGCTTGGGGGCTGCTGCCACTCCGCGCCGCCCTTGGGCTGCTGCCACTCCGCGCCGCCCGTGGGCTGGTGCCACTCCGCGCCGCCTGGAGGCTGCCACCCCGCGCCGCCCTCGGACTGCCACCCCCCGCCGCCGTTGGGCGGCCACTCCGCGCCGCCCTTGGACTGCCAGTCCGCGCCGCCCGGGCGCTGCCACTCCGCGCCGCCGGGAGGCTGCCACTCGCTGGCGCCGGGAGGCTGCCAGTCCGCGCTGCCCGGGGGCTGCCAGTCCCCGGTGCCCGGGGGCTGCCAGTCCGCGCCGCTGCCCGGAGGCTGCCACTCGTTGGCACCAGGGGGCTGCCACTCCGAGCTGCTGCCAGGGGGCTGCCAGTCTGAGCTGCCCTGCTGCCACCCACCGCCGCTATCAGACTGCCACTCGTCGCCGCCCTGGGGCTGCCACTCCGTGCCGCCCTTGGACTGCCACTGTGTGGCCTGACGCGCGCGGGGGACAGGCAGCAAAACAAAGAGCTGTCAAATGCGCCAGCATGGAAAGAGCCAGTATATATATATATATATATACACACACGATTATGATGCCGCTGGGCAACCCAAGGACTATGTCGCCCAATGATTGGATTTGGTATATATGTAAATTATGGGGGGTTCGACGCGGAAACCCCAGGGAACCAAGCAAATGAGAGGCTGCAATCTGACCGTCCCCCACTAAGTCGGACATGGGGAAATCAATAATGCTGGGACGCACACAGAATGAATAGCCTGTGAAGAAGACCCTCCTGCCGAGTCGGCATATGGGACAAACTTCCATGGATTATCCGTGGCCGTTCATCAAAACACTTCATTCGCGAGACGCCTTCCATGGAAGTTGCCCATTCCAAGTCGGAGTTTGCCCAAGCTGTCGCGTTGTCCGTGGATGAAGGGTATCCCCTTCCCGCCAGCGGGGACTCGTGCTGATCGGTTCCTTCTCAGGGCTGGCGGCAAGGGTCGTAAGGCCCTTGGAATACGGCCACGCCAGCAGTCCCAATCAGGGTGGTCCAGCAGGAAGATCCGCCTGCCACTGCGCAAAGTGCGAGATCTGATTTGAACCTTTCATTTTTATACATTGGACAGTCTGCCTTGCAACCTGGGCCCCATCCTCTGCCACCTTGACCCGCCCCAGAACCCCCTATGATGCCAACTTGGGCAAGACGGGTCCAAGATCCGCCACCATGCCCCTCGCACGCTGAGGCATAGTAGAATATCAAAAGTTGTCTGGTAGGGTTTCTGTGATAGTCTAAGGGGCCCTCCTCCCATATACTAGCAGAGTGTTACAAGGGCTACATCCCCTAGTAAAGAACACACTATAATTTTGTTGTTAAAAAACATGTGCATACAAAAACCCGCCCTTTTTGTCTGCTCTGGTGCCGAGGCTGACTGTCACGGCGGCACCACCGGGCGGACAAGTCGTGCCCCCCTTTGTGGAAACAACAGAATTACTCGTGCAAGCTATCGTGTCCGGCGCGAAGCCGCTGGGAGGAAAATAGTGAATTTCCCCTCCTTGCGCCGGCCGCAGGCCGGAGGAGTCAGGGGGGTGAGGAGGAGGAGGAGGAGGAGGAGGAGGAGGAGGAGGAACCGAGAACGGACAGTGGCGGTGTGTGTGCGCGCGCACAAAACTCCTTTTATGGTCCCAGCGACCACTTATATAATGAGGTTACACAGAATGACTCTAGAAAGGTTGACGCACAATGCCTATTCAGGAAGAGCTCATGCGGCGAAGTGGCAGGTGGAAAACATCCCCAGAAACCCATCGAGACGGGGGCGGGAGCGGGAAGGGGGGAGCGAGGGAGGAGAGGGAGGAACAAAGAGGAAGGGCGACAGAAAGCCACAACTGCTTGGGGAACGCCTGTGGGTGAAAACGGTTGGGCGCACACACTCGCCAACTAAACAAAACATCCGAACGATGGCGCACGGGCGCTCACGCGCCCAGCACCGCGCGTGGAAACCATGACGATGACGGCGTCAGGGCGAGCCTGGCGTGAGGCCAGAGGCCAGGGTCAACCAGCAGCGGGCGCGGACATGCCCACACGCAGTGCTCATGCACGCGGTACGCTGGAATGCAACCAATTGGGAGGAGCAGGAAGAGCGGAGGAAGGAGAAAGGGACCGTCCCGCCAACAGCGGCGCGCCCACGGCCCGGCTGGTATCGCCATGCCCGCCTGGATTGCAAAACTCTCCGGCACCACGGAGGAGGAGGGAGGAAGGGAAGGAGGGACACCGACGGCGGACGACGGAGGGGAGGAAAGAAAAGGGAAATGTCCTGCCAACAGCGGTACGCCCACAGCTCCCGCTGGCATAACGGCGCGTCCACGGCTCCAGCTGGCACTCTCCAGTCGGTCGGGACTGCAAGAGTCTGTGGCACCACAGTGGAGGAGGGAGCGAGGGGAAGAGAGACACCGATGGCGGACGACGGAGGGGAGACAGGAGAAGGGGAACGTCCTGCAAACAACAGCGCGCCCGCGACCCAGCCGGCCCAAGGAGGCAACCAAATGCTCGCGCCGAGCATCCCGGCCTCCAGCCGCCCAGATAGCCTGGACCAACACGGTGGCACCAGCCTCAAGATTGCAGCCCGAACCCGTACTGCTCCAAGTCATGCTGCTGGCGCCCGACGAGCAGCCCAAAGTCGTACGGCAAGAGCCCATGGTGCACGGAGAAGCCAGGGGAACCACAAACGCTCCCGAGGGCAAATCCTGGGGCTGCACGGCTCTGCTGGGGCTTGGTGCTGGAGCCATTCGCCGACCTCGCGGCGTCATCGCGGTAATGGTGTAGGCGCCGGCGTTGGTGCTGGCGCCATCGCAGGCGTGCATGCTGGCGTCGGTGCTGGCGTCGGTGCTGATGTAGGCGTCGGCGTTGGTGCTGGCGTCGGTGATGACATCGGCGCTGGTGCAGGCGCTGGCCTTGTTCCCGGCGCAGGCGTTGGCGTTGGTGCAGCCGCTGGCGTTGGTGCCGGCGCTATCACAGGCGTTCATGCTGGCGCTGGTGCTGGCGTCGGTGCTGCTGTACGCGTCGGCGTTGGTGCTGGCGTCGGTGATGACATCGGCGCTGGTGCAGGCGCTGGCCTTGTTCCCGGCGCAGGCGTTGGCGTTGGTGCAGCCGCTGGCGTTGGTGCCGGCGCTATCACAGGCGTTCATGCTGGCGCTGGTGCTGGCGTCGGTGCTGCTGTACGCGTCGGCGTTGGTGCTGGCGTCGGTGATGACATCGGCGCTGGTGCAGGCGCTGGCCTTGTTCCCGGCGCAGGCGTTGGCGTTGGTGCAGCCGCTGGCGTTGGTGCCGGCGCTATCACAGGCGTTCATGCTGGCGCTGGTGCTGGCGTCGGTGCTGCTGTACGCGTCGGCGTTGGTGCTGGCGTCGGTGATGACATCGGCGCTGGTGCAGGCGCTGGCGTACGCGCCAGCGCAAGCGCTGGTGTTCATGCTGACGTCAGTGCTGGCGTCCGCGCTGGTGTAATTAGGCGCTGGTGTTGGTGCCGGCGCCATCGCAGGCGTGCCTGCTGGCATCGGTGCTGGCGTCGGTGCTGCTGTAGACGTCGGCTTTGGTGCTGGCGTCTGTGATGACATTGATGCTGGTGTAGGCGTTGGCGTTGGGGCCGTCGTAGGCGAAATCGTTGGTGCTAGCGCTTGCGCGCACCGGTCAGCTGGGCAGCTAACCGGTGCGCAGTGGTCTGGCGTCGGTGCTAATGTGGGCACTGGTGTTGGTGCCGGCGCAGGCTCCGGCGTTCGTGCTGGCGTCAATGCAGGCGTCGGCGCTAGTGCAGGCGCTGGCCTTGGAGCCGGCGCAATCGCAAGCGTTCATGCTGGCGTCGATGCTGGCGTCGGCGCTGGCGTACGCGCCGGCGTCTGTGCTGGCGTCGGTGCTGGCGTCGGAGCTGGCGTAGGCGTCGGCGTTGGTGCTGGCGTCGGTGATGAAAACGGAGCTGGTCTATAGGCGCTGGCGTTGGTGCCAGCGCAGGCGCCGGCGTTCGAGCTGGCGTCAGTGCTGGCGTCGGCGCTGGTGTAGGCGCTGGCGTTGTTGCCGCAACGATCGCAGGCGCTCGTACTGGCGCCGGTGCTGGTGGAGGCAGTGGCGCTGGCGACGGCGTAGGCGCAGGCGTCGGTGCTGGCGTCGGAGTTGGTGTAGGCGCTGGCGTGTCGGCGGAGATGGTGTAGGCGCAGGCGCAAGCGGTCGTGTTGGCGCCGGTGCTGATGCAGTCGCTGGCGATGGTGCCGGCGCCATCACATGCGTTCATGCTGGTCCCGGTGCTGGCGTCGGTGCTGCTGTACGCGTCGGCGTTGGTGCTGGCGTCGGTGATGACATCGGTGCTGGTGCAGGCACTGGCGTCAGTGCCAGCGCAGGCGCTGGCGTTCGTGCTGACGTCAGTGCTGGCATCCGCGCTGGTGTAATTAGGCGCTGGTGTTGGTGCCGGCGCCATCGCAGGCGTGCCTGCTGGCATCGGTGCTGGCGTCGGTGTTGCTGTAGACGTCGGCTTTGGTGCTGGCGTCTGTGATGACATCGATGCTGGTGTAAGCGTTGGGGTCGGGACCGTCGTAGGCGAAATCGTTGGTGCTAGCGCGTGCGCGCACCGGTTAGCTGGGCAGCTAACCGGTGCACACTGGTCTGGCGACGGTGTTAATGTAGGCACTGGTGTTGGTGCCGTCGTAGCCTCCGGCGTTCGTGCTGGCGTCAATGCTGGCGTCGGCGCTGGTGCAGGCGCTGGCCTTGGTGCCGGCGCAATCGCAAGCGTCCATGCTGGCGTCGATGCTGGCGTCGGCGCTGGCGTACGCGCCGGCGTCTGTGCTGGCGTCGGTGGTGGCGTCAGAATTGGCGTAGGCGTCGGCGTTGGTGCTGGCGTCGGTGATGAAAACGGAGCTGGTGTAGGCGCTGGCGTTGGTGCCAGCGCAGGCGCCGGCGTTCGAGCTGGCGTCAGTGCTGGCGCCGGCGCTGGTGTTGGCGCTGACGTTGTTGCCGCCGCGATCGCAGGCGCTCATACTGGCACCGGCGCTGGTGAAGGCAGTGGCGCTGGCGACGGCGTAGGCGCAGGCGTCGGTGCCGGCGTCGGAGTTGGTGTAGGCGCTGGCGTGGCGGCGGAGCTGGCGTAGGCGCGGGCCTCGGCGCAAAGGTAGCACTGGCGTTGGTAATGGCGACGGCGCTGGCGTCGGTAACCGTGCGCGGGCGATAAGCATCACCAGGGGATGATCTGTCTCGGGTTCTCGCGGGGAAAGCAAAATATTCTCCCGGGGATGAGAATGAGGATGATGATGATGATAACAATGATGCTGATGATGATGATGATGATGATGACGGTGATCCTGGGCGTTCGGCACAAGACTGGCTCGAGAGATCTCGAGACTCGTGGCTCTACAACTTGCCAGCAATCGCTCGGCGCATTACTGACTCGAGAGATCTCGAGGCTCGTGGCTGTACAACTTGCAAGCAGGCGCTCGGCACCAGACTGACTCGAGAGATCTCGAGGCTCGTGGCTATGCAACATGCCAGCAGGCGCCCGGTACGAGACTGACTCGAAAGGACCTCGAGGCTCGCGCCTACCCCTTGTCAGCGCAAGAGAGCTAGCTCCTTGGCCGTCGCCAAGTCGTTGTCGCTGGCGTCCTTGAGCTCGTTGATCCACTCAGTGGCGCGGGCGCGCATCGCGTTCAGCGACGCGGGCGCCTGGCGGCCCTCGACTCGGATCTCGCGCGGGGCGCGCTCGATCCAGCGACTCGTCCACAGGCCGCAGCTCCAACCGTCTGCTTGGCACAGCTTGTTGCTCGGCGCAGGGCAACGCTCGCCAGGGCCAATGGCGCCGACCTTGCGAAGGATCCACGCGGCGGCCTCGGGGCCACGCGCGAGCCCCACCCGCGATTTCTGAGGGGGGGGGCGGGGTTCACTTCGGCAGCTCCCGAGCAAAGTGAACCTTACCTCTCCCCTTCAGAAATCGCGAGGTGTAGGCGTGAGTTCGCGCGTGGCCCTTTTGGGCCTGCTCGGCGTTCTCGGGCGGCTGCTTGAAGGCGTCGCGGTGCTCCACCGCGACGCCCCCGCCGATCCTCGAGACCTTGGCGGGAATTGCCGCAAGTGCCCCCTGCCCAGGGCGCCTCCAGGATTCGCTCCAAAACGGAGCGAAACACTGGGGGGACCTTGGGGGCGGGGCAATTGCAGCAACCGCCGACCTTGAGGTACGTGTAGTGCGCGGGCGCCTCGGAGTGCACGCAAACAGCACGTGCTGGGCCTCGTCGACCCTCTCGGCCCAGCGCATCTGCCCCTCGGGCTGCTAGGCGGCGGGTTCGTCCTCGCCCTGGCCCTCTCGGGCCCACGCGACGGCCGCCGCGGGCTCGACCGCCAGAACGGTCTCGGGCGCGCCCGCGCGCTCCTCCATCTCGCCCAGCAGCGCGTGCGCTGTGCCCAGCTCGAGGGCGTCGCCATTGACGATCAGCTCGCAATTCATGATCGCGTCCTCCTTGGCGAGCTCGGTGCGGCGAGCCTGTCTGGTCTGGCGCCAGTCGAGCTCGTGCGGCTTGGGGAACTTGCAGTCCTGCTCGGTCGTGACCTGTGGCGCTCGAGATTCGCGGGCCCTCATTGACTTCCGCCTGCTTCCGCCCCGCGTTGCCTCCGCCTGCTCCCGCCAGCTGTCCGCCAACATCCGCCGCTTCCGCCGTCGCTTCCGCCGTTTCCGCTAACTTCCGATTGCACCCGCCGCCCCAGCCGCCCCAGCCGAAGCAGGCGGAAGCTAGCGAGCGCCCGTGACCCCCCCAGCCTCGCTGCACTCGGTCTGGAAGATCGCCGCGGTCTCCACCTCGAAGACGCGCAGGCGGTGCTGATCCTCGGTGCCCAAGACTCGCCAGACGCCCCGCACTCTGCCGCGCCTGCCCTCGCACGCCCTCCTCGGCGGCGCGCGCCACCTTGCCGTGCCAGGGGGGCTCCTCGCAAGCCTCGGGTTATGTTTTCTTATTGGCCTTGTCCTGCTTCTCGGCGCCCTTCTCCGCTTGCTTCTTCTGCTTGAACTTCATGGGGAAGCGCGCGCGCGCCTGTGGCGCCAGCCTGTGAGCTTGGCCTTGGCGACGCCTCGGCTCAGGTGCTCGGGCGAGGCCTCGCCGCCAGTCTTGGCCTTCTCGCGCTGCCACTCGCGCGCGCTTGCCCGGGAACTGGCCCGCGAACTTGGGCGCCCACCTGTTCATGCGAGCACTTGCTCGTGAGAACTTGATCCGGTTCAGGAGGGCGCGCGGGAACTGGATCTCCTCGATCCTGTCCTCGGGCGGTCTGAGCATGTCTTCCTGCTCGTCGGTGAGCCCGAGGTCCAGCTCCCAGGGCGCAGGGGTTCTCGCCCTGCTCGCAGCCCCTCGCCAAGTCGTCGTTGTTGAGGCAGTTGCCGTCGAGGGCGCTCCATTCGGGCACGGGCAGCGCGCCCTCGGGCATGCTCTGGGCGCCCTCGAGGCGCCCCCTCGCCGGGCTGTTCTCGATGCCGCGGCCGGGCTTGATGGGGTAGCTCCGAGGCCCCATGCCCGCGACGACCTCGGACTCGCCTTGCCCTGTCGGCCAGACCGCGAGCATTCGGTTGGCTTGCGGCCCTTGTAGCGGCACCGCGTCCTTGTTCTTCTCGCGGAAGCGGGCGTAGGCATCGGGGGCGCAGTAGAGGCGCTCGTAGGGCCCCGATTGCGCTGGGGACATGTACTGCTTCTGGGGCTCGCTCTTGGCCTCCTGGATCCACTCTTGCCCCATGGCCCAGCGAATCTCGGCCTTGACCACTCGGATCTCGGCCTCGAGCTGGCTGCGCTCGCGGGCGCCGGGCTCTTGCGAGATGCTCGTGACGTCGAGGGCCATGTGCGCGTGAACGACATTCCTGAGCTACGCTCGGAGCGTCACTGCCTCGGTCCACTGGCTCGAAAAGCAGTCTGCAAACACGACGCTCTGGCCACGCTCCTGCTCGATTATGTCGATGGTCCAGCTTGCCGCCAGCTCGTCCGCCCAGGCACTCGGCTGCCCCCGCGCGTCGATGGCCCCGAAGACCCTCGCGCGGTGCTCCTCGGAGAACTCGAGCAGAGCGTTGCGCGGGCCCTTGAGCAGTGCTCCTAAGGGCTCGTCTGCTCGGGAGCGCCCCGCCTCGCCATCGCCCCGAACGCAGGCGACGTCGTGCCGCCAAGTGCCCACCTTGAGGTTCACGTGGCTGACTCGGCAGTGCCTTGCGCAGGGGGCGAGGGGCGCGCTGCGCTTCTTGGCTGACTCCGGCCCCCTGCTCGGGCCGAACCAGATCTCGACCGCGGAGATGTTGATGAGGGCGATCCTGCGCTTGACCCCCGCGCTCGAGTAGGCCTGCCCCACTTGCGCCTCGTGGTCGGGGTGCTCTGCCAAGTACTTGGCCTACACCGCCTCGGAAGCTGTTTTGTCCTGGTCGCGGTGCGTCTCGCGGCGATTATTGCGACGGTTCTCGATGCGTTCCCTGGAGCCTGCGGCGTGGACCTCGCTCTCGCGGACGCGCGCCTGCTCCTCGCCCCGGAGATTGAGCGAGAGCGCGGCGGCGTCGACAACGACGGCGCCTGTGCCGGCCCTGTGCCGGGCGAAGTTCTCAGGGCCCCCGACGCGGAGGACGAGGTCCTCGGATCCGCTCCATCGCCACCAGGTCCACGAACCTAGTCGTAGAAGTAGTAATAGTAGGAGTAGTAGTAGTTACTCGTTCGTAGTAGTGGCAGTGGCAACGCTATTGCTGCTTGTAGTAGTTGCTAATAACACAAACTGCTTGTAATAAGAAAACTTACAAGTGGTAGTAGTTACCACTAGTGGTAGTAG
Organism: Prorocentrum cordatum; assembly: GCA_963575745.1. Classification (NCBI taxonomy): domain Eukaryota; class Dinophyceae; order Prorocentrales; family Prorocentraceae; genus Prorocentrum; species Prorocentrum cordatum. The sequence continues at coordinate 1,118,168 of CAUYUJ010004669.1, forward strand.
TAGCAGCAGCAGTAGCAGTAGTAGTAGTAGTAGTAGTCGTAATAGTAGTAGTAGTAGTAGAACTAAGAGTAGTAGTAGTAGTAGTAGTAGTAGTAGTAGTAGTAGTAATACTAAGAGTAGTAGTAGTTACTCGTGGTAGTAATAGTTACGAACACTAGTTACTGGTAGTAGTTACTGGCCGGTTCGAAGTTATTAGTAGTAGTTACTAGTTGTAGTAGTAGTAGTAGTAGTCGTAGTAGTAGTAGTAGTAGTAGTAATAGTAGTAGTTGTGGGAGTTTGTCGTAGTAGTAGTAGTAGTAGCAATAGTTCTACGATTAGTAGTAGTAGCTGGCACTAGTAGTAGTAGCAGTAGTAGTCGTAGTAGTAGCTACTCGTAGTAGTAATGACTCGTAAGGGTAGTAGTAGTAGTAGTAGTTGAGGTTGTTGTTGTAGTAATACTACGAGGAGTAACTAATGGTAGGTAGTAGTAGTTGTAGTTACTAGTAGCAGGTACGAGTAATAGCAAGTACTTGTAATAGTACTAGGTACTATTCGCATCGACTCGTTGTAGCAGTTCCTAGTAGTAGTAGTAGTAGTAGTAGTAGTAGTAATAGTAGTACTAGAAGTAGTAATTACTAGTAGTAGCAATACAAATTGTATGCACTAGTAGTTAATAAGACCATTACTACGGGTAACTACTGCTACTACTACTACTACTACTACTACTACTACTACTACTAATACAACCTGTCGGCCGCGGCCCAGGTCAGCTCGGCCTTGTCCTTGCTGAGCGTCTGCTTCCTCTGGTCGGAAAGGCGCCGGCCCCCGCGCCCGCTCGCGCTCAGCCTCGGGGGGGCGAACTCGCCCGCCCACTGCGTGTCCTTCTTGGGCGTCTGGGTGATCTGGAAGGTACTCAGGCGCTTGGTCGCCCCACGAGGATCTCGGCGCCGCGGCTCTCGTGGCCGATCTTCTGGAGGTGGGGCCGCCTGTCCTGGTCGAAGGCCATCTCGTAGCGCAGCCACGTGATAATGTCATTATTCCTGGCCCCGCGGCCGGGCTCGCGCCCCCGCTTGGGCCGGCGCTCCAGGCGGTGCGCGATGCCCTCGGAAGGGCGCTCGGCGGGGACTTCACCTCGGATCTCGCGGGACAGCCTGGCGCCTCGGCCCCTCACTGTGCATGCCCTGGTACACTTGGGCGCGCCCGCAGCCTCGGATTCCATTCTTGTCGAGCCTCGCCGTGCCAACCTTCTTCTCGAGGGCGGCTTGAGCGCGCCATCGGGTAACCGTCTCGCGGCTCCAGTGCCACTTGTTCTGCGGCTCGGCCCTCGCTGCGGCGGGCAGGGCGGCGAACTTCTCCACCTTGTGCTCGTCCGCGCGCTTGCTCCAGTCGAGGGGGATCTGGAGCTTGGACTGCGCCGAGGGGTCTCGTCGCAGCGCGGGCGCAGCTCGGGTTTTGCGCGCTCCATTGCGCTCCAAGTTCGTGCCCTGGGGTCCGCCGCCCTTGTCGAAGCCCAACGAATCGCGCGATGGGCGTGCCGACTGGGTGGCGGGGGCGCGTGCGAACGCCGCCACTGGGGCCGTCGGTGGAGCCCCAGGGCCACGAAATGTGCGAGGGTTGCGCCGACATGGGCGGCGGGGGCGCATGCGAACGCCGCCTCGGGGGCCTTCGGTGGAGCTCCGTAAGGGGCCACGAACCGCGCGAGGGGCGTGCCAGAATCGGCAGCGGGGGCGCATGCGATCGCCGCCACCTGGGTCTTCGGTGGGGCCCCCTATGGGGCTGAGAAACGTCTGCGGGGTGCGCCGATATATATATATATATATATATATGTGGCGGCGTCGCATGCAAACGCCGCCAGTGGGGCCTCCGGTGGAACTCCCCATGAAGACACGAAACGCGCGACGGGTGCGCCACTATGGGTGGCGGGGACGCACGCAACATTGCCACTGGGGCCTTCGGTGGAGCTCTCTATGGAAGCGCGTCAGCGGTGTGCTGCCTGAGCGGCGGGGACGCATGCGACCACAGTCTCCGGGGGCCCTCGGTGGAAGATATAGTTGGCCACGACGCATGCGCAGGGTGTTCCGAGCCGGGTGCGGGGACGCATACGAACGCCGCCACTGGGGCCGTCGGTGGAGCTCCCCGCGGGGCCACGAAACGCGTGCGGGGTGCACCGAATTGGGCGGCGGGGACGCATGCGAAAACCGCCGCTGGGCCTTCGGTGGTGCACCATATAGGGCCGCGAAAACGTGTGAGGGGTGTGCCAAATTTCTTGGCGGGGACGCATGCGCAACACCACCGCTGGGGCCTTCGATGGAGCTCCTGTGGGGCCGCGAAGCGTGCGCGGGGCGTGCCGACACGGCAAATTGATGCGAAGGGCAGAGGCACGGAGGGGATGGGGGGAGGAGCGGGAGGAGGAAGGCGAGGTAAAGCGGGACGCGGGGCGCTATCTCTTCAAAGCGAGGGTTCGAAACCACAGGATTGCCGTCGTATATTATCCTGACGAAGGGCCAAATCATATACAGGTGTGGGTGTCGCCTTGGGTGGATATCACTGAGGGGCCACGAAGCGTTCAAACGGTGTGCCAACGTGGGGTGGGGGCGCATGCGGCCGCCATTATTGGGCCTTCGGTGGCGTTCCATATGGGGCCACGATACGTGTGAGGGATGTGCCGAAATGGAGCGGGGCCGCCGTGCGAACGTCGCCACTGGGGCCAGCGGCGAAGCTCCCCATGGCCAATGGCGCCACGAAGCGCGTGAGGACGTGTTGAAACGGGCGGCGGGGACGCATGCGAAAGCTGCCTCCGGGCCCTTCGGTGGAGCTCCATATGGGGCCACGAAACGGGACGCGCATGTGATCACAGCCACTGCTGCCTCCGGTGGAGCTGTGTATGGGGTCACGAAACGCCGTACTGAGTGGCCAGGGCGCATGTGAGCACAACCAGTGGGCCTTCTGGGGGGCTCCATTCGGGGCCACGAAACGCAATGCGTGGTGGCGTGGGACGCATGTGAACACCCCCGCTGGGGCCTTCGGCGGAGCTCCCCATTGAGACACGAAGCGCCGTACTGGATGGCACGGGACGTGTGATTACAGCCATTGGGGCTTTCGGTGAAGCCCCCCTTATGGGGCCACGAAGCGCCGTACTGGGTAGCGCGAGACGCATGTGATCACAGCGACTGGGGCCTTCGGTGAAGCTCCATAGGGGCCATGGAACGCCGTACTGGATGGCGCGGGACGTATGTGAACACAGCATGTGGGGCCTTCGGTAGAGCCCTCCATGAAGCAACGAAGCGCCGTACTGGGTAGCGCGGGACGCATGTGATCACAGCCGCTGGGGCCTTCGGTGGAACTCCCCATGAGGGCACGAACCGCCGTGCTGGGTGGTGCGGGACGTATGTGAACACGCCGTACTGAGTGGCGCGGGCGCATGTGAACACGACCGTTGGCCTTCGGTGGGGCTCCCTATGAGGCCACGTAGCGCCGTACTGGGTGGCGCGGGACGCAGGTGGGCACAGCCTCTGGGGCCTTCGGCTGAGCTCCCTATGGGGCCACGAAGCGCCGCACTGAGTCGCACGGGGCGCATGTGAACACAACCACTGGCGCCGTCGGTGGAACTCCATGCGGTGCCACGAAAAACCGCACTGGGTGGCGCGGGACGCATGTGATCACAGCCTTCCGTGGGGCTCCCTAACGGGGCCACGAAACGCCTTGATGGGTGGCGCGGGCACAAAAGATCACAACCATTGGGGCCTTTTGTGAAGCCCCCTGTGGGGCCACGGACCGCCGTGCTGGGTGGCGCGGGGCGCATGTGAATACAATCACTGGGGCCTTCGGTGGAGCCCCCTGGCGGGGCCACGAAACGCCGTGCTGGGTTGCGCGGGACGCATGTGTTCACAGCCACTGGGGCCTTCGGAGGAGCTCCATATGGGGCCACGAGACGCCGTACTGGATGGATCTGGGCGGCGCGGGACGCATGCGATCACAGCCGCTGGGGCCTTCGGTGGAGCTCCCCATGGGGCCACGAAGTGCCGTACTGGGTGGAGCAGGAGGCATGTGAACTCAGCCACTGAGGCCGTTGGTGGAGCTTCCTCTGGGCCACGAAACGCCGTACTGGGTGGCGCGGGAGGGGAAAGAGGGGGAAGAGAAGAATGAGTGGAGAGGAGGGGAGGGGAGGGGAGGGGATGGGTGGGGAGGGGAGGGGAGAGGAGAGGAGGAGGAGGAGGAGGAGGAGGAGGAGGAGGAGGAGGAGGAGGAGGCGGAGGAGGAGGAGCGCCGTCCCCTCAAACCGAAGACCCAACACCACAGGATGGCTGGGAAAAACTATGGTCCGTGCTCCCGGGGCAACGACCCCTAGTAAAGCACGATGGATCCGCGCTCCCGAGCCTCCAAGACGGACGAGGCAGGCCACTAAGACCACCAAGACGGCCTAAGTTGTCCAAGACGGCCCAGGATAGCCCCAAGACGGCAGAAGATGGCTTCAAGGCAGCCTGAAAAGATGCACCCAAGACGCCCAACGAGGGCGACCAGAGGACCCCTAGTAGCATTCGAAAAGGCCTAAGTCATAGATTTCCCCAAACATGTGTTCAACGATTTTGGCGGCTTCACCTTTTCGGATTGCCTTGGCGGTCCAGCAGGGCCCGCAACCGGCCGAATATCATCCAAGACAGCCTCAAGGCAACGCAAGAGGGCCTCTAGACGGCCCAGGGCGGTCCCGAGAGAGCCCCAAGCTGGCAGAGCTCCAAGACCGCGTTAGAAGGCTTCTCGACGGCCCAAGACGGCCCCAAAGCAGCCCCACGACGGGAGCAAGAGGCCCGCCAGGCGGTAAGCGGTAAAGAGGTCCCAAAACTGCCCAAGAAAGCTCAAAGACGGCCCAAGAGGGTCCCAAGTGACCCAAAGGACTCCCAAAACTGCCCCACAGGATCCGAAGAAACGACGGACGGGAGAGAAGAAGACGATGGCGATGAGAAGAAAGCCTCCGAGACGACGCGGAAAAGTGTGTCACATGTTGCGGCTCTCCCAAGCCTGGGGACACGAGAAGTAACACGTGACGGCCCCCCATGCCCCCCCCCCGAAGAGCCGCCACCCAGAACGCTGGGCTGACACGGTGGCGGGACTTGCTGCAGGCAGCTGGATAATCCAGAATGGACTGCAGATTCTCCCCACGAGTCCACAGGATGGCCTTCCAATCCTGCCGATCCCGATGGCATTCCTTGATATCTTCCGCTGCTCCCCTCCCGTTCCATGCCCTCCCTCGAACCCCCACAATTCCCAATGACATACACCCCCTTCTCCCAAGATAGTTGCCGCCCGTACGCGCTCCCGCCCCTCCCGCGCATCCCCTTCGCACGCATTTCCAGCAGATGCGTTTTGCTCACGCAGTGCTCCTAGGCGGAACGTCGCCGGTCCTCCAAGGAGAGCGCAAACGCTGCAGGATTGGCCACCTTTCAGGGCTGGAGCTCTCCGCCCGTCGTTCGGAATGGCGCTCTCGCCCCAGCGTGAGCCACGTCTCTGGATTCGACTCTTTTCTCGTCGTTGCCGTTTTCCTCCTCCTCCTGACGCTAACGCTATGGCTTACCCAACCTCGATTTCATCATCGTCCTGGTGCTCATTGCCCTCGCTCTCCTCCTCATCCTCCCCTCCTCCTCCTACTCCTCCTCCTCCTCCTCCTCCTCCTCCTCCTCCTGATACGCTTCCTGCCCGCCCCACTCCCACTTGCATGACTCCTGGTCCCTGCCGAAGATCTCCCCGCTCCCTTGCCAGCTGCAACAAGCGAAGATGGCCAAGGGGGTGAGCACAACGTACCTTTATCCGGGGGCTCAGGTCGCCCATACATTCCGCATCCGGCGAGGCTTCCGAGCGAAGACGGGCAATGCCCACGCGCCCTGGGCCAATCCCACCCTCCTTTTTTGCCATCCCCCGCCCCCTCCTTCAAGGGCGACGATGAGGGCGTATAGCCCACTTGCGGGCATTGCACGTTTTCACCGGGGAGACTCGCTGAAGAAATGGACCATCGGCGCCCCTGGATATGTGTATTGCTCCCCCGTGGGCTGTTCGCCCCTCTCGTCGCACCCGACTCCTCCCCGACCCCTTCCCGGTGGCCTGTGCCCCGGCGCTGCCTCCAGGCCCAAACGGCGGAGCGAAACCAGCACCCTTTCCGGACGGGGCGCCCGCGTGGGGACCTGCGGGGCGCGGGCGCGCGCGCGCGCGCGGGCGGCGTTAGCAGCAGCATCAGCATCAGCACCAGCATCAGTATCAGCATCAGCATCAGCATCATCAGCATCAGCATCATCATCATCATCATCATCATCATCATCATCATCATCATCAGCAGCATCATCATCATCATCAGCATCAGCATTGTCACCATCATCATCATCATCATCATCATCATCATCATCATCACCATCAGCAGCAGCAGCATCATCAACAACATCATGATCATCAGCATTTTCAGCATCATCCTCATCCTCATTCTCATCCTCCTCATCCTCCTCATCCTCCTCATCCTCCTCCTCATCATCAACATCAGCATCAGCATCGTCATCGTCATCGTCATCGTCATCGTCATCGTCATCAGCAGCATCAACAACATCATTACCATCATCCGCCGCTCGTCCTTCTCCTCATGATTCCTGGCTTCTCCTCCTCCTGCACGTGTATGGCCCTGCCACACTGCCCCCGTGTATGGCCGAGGCTGAACCTCGGCGGCCGCAGAGGCGTTTGGCCCGGCCGTCGAGGGCAGGAGCCCGGAGAGGTGCCCGACCCGCCTCACACGACCGGGAGCGGCAGGGCCACGAGAGCGAAGAAGAGAAAGGGCGGTCTTACCCGACATGGCATGCAGAGGAGGCCCGACCGCAAGAAACCTGCAACAAAAGACGCAAACCCTGAGACCCCAGGACGTCCATTGATCTTTGGTATGGGAACGTCACGCCTTCCACAGCAAGGCCATCGAGACCCAAGAAACCCAGGGCACCCTGGAGGCAAACAGGGTGTTTCTTGGCATGGGCCTCCACTGTAGCGACCTTGACATACGCGGGCCGCCAGAGAGGCACGCCACATTGGAAACGAGGGCGCTCACGCGCGACCTTACGCGGGCAGCTTACGCGCCAATGTCGGCGCAGCCGTCCCAACTGTCTTACGTCGCTCATGTATGGCACTGTGTTCTGTGCTCTCGTGGATGCCGTTCTCCCTGGCTACGCCAAGTCCGTGACCTGTCGACCCAGGCGTTGGTTCCTGACAACACCAGTGTCGCTCAACCTAGAACGATAGGCCATTTCCGAAACACACGATCGTTCAATATCGCACGATGTTGTATCGTTTGCGGCGTTCGACGTTGAACGCTGGCGGCGGGGTCGCCATCGGTCGACACGGCGTGAACCTACCGTATGTGGCTTCTTTCGGGCTCGAGCATCATGTTTTATGGACTGCCTGGACGGCCAGAGTTTTGCATCGAGTGTGAAGGGCTGACTCCCACGGCACCAGGGAGGTCCAGCCTGCGGTCGCGAGAACAGCCGTCGCGGGAAGGCAAGCACTGACGAGTCCTCCTGCTTCTCCGTCCCCTGCCCCATCCCCGCCCTCCTCCCTCTCCCCCTAGCCCATCCCACCTCTCCAACCGCGCTCCGCTGCTCTCCCCCCCGCTCCCCCAGGACCCGCTCCGCCATCCACCTGCCCCCCGCCCCCCCCCTCCAACGCGAGCCTTGGTGCCCCATGCCAGGGCGCAGCAGCGACGGCGGGCTCGACCCCGAGGCAGCGGCCTGGGTGCCGCTCGCGCGGGTTTGCGAACGGGGTCGCCTCGCATCTGCCCCCCACAAGACGAAGGGCAAGACGCTCCTCGACCTTTGCACTCAACCTCGTCGTCGTCCTCCTCCCGCTCCACCTGCCTCCGAGGAGCGAGGAAGTACAAGAGCATCCGCCGACCCCTCGGGGTCTACGGTCTACGGCGTGTGAGACTGTCGCCTCTCCCCAAGCCCCTCCCCCAGGGAACTCCGTTCGGCCAAAAGTGAGGGCGGTCCCGGCAGCCTCAGACATGTTCCTGGACGGCCTCCGACGGCTCCGCAATGGCTTCCTAGAGTATCCAAAATGGCCCCCACGTGCTCCCAGCTGGTACCCAGTCGCCCCGAGATGGCGTCAAGACAGCCCAAGAAGCCTCCAAGACGTCACCCGAGGGCGCCAAGAGGACCCCCACGAAGACCCCAACAGGCAAACAGTTGCCCCAATTATTTTCTGGCGATGACTGATTTTCGGAATATGATCGTGTATGTTTTTCCCATGCGTCCACGACTGCCTCAGAAACCGTCAAGGTCGACCCAAGACCGGCAAGAGGCCCCGAGAGGCCCCCAAAAGGCACAAACGAGCCCCCTGGAGGCTCCCAAACGGCCCCCCAGCAGCTTCAAACTGCCTTTGAGAGAGAGGTCCTAACGGGAGGCGAGAAGCTCCTCGCAGCCGTATTTACGCTCTCGGGGCCCTGGATGCCTGCCTTCTGGGCAGCGTTGCCGTGGGCAGGTTCGACGGTTGACGATCGAAAATCGATGCGAGCACGGATCGAGGAAACAAGGAGGGGGACAGAGATCGAGGAGGGTCGACTATCGAAGGGATGGGGGCGGAAGGAGGCAGGAGATAGGAGAAGAAGGAAGAGGGGAAGAAAGAGGAATGATAGGATAATCGGACCAACACATGAGTCAATTTCGGATGACACATTACGATCGCGGCATCAACGGGCCCTCAAGGGTCGGCGGCGTGGCGTAAGCAAGTGAATCTTCGTCGCGTCGGAATTGCCCTGTGATCGGATCTCTGACGGATACGCCTCCTGGTCGAGTCTTGCCCAAGCTTTGTACATGTCTGAGCAATGCGCGCTGGTCGATGTTGCGAGGTAAGCTTCGTCGCTGATGCTGCAGCACCTCTCCCAACGTGTGGCGCGCCAATTGCAGGACACCGCGGCCTGGAAAAACCACACGAAAAGGGAGAGGGAGGAGGGTAGCCCCCCGCCCCAGCGGCCCTCCAAACCTCACCGTTCCATTCGGCGGCGAACGAGGAAAGAAAGGAGAAAGAAGGCCCTCTCAGAAGGCGGCGGGGTTTCCTAGAAGCCTTACGGCCTTACCCTTACGACACAATTTCTGTGTCTTCTGGGAAAGCTTAGAAAACTGATGAAACTTCGGGATTTCCGAGCCTTCAGAAAAGGCCCGCCCCTTCTCACTTCCCTGGTCTCGCCGCCGAACTTTAGTTCGGTTGCTGATGCCCGTCCTCGCCTTACTCCCCTCCCACCCTCCCAAAGGGCGTACCGGTCCGGGCGGCCGCATCATCGGGCGCGCGGCGGCATCCCCCTTCGGGGATGTCCACCCCTGCCTGGGGCGCGGCTGTTGCGGGGATAGTCAGGGGATCAGGAGAACAAAAACGAATGGAAGCAAACATAGTGAAGACGATGAAACGGAGAAGCGGGACGAGGCCCACCCTTGTGTTTAGCCAGGTGTGACGTGTGAGCGGGGATTGTGCGAACACGTGGCTTCAGAGAGGCGTCCCAGAGCAAAGTGTTCGTTTCAGCACCGACGCATGTCCGCCACTATCGCAACTGCGCGGGGCCCTGCAAGAACCACATGAGACTATGGCTGAGCCACGCTGGAACCAGGGAGGAGCCTGGCCAGAACAACGGACACTGAGCGGGGCCATGCGACAAAGGGCTGGAACTAGGCAGAAGCCGCGTGGACCATTAGGGAGATTGCCTCGCGGCGTCATGCAAGTTCGCCATGCCCGCACACGCGACACGAGCCGAAACCGAAATCGATTTCCACGGGGCCACTCCGTATGAATACCTCAATTTTGGCGGCGCGTGCACCAGCGCAGGGCAAACGCAACGGTGCGCCGCTGGCTGCTCGGGAGGAGGCCCGCGCTGCCGCGCGGGCGCGGGGCCAACGTTGTTCGGGGAGGCGGCATCGGGCGCCGCCACCTTGCCTCGCCCAAGCGCACGACCAAACGCAGCCAGCGGCCGCGCCGCCACCACCTCGCGCACTCCGAAGGAGCACGACCAGGCGAACGCCCTCCAAGCGCAAACCCTCGCAAACGGGCGGGCCAGGCTGCCAGGGTGGGACAGAGCCCAGCGAACGCCCCAAGGCGCGAGCCCCCCTCCCACGAACGGGCGGGCATGGGCAGGGCTGGGCACAGGGCGCCGAGCGCGCCACGCGCTCGCTGGCCACGCGCGGCGCCCGCCAGCCCCAGCGCGCGCCTTCGCGCGACGCACGCCACGCAGTGCGCCGGGCGGGAGCGAGTGGGCAAACGAGAGCCGACCGCGCCTCCATCCAGCGCCCCACTGCTGGCGGCCACGCGTATCTCCCGGCTTCGGCGGCGCGTGCACCAACGCAGGGCGAACGCAGCGGCGCGCCGCTGGCTGAACACCATTGTCGCATTCGTAGAAGGGATAACGCATTCGGCGGTGGGCAAACCTCCCTTTAGTAAGCCTCCCCTTCGTGAAAACGGCCTGGGACCGAAACCGAAAATGGCCAATTCACGAATCGACGTGTCAGGGTACACCCTGCGAAATGCTTAAGAAATCATGGGTTCAGAAATTCAGAGTCTCAGAACTTGAATTAAAACCCAACGTTTCTATCAAAATCTTAGGACCTACATTGAAACATTAAGAATAATCGAGACTCTGGTCGAAAACTTGAGTTTTCTTAAGCATCGCCTAAGGTGTAGGAGGTCTGTCCACCCCCGACGCATGTTATCCTGTGGGGGGGGCCGGGAGGGGGTAACGGCCACGGGGGGCGCGGCGCGCGCCCCCCGATGCGCGCCGCCTACGTGGTCGTCGTCCTCGCCGTCGTCGTCGCCCAAGCCCAGTGCCTGTGCGCACAACACGAACTCTGTACACCACAATGCCTGTGTGCACCAAAACTGCTGCAAAAGTTGTACGTGTGTGCACGGCGGAAACTGTACACATCATAACAACCGCGTGCACCACATAGCCTGTGTACATCAGACTGCTCGTGCACACCAGGGCGCCTGTGTGCACCACAGCTGCTGTTTCAGCACCCGTGGCACCACAGGAGCAGAAGAGGCGCAGCAGGGGGCGTACCAGGAAGAGCAAGAGTCGGAGCAGCACGAAACCGTCGTCGCGAGGCGTCCGGCCGCCCCCTGGCAGCGCGGACGCGGCAAAGACTGCCCTCGCAATCTGCTCGTCAATTTTCGCTGGCCCCCACTCTGGGAGCCGCGGTGGCAATACGCCTTTGTACACCACAACAGCCGTCTGCACCGCACCGCCTGTGATTATTGACGCCGCAGCTGCTGTTTCAGCCCCCCCCCGCGTGCACCAGTGCTTGCATTTACCAAACAGCTTGTGTGCACTTCTGCGACCCCGACGGGGCCAAAGTCCAGGAAATCGGTGGGGGCTCGAGTGTACCATATTCAATATGCGATCCGATTGTGCCCACAAAGGAACGCTCGAGCATTTTGAGCCCACAGAGAATGTGAAACACAGCGCGTTCGTGCACCGAGGCCTGTGTGCACCACAATGTTTGTGTACACTACAATTTCCGCGTCCTGTATGCGAAAGGAGGACGACGACGAGGAGGACGAAAATGAAGAGGGAGCGGTCGATTTCAGAAACATATTATACAGCTAGCCTTTAACTACCATGCATGTACTATATATAATGATATGCAACTTGTGTACATCTAGTTCAAAATAAATTGAAGTGGCCTAAGCGGATGTCCCAATCGAAACCAATACAGAAGTCGGCCCCCGCCGCCCCCGCGCCCGTTTGCCCAAGGCGCCCGGCTGCTTTTCGGCGCATGCGCAACCGGCGCTCAACGGCGATTCTCGCGCCGCCTTGCTCATCTACACCTGCGCGTTGGCCGAGCCGTGACACAAGCGGCCCTCAATGAAGGACGACCACCCCCGCGCAGCTCGCGACGGGGCGCGCAGCGCAACGCTCGGCACGCGCGCACCTCCGCAAACTGATGAAACTGGCACACGGGGAATCGACCTAGCGCGAAGACCCGGGCGAATGTCATGGCATCAATCTAGCAAATGCGCCTTCCCAGCGCCGCCGACGCTGACCGCGTACCGCGCGCGCGTCGTGCGAACTGGAAAGTCGCGAAGCCTGGGAAATCGACCCGCGGGCCTGCTAGCCGACATCCTTAGCAGCTATCGCATCGCGGACCTTATCCCAAACGGGGCCGATGCAGACGACTGCCCCTAGGTCTGAACCCCTGGCCCGCGACGCGGAAATTCGCCTGGAGGTTCTCGCCCTCCGAACCCCCGACGAAAAGACGTCATTTGCCCCGCGAAATATTGCTGACTGCGTGCGCGGCAGTCCCGACAGGTCCGCGCGAGCGCCCGCGAACCGAGCCGCGAAACGCCGCGCGCCCACCTCTGGGCGGGCCATCGCTTCCTCCGCCGGCATAAATGCCCGACGGGTACTTGCCAAATGCCCAATTCTTCCACTCCGTCCTGCGTGCCGACAGCTGCGTTGCACCGCTGCCTGGGCACTGGGCCCCCCGAGTCTGCGACGTCGCGCCCGCGCCGCTTGGGGAGTGGACGGCCCCTCGGATCCGGAGCCTGTGGCCCGCGCCGCCTCCTGGGACTGGACATGCTCCTCCATGGCTTCCACGACGCCCACGCCCCCCGCCCGGCAGCGCGCATGCGCTCGCGGGCCCGATGCCCTCGGCCCCCGCAGCCTTTGCAGCCGCCTTCTCCTACACCCCCAAGGCTATCGTGTACACTGCGCCTGGGCGGCACTGCCCGGGCACGCATGCGGGCAGGCGCTGCCGGCGTGCGCGGGGGGCACGCCGTGCCCCGGCACGCGTTTCCTGGCGCCCTCCGGTGGGGATGCCGGATCGATTGGGCTTCTAGCGCTGTGAATTTTGACGCGCTCCCACGTCCTCCACTTCGGGCACCGAGAAATCCACCGCATGCACCGAACCCACAGTCTCGGCACGGCGCCAGGCCACCGAGGCATGGTGCATGACCGGGTGCGACCCCCGCGGGCCAGTCGGCTATCGCCACGAAGTGGACCCATTTCGTGGGCAACCGCCGCCTGGCGCCCTGGAGCGCCACCCCCGGGCACTTCCTCACCAGGGCCAGGATCTCTCGATCAGAAAAGACATACACTTGCGATCAGAAAAAAAACATACACTTACGCAAAACCGCAGAACCGCGCGAACTCGCGCAAGCACGCGGACCTCTGCGCGCTCGCCGCGGGCCCCCCGCGCGCGCTCGCGCGCAACGGCCTCCCCAGGCCACCTGGCCTGCGCGGCGCACCATCGGGGCCTCCTGGCCCCGACCCAGCCTCCAGGCCGTTGCGCGCTGCGCCCCCAGACTCCCGCTGCCTGGCCACGGTCCCCCGACCCGCGCAGCGCAGCGTTCAGGCCTCCTGGTTCCGACCCAAAGAGCGACTGCGCCCCTCAAACGTGCCCGCCCGGCCAACCCAGGGCCCACTGGCTCATGCGTCGCGACGTCGGAGCCTCCTCGCCCCGACCTAGCCTCCTGGCCGTCGCGCGCAGGCCGCCCCAGCCACCCCTCTAAGGCGCCCAGGGCCTCCTGGCCCGTGCGGCGCGCCGCTGGGGCTTCCAGGCCCCCCAGCAACGCGCCGGCGCCGCAGCGCGGCGCCGCCCCTGGACCCCCGCCCAGAACAACCTGAACCTCCTGGCCTGTGCGGCGCGCAGTCGGGGCCACCAGGCCCCAACCCAGCCTCCTGGCCGTTGCGCGCACGCACTCCATCAAGCGAGCGCCCCAAGGCGCGAGCCCCCTCCCCCACCCCACGAGCGGGTGGCCAAGAGTGGAACTGGGCACAAGGCGCCGAACACGCGATGCGTTCGCTCACCACGCGCGCGACGCCGCGCGTCGCGCGCGTCACAACACAGGACACCAAGGGCGCCATGCGCCCGCTAGCCACGTGCGCGCGCGCGACTCACACCCCACAAGGCACAGGGTGGGCAGGGGCGGGCATACAGGAGCTGAACGCGCTCCTATCCAGTGCCCCCTGCTAGCGGACACGAGTACACCCCAACACCTGCGGCGCAAGCCCGCCGCGCGCATGGGGGAGGGTGCGTTCTCGTGCTCCCCCCTCCCTGCGCGCAGATGCGCTCCGCTCCTGCCGACCGACGCGCGCGGCAGGGGCGTTCTCTCGCGCGCCCCCGCACCGCGCCGCGCCATTCCCACGGCCGTAAACAATAACACTGCGTACCTGCCCATCGGCGGGCGAGGCGGGGGCGCTTTCACGCGCCACCGCGCCGCGCCGCGCCATTCCCATGACCGTGGGCAATGAAAATGAGTAACCGCGCGAACTGCTCAAACTGCTCAAACTGCAATCCGCGCGCCGCCGCCTCTGCATTTATCGACCCTGGAGAGCGCGTTTCACGGGCAATTTAACCTCTCATCGCCCGCAACTAACATTATAAGACGGTCAGATGCCCTGGAGTGGCGGGGAGACATCGCCCACCAGGACGAGGAGACGTAAAGGTTCTCGATTGAAGGAAGGAGGCGAAGGGGGAAGAAGGGGAGTATGAGGAGAGGGGATGTGGGCGGGAAAGGGAAAGGGATAGGGCGAAAGATACGAGTGAAGTGGAGTAGACAGGCGGCGAATCTATAAACATGTTACGTGAACTCTGGCATGTCACAATCAAGTCCTCTCCCCCTGGGTGGCCCGCTCGAAACTACCGCGGAAAGCCGGGATCAAAACTGTTGGTGCGGTAGAGCCAACGGCAGACCTGAAAGCCCCCGAACCCTGCCTGCCTGCGAAGTCTACGCTCAAGGCCCCTCGGATGCCTCTTCTGCCCATGGAGCCCCCCTGGGAGCACCCGGAGCCCTCGGGAGCCGCGGGCGCCAAGCGGCTGCGGCCCCTGAGATACCTGGGCGAACTCTATGGGGCACCTTCAGAAGCTCAACCGCGCGCCAAGATGGAAGACGGACGCACTAACAACGCGTGCCCCTGTGGAAGACGCAAATCCGACCCGAACATCTCATACGACATCGTGTAGCATGTCGATTCCCGAGCGGCGTGGCGATGTGCCGCCTCCCGAGCGTGCGCGCCGCCCTTGCGCGGCCGACGCACAGTGGTATGCCTGTGTGGTACAGACGAGAGGCCCCTTGGGGCCCTCTGCGGTGTCACGCCGCAAGGCGCCACAGTGCCGCAGGTGAACCAGCACCAGGACTGGCAGGCCTCGGCGCAGGGCGCGGCCCGACCCCGAGATCCGAGCGGCGTGCCCATCCGCACGCTCGGCAACAAGCCGTCCGTTGCGCCGCCAAGCCAATCGGCCGGAGTCTCCGCTGCCATTCCAGTCCCTCCTCGACACCGGCCCGCCCGCATCCTTCTCCATTCGCTCTGCCCTTCGCCCTCGCCCAAGCCCTTCCTCCTCCATCCCCCTTCCCACCGCCCCCTTCCCCCCTCCCTCCATCCATCACCCTCTCCCCCCCCTCTTTCCCCCTCTTCCTGCACCTCCACCCGCGTTGGCCACTCCCTCCCTAGATGCCCATAGCTTCGAAGCCATCCTCGGCTCCTCGCTGAAGCCAGACTGGCCGCCCACGCGCAGGCCTCCCGCCCAGACTGGCGAAACCCGACAACCGCCGGCCGGGCTCTGGTGGCCAGCCTCTCGGGCCGCCCGCTGGATCCCCGGCCGCCCAATGATGCACGAGCCCCTCTCGGAGGTTGTCGCCCACTTCTGCGCCACGAAAATACATACACGGACAGCCGCCGACGCACTTTGCATGTACCTTCAGGGAGGGTAAGTCGCTGGCTCTCAGTGGTGATTTTTACACCGCAGCCCTCTCCTGAATCCCAGGAGCAATCCATTGAAGGGTGTCAGTTGATCTGTTCCTGCGACGGAACTTCTGCGCTTCCATGGGCCTGCTGCTACACTCCACAAACTCATAAACCTCTGGGCTGCACATCCGCCTGGGAGCAGCCTGGGAGCAGCCCAGCGATACCATACGCGCAGCTCCCGATATGGGCTCCCTGGCGGAACAGGTTCGCATTGCCCGCTCGGGCCGAAGGACGCCGACCGACTGGCACCAGGGCCAGCACACTCGCGGGCAGAGAGAGGCTCGCCTACCCTCCCCCGGGGACTGGGGCAACCCTCCCCATGCGCACCGCCCAGCCTGCCGTTCCGCGCCCCCCGAGAAGGAGCGGCGGGGGCGGGCGCGGTCCCCTTGCTGCCCCCCGGCGGTGCCGGTGGTCGGAAGGTGGGCCTGCGCAGGAGCACGGCGGACGGAGCGGCGGCGACACAGAGCTGCCACGTCGCGAAACATGACCCCTTGAAGAACCAGACTGAAGATAGCATTGTGTGCGTGCCGAATACGTGAGCGGCAGAAGGATGTGGACTGTGAAACGCATGATGTGTACGCACGTCCGTGCAGTGCAAACCAAGTCCAGACCAACCCGGTCCTGCCCAGTCTGGTCAAATCCTGGCTCAATCAGTTCAATCCTAATCCAGCGCCTGATTCGATCATATTCCAGTCGGTCACGTTGTCAGTGCAGCCACGTGCAACCAGCCTGATCAGTCCGGCCCACTCCTGTCCAAAACAGTCCAATCGCCCAGCCTATTCCCGCCCCCTTCACTCCAACCCAGTCCAATCCAGACGAGAGAAATCCTGTCAATTACAGCCCAACCCAGCCAAGACTGATCTAAACTCGACCAGACCAGGTAGCGCCAGACGAGTCCAGTCCAAATCCAGCCTGGGCCAATACCAATTCAGTCCAGTCCAGCCCGACCCATTCCACACGAGTCAACTTCAGTCCAGTCAAGTCCAATCCAGCCCCATCCTGTCCAGTCCAGCTCCTGTCCACTCCACTACGGTCCACTCTGACTTAAATCCGCTTCATTCCAGTCCAATGCGACCCCACTAAATTATCCCCAGGCCAACCAGGCAGGTCTAGTCTAACCCTAACGAGTCGAATTCAGTCCAACTAGAACCAAACTAGCCCGTCCAGTCCAGTCCAGTCCAGTGCAGGTGAGTCAAATAAATTTCAGCGCAGTCCAGGGTAGTCCAGACCAGTCCGATCCCAACCAGCCCAGTCCAAGCCTGTCCTGCCCCGGTCCAATCTGATACAGTGTCCCAGGCCATCCTGGCGGAGTCCTGTCGAATACAATCCAGTCCGGTCAGCCCAGTCAGCCATACCTGGTTCAGTCATCCAGCAACATGGCCCCCATCGGTGCAACCGAATGAAATCATGTCGACCCCGCGGTGCCGTCCTAGTCAATCCCGACCCAATCAAGCCAGGCCAGACAGCACAGCCTCTTCCAAAGCAACCCAGTCAAATCCTGCCCAGCTAACCCACTCATACCCAAAATGCCTTCTGCATGAGCTACTCATGAGACCTACATGGAACCTCCGCTGGTAGACATGTGTGTGCTCAGCCCGACTCAATCGCAGGGGCCTCCTCAAGAGCTCCTTTGGGTCATTGGGAGACTCTGTTGGTCCTGCTGTGGCCGTTTCGGGTAGCCTTTCTGGCCCACAAACCTCAAATGAGTTCCGCTTCGTGCGGCCCAGTACCCCGTGGGCAGAGGGGAAAGAGCAGCACTCTTTTGCTTGAGCAACGGAGAGCTACATGATGTCTGAGATTGCATTGCACCGCTCAGTTGTGCAGGCAACGTGCACCCTGCCAGCGAGAAGACATGGTCGAATAGCGGAGCTGATATACATTTTCTATATGATCCAACAAATCGGGCAGCCACCGATTTCGGGCAAATGGCCATTACTAGAGACAGCAGTCGCGACAAGAGCTGTGGCAACAACATCAAAGACCCGGTAGCAGCATGTCAGCGCACAGGCAAGCACTCAACATGTCAATGATGAGGCTAAAACTCGGGATGAAGCTAGATGTTGAGGTACAGGTGAAACGAAATCAATAGCGTAGCATAAGTAAGCCGAGACTGCAACTGAACATCAAATGATATGCTGACATGAAGTATGACGTGTGACACGAAGCTTGAAAATGAAGCCGAGGTATCCAAACACGTTTGGCCTGAGCTGATCGAGAACGAGCTAAAGGGCGGCAGCCATGAGCGTTACTGCGCTTGTTTCTGAGAGGAGGGGGAGGAATTATGATAGTGAGAAAAGAAAGACTCGGATCTTTGTGGGCTGGGACAATGTCTCTCTCAACAACGGAAAACCCTGAAATCGTTTGCTCGCAGAATCTGTCGGCGCCAATCCCAGAGCCTGGAGGGACTCCCATGACAGAAGCGGAGAAGGGGAGGAAGGAATATGCAGAGGGGAAGCGGAGGAGCTAGCGGGGAAGGAAGGCAAAGGGAATGGTTGGAGAGCGCAGTCGGTCTGCGGGCGGAGGCTTTGCGAGGTGCCCAGACTGACGCGATGAAACATTAAAGGTACAAGAGGATGTCAGGGTTGTGCAATGTCTTGCGCAACTCAGCGTGCAGTGCTGTGCTGTTTAGGATGTAGGACTGCATGGCTGTGCTGTTAGGGAACTTGCGCATTTGCGCAACTTGCTGGCAGGGATGTAGGGCTGTGCATTAGCTATAGCGATCCCCAACTTAGCCGTACTCTCCTCGATACGTATCCAACGAAGTGGGTCGCAGATTCGCCTAAGTTGCCCACAACTTACCCTAGAACCTCTCCCTTGGGTGCCCAAGTGTACCGTACATCCACATGAAAAAAACAAGGTGCAATAGGCAATGTGACCTTTGACGACAACTGGATTTGCATTGTAAAATGGCATGCGAAGCAAGCAACTCATCACGGTGCGCCTCATCGTCTCGCACACCTGCCCCGGAGCAAACTAAGCTTGCATGGCGAAAGAAAAGACAATCCGTCCAATGAGAGGCCGTTCTTGACATGAACGGGAAGCGCATGAGATCGAAGAGAGGTTCGAGAACGTGCACCAACGCCAACATCAAGTCCAAGGGACCCCCAAGACAATTGTTGGACCATACTGTGTGAGGGGCACCAATCGAAGAGAGCCGATAAGGCAGACGAACAAGTGACCCGCTCGGCTAACCGGTGCGCATGAAACCTCCCCGAGCCCGTGAGTGACACACGAGGCGACACAAGAAGCTGGAGAGGAGAGGGCTCCAAGGAAGCCCCCAAGACGCGCCCCATACAGTTACCATATTGGGGGGCAGCTCCAACTGCAACCCCTACAACGACGACGATTCCCCTTAGAGGCCTCCAGAAGCCCCGAAGATGGCCCAAAGAGGCCTCCTTAAGAGGCCCCTCGCAGAGGCCCCCACGAAACTCTTAGGAAGCCCCGAGGATGCCCCAAGAGGACACCAGGAGGCCTTCGATTGTTCCTCCTCACCGTCTCTGTACTAACCAGACGCTGATACGGGACGCAGCAGAGAACCAAATCAAAAAACCGTGATCCCTAAGTAAAAGCCAGCACTGATGATTCTGATCGTGCCTGTCACCTCGCAATGACCCTGATCGTGAGATGGAGAAGGAGGGAGGAGGAGGGAAAGAGTAGACGGAGGAGCGACACGGTAACAAAATCCACGACGTAGATGATGGGAGTGAGCTCAAAAACATCCACGAGATGCGAAACTGCCTGCACACTGATCAATTATGACCGTCGGACCCTTGCTCCGCACGCGTTCGATGGAAAACGGCGGCAATCAAACTGGCCCAACATGCTGGAACATCGTTGGGATTTTGGCTTTCGTCAAACGTGCGTTTGGTTCGCCCATGTTGTTCGGCTACCATGAACCAAAAAGGCCGGTTTCTGCTGAGACATCCTCACGATTCGCTCTTAAACTGGCCACGGCGTGAAGGTGACGCTGGCGGTGTGCTGCCCGCGCCGAGGCGAGAACGGCGTTTGGGCGGACGTTCTGCCATTGTACGGAAGTTCGGCTCGCATAGTACGGGACGCAGCAAGGAACCAAATCCAAAATCGTAACCCCAAATAAACGCTGGTACCAGACGCAGCAGGGAACCACATCGAAAATGGTAATCCCAAGGAAAACGCTGGTACAGAGCGAAGCAGGGAACAACATCCCACAACGGCTGGGAGAACGTTTAGTCCAATAGGTTGGCCAAGCTTTGGCCCAGCGTTTTGCCACATTGGCATTTCCAGAAAGGGGGAGGCGATGATTCGCCATTGGGCGGTTTCCATAAATTGTCCCGTCGTGCTTGAGCTCGATCGAAACATACCGCTGTAACATTCCCGGCCGCCACACGCGCTCCGTGATTCACGCCAAGCCGTGGAGACGATTGACGACGCCGAGAGGACACCCCCTAAGCGCACCGACAATTCTTTCGGTGCGGGCAACTTGCTGTTCAAACAGCAGAAGTGCTACACGGCCCCTCGTATACGGGCGGCTCTCTGCGGCCCAGCCTGTCAGAAAGATCCAGGGGCCCAGCCGCGCTCAGGCTCCGCGGCAACAGGGGCAATAGGAACACCGCGGCCGGGCGAGGTGAAGGGCGGAGGCGTACCCCTCTTCAGAGCAGAACGGCCAAGAGTGCCACGCAGCCCCTCGTAGGGGGCGGCTCGTCCAGCCCGACGGATGCGCGACACGCGGCTGCCTCGGCGGCCGAGTCTGTCCAACGGGCCTGGGCGCCCTCTCGCGCGAGGCTTTTGCCGCTGCAGCCAGCGCCGCGGAGCGGCGCCGCCCTGCGTCCCCGCTGGCAGGGCCGGACGCTGCGCACGAGACTCCGAAGGGGTGCTGACGTCCTCGTGATCGTCTCATCCAAGAAACCCTCCGACTGTAAACCCAGCTCGCCCAGATGCTTCACATCTCCGCCTCCGTGCCGCTGGGCACAGAGTGGGCGCGTCCGCTCTGTGCCCTCCCGAGGAGTCCTCGAATGGCCCAGATCCAGAATTCTCAAGGATTCTTCTTGGGCTTGCCGTCCCCTGGGCTCCGGCGCGTCTTGTCGCGTGAATTTCTCTGAGCCAAGAGGGCCCCAACACGGGCCAAGACGGCCCCGACAGGCCCCCAAGATGGTTCAAGCGGGCGATGGTCCAAGCGGGCCCCGAGACCGCCAAAAGATCGCACCCAGACACCCAAGAAGGCGCAAAACCGGCCCAAAAGGACTCCGAGACGCCACAAGAGAGGCCCAAGAGCCTTCCCAAAAGGGCCTCGAGAGGGCAACATCATTGACTTCCCAGGGGTTTGTCAATGATTTTGAGGTCCTCGACTTTTCGAGCTCCCAACGCTCCAAGACGGCCCAAGAGGCCCCCAGGACCATCCCAATACAGACCAAGAGGCTCCCAGGAGGACCACAGCACGGCCCAACAGGGCCCCAAGACGACCCCAGAGGCGCCCAAGACGGCCCAAGAGGGCCTAAGGACAGCTCCAAAGAAGGGGACACGAGGGGGAAAACGAACCGAACCGCGCCTTCCGCCCCAAAGGCCCCCGAGAGGCCCCAAGGAGGCCCCAAGAAGCCCCCAAGAGGCCCTCAAAGACCTCCAAGAGGCCCCAAAGACGCCCCCAAGGGCAACAAAACGGCCCCCACGAGGCCTCAAAACAGCTCGAAAGAAACCCCTGAGACGCCTCCGGCGACATCCCAACGAGCATCCTAAGAGTCCTACGACCCACGACCCAGGCACGGTGGCGGGATGGACCGAAGGCCATTCGATTCGCCGCCCCCTGTGGTCTTGCCACATCGGAGCCTGGCGTGCTGAACCTTACTAGTTTTTCTTTTCATCCTCCTCAGCGTGGACATTCGTGAACATGCAAGCCCAGGTGCCTGGGTCGCGGGGGGGCAGCTCTGGGCGACCTGGGCAAACCCAACAGCGGCGCTGGTGCGCCCCATGGCACACAGAGGCTTTGGCCCGTTTCACCCCGAACGTCCTCGGAACCCCTGGCATCGAGATGCCTAGACTTGAAATGATCTAGCACGTCTCACCTGGGATATCCTCACAACTCTGGTCTCCAAGATGCGGTTGTTGAGGTGCCGCCTGAGACATCCTCGGACCCCCCTGGTTCCCGCACCTCCTGCCGATGCGTGTTCTGGCACCTCCTAAAACAAACGGGCCGGTCGAAACATCCCCGCAATCTGGGCGCGAACAGGCCCGTGAAACACCCTGGGGTGGCAGAACACCAGCCCGTATTACAAGGCACGATCGAGCCGCGACCAGCCCTTGCGACGAAGAGCGTCTCGAAAGCATCGACAACACAAGAAATTGTCTGACTGCAATGCGAACATGATCCGTCCTCCTCCTCCTCCTCCATATTCTCCTGCGCTCCCCCTCCTCCCCCTCCTCCCCCTCCTCCTCCACATCCTCCTCTTCCTCCACTTCCACCTCTTTCTCTTCCCACTCCTGCTCACCACGTCGACCGCGGTATCTCTGCACACAGACTTGCGAGGATGTCTACAACGAATCTGGCCAGATCACCTCGCGGGCGGCATCTCCAAGCCCAGAGTTGCGAGGATGTCTCAAACGAAACGGGCGGGGCCATCTTAGGTCACGGCATCTCCGAACCCAGAATTTCCAAAAAGTTTCAGGTCAAATGGGCGGGACCACCTCTCGCCTTCTCGCGTGACATCTGGGCGCCCAAAAGTGCGAGGAGATCCCAAGTGAAACGAGCCAAATCATCCCTGACCTGGTCAAATCGGACTACGGATTTTGAATCGGAAGATGTCTCAGGTGAAACAAGCTGGCTCGATTTAAGGTTTCGGCAACGTATCGACGCGCGGGACTTTCGGATAATACCTGGATATTTTCTCCGACCATGCCCCCAGGCACCGGCGGGGCAACCCGGGCCCACTCCATAAACCAACTTGTTTGCCGGCAACAAGCGGAAACCTCCCAAACGGAAATCATATGACATGACACACGAGAACATCCCTTGGCCATTGCTTTGCTTCTTGACCAACGCCGGCCCCGATTTGTTATAGAAGAATCGACAAAACAATATGCGCAATCTATGTATACAGCTGCTCGACCTGCAATTACGCGGCAAACTCGTGCTCCCATGTTTGAATATGCAAATACTAAAACACGATGCGTTTCCACTTTGCCGGCGATGGCGCTTCAAGCTCATGATACCGTTGCACATCCGATGAATTGACATCAAAACACCATACGCTCAACGGCGTGGGCGAAGCAACACATTGCGTTGTAATGCTGCTAGTGGGCAGACGAACGCACGATTGGCACCGCGTCGGAATCGAGAGCAGAGAAACGCGACACTACTGCGACGCAGGGAGGCGGCACGCCCCACGACTGTGATGCAGGAGAGCCTAGCGCAGCACGACTGTGAAGCAGACGGAAGAGGCATAGGAGGAGGAGGTGGGGGGAAAGGAGAAAGAACTAAGTACAGACGACCTGCAGGATCAATCGTGCTCCTCGGTAAGCTGTGTAGCGGAATGACACCATTGTGGTTGTCAGCGACGCATTGGGAACAACCGAATCATGTTCGAAACAGCCTCAAATGCTCTGGTACAAACACTTCGCCCACTCGGGCCCGGGGCGCCCACGCTTCCGCGCAAGAGCACCAGTCGCTATTATCACACAGCCCGGTTGGAGGGTCAGTTTTCGGAGCGTGCCTGCGTCGCTGGTGCGGCCAAACTTCCCACACCACATGCAGTTGATGCTGGACTAGTTAAGCACTGCAGGCCCGCCCGTTGTAGCACACTATCGTCGGACATCCCTGGGATATAGGAATGGGGAGTGTTCAAAGCATGGCGAGGCGCCGCGCCTGGAACCCATCCAAGCGTCGTATGCCTTTCTTGTTTAGCCTGGCTGAATTATCCCACCAGCCCTCTGGGCGAAAGGTGGTCTAACGATGTTTCGCCTTCCTTTTCCCCCCCCACAAAAAAAAACGTTCGGATAAACACTCATGTGTGTCTTTCTCGCCCTTTCGCTTCCGATGCGCTTGGGAAGCCCCAAAATGGCCCTACGATGGCTCACGGGAGCTTCAAGAAGGGCCCAAAAGACCAAAGACCTTCAACGCTGCCCTAAGAACGGCAAAAATCGCCCCAAGAGGACCCGAACAGTTTCGATGGCCCCTGCGGGGGGATGGAAATCGAGGACCCCCCGTTCTTTGATCCATGGTTTCCAAGATGGCCCCAGGAGGCGCTCCACAGCATCCATGCAGGCCCCAAGAAAGCCCCAAGAGAGCCCCGAAAGGGCCCCACGAGGGCACAAAGGCGACCCAAAAGAGCCCCAAGAAAACCCCACGACCCCGTAAAGAGCCCCAAGAGGCCACGAAAAAAACTCTAAGACGATTCCCAACCCCCCAAAAACAACCCCAAAAGGGTTCCAAGACAACCTTCAACATGGCCCGACACCATGCTCCCCACCCTCTCCTTCCACATTCGGTGTATATCTTTTGTTTTCTCGCTCTCTCTCTCTCTCTCTCTCTCTCTCTCTCCTCCTCCTCCTCCTTCTAGCCCTTCCTGGCCCAAGCGGGTCAGCAGGGGTGGAAACCTTGGGAAGGGCCATTGTCCCCCTGTGAGCCAACTTTTGGCTTCTGGGCTCCCTGGGTGGCGTCCCCAGGATCCCATGACAAAAACGTCGTGCGCGTTGCGGCCGCCGCAATGGCGCCGTCCTCCGCGCGCCGTGCCTCGGACGTGGCATGGAGATGCAAGGACTGCGTCTTCCGCGACGGCTCGAAGTACATCAACTCCGCCACGTCCATGTATTGCGGCAAGTGCAGGCTGCACAAGGGCGTGTGCTACGGCGGCCCCAAGAACCCTGCGTCCCCGCCCAAGTCCACGGCCAACAAGGACAAGGACAAGGACAAGGACAAGGACAAGAGCCTCGCCAAGCAGCTCGCGGACTTGCAGGCGCAGGCGCGGCGCCTCACCTCGGGCGACAAGGCTGGGAGCTTGGGCAGTGGAGGCCAGTCCTCCGCGCCAGGCAAGGGTAGCGGTGGTCAGTCCACTGCGCCCCAGGAAAACCAAAATGCCTCCAAGCGTGCTCGTATCAAGCAGATCACGGACATGCTCAAGCTCTTCGAAGGCTCTCAGTCCACTGCGGACCAGGCCTACGCCAAGACCCTCGTGGCCGAAAAGGAGCGCCTCAACACAGAGCTCTTCGATGGCCGCCCCCTCGAGGACAAGGTTACCTCTTAGGGGGCGAGGGTCCGCAGTGCTCGGTCCAAGGCCACCAAGCTGGCTGAAGAGACAGAGGTCCTTGAGGCCCAGCTCGCGGACTTGGAAGCAAAGCGTGCCAAGGTCCAGGAGGCTCATGCTTTGGCGGAGCCGGAGGTCATCAGGTTGGAGCAGGAGTTCACTGCCCTTGCACCTGCACAATCGCCCCCTGACTCCAAGCAGCCGCCGACGATCCACGACCTCCTGCCGCAGGCCGAGCTCACGGTGCAGCAGCTGGGCCAGGCCGTCGCGGGCAGTGGAGTGGATGCCGCTGTCCTTCAGGAGTTGCAGGGCGCCACGGCGCCCCTGGCCACCTCCATCAAGAAGGTTGGCGAGGCGATCCCTGCTCCACACGCCGCCGATGCACCGGTTCCTGCCGAGGGCGCTGAAGGGACTGCGATGGAGACTGAGGCCCCAGAGGCCTCGGCTCCTCCCGTTCGCGTCAATTACGACGGCCTCACAGGGGAGCAAATGCGAGCCACGTTCATAGAGCTCGGCAATGCCCCCCCCTGCGGAGGCCTCCGACGACGACATGCGGGCTGCCGTCAGGCGGATGGAGGACCAGCTCCTCGCCCTCCGCGCCTCGGTGCCTGCCGTGCCGAAGAAGGCGCGTGCCGAGTAGGCGCTTGGCTACATCCCTCCTGCTCTTCGTCATGCTCATCCTGAACTTCGGCCTCGCGCGTGCCGTTCAGGGCTCAACTCCAGACGGCACTGCAGGAGGGCCGATTGGAAGCCAGACTACTGACGGCCATGGTGCAACATTTTTTCTTCCACATCTGCCCCGCGCCCCTGATGGCGCTCCCGCTGACCGAGGAATGGCAACGACTGCGCCTCAGGCTCATGAAGGTATATTGGGAGCTCCTCCACATAAGGTACCACGGCTAATACCTGAACACGTTCACTCTCCTGATGGTCAACTGGTTGATGGCTCGTCTGGCACAGCCACTGCCTCAGCCTCCTTGCCTGATGGGGCTCCTGTAGCTCCTCAGGTGGATGTCGCCATGCCCCGCTTGCAACGTCCTGAACGTTCACGCAGCCCGCGTCTTCATCCTGCTCAACAGCCTGGTGTTCAACAGCCTGGTGTTCACCAGCCTGGTGTTCCACAACATGGTGGTGAACACCACTCTGGCGACCGTGATAGTGGTAGCCCTGCTGTGGATGCTCCTGTTGTTGCTGAGGATCCAACGGTCGCAGCCGATGGCACCCCTGAGGTGCCACGGCGGGGTCAGCGCATGCCCTGCCAACGCGACATCGTCACGGTCAACTCGAGCTCTCACGGCCCGCTTATGGGCTTCCTCTCGCACTTCCAGGGCGTCGCCGTCATGGGCCAAGAGACTCGGGTGATTGAAGGCCAACTTGGTGCTATTTAACATCAGGCTTTGGACCTCGGCTGGCATGGGCTATGGGCCCCTGCGTTACCGACGATTGGCACGTCCAACTCTGCCAACACGTCGGGCGTGTGCGTGCTCGTCCCCACCCACATTGGGACCACTGCGCCGCCTGGGAAAGGCGGCCACATTCTCTACCCTGGTCGCGCGGTGGCTGCACATGTTCACTGGGGCGTACCTGGTGGGCTCATTCTCGTTAGCGTGTACTTGGTTCAGGGCCTCGGCGTGGCTGATGAGAACATCAAGATCCTGTGGGAGCTCGCCCAGCGGATCGCTGAGTGGAATGCCATGGGCATCGACTGGGTTCTGGGTGGTGACTGGAACTCTGGCATCGAAGCCGTCAGTGTTCGGGGCTGGATCGAGGCGTTGGCAGGGATCTCATTGGCCCCTCCAACTCCGACGTGATACACTGACAACGGTAACACCACCATCGACTACTTCATCTTGACCTTGAACCTGGTCTCCCGCATTCACGCCCAGGCGATGGTTCGATGGGATTGCAAGACCATTCCCAAGCCGCACTACCCTGTGCAGCTTACCCTTCACGGGCATGATCGGCCTCGGTGGCGCTGGGTCCCCGATGAACCCCAACCGCTGCCGGCTGCACTTAAGGTGGGATGCGCTCGTTTTCCCTATCCCTGGCATCGTCTTCGTGCATTTTTCGACCATGCTGAACGAGTCCAAGAGGGGATGATGCACGATGGGAGAGGTGGTCAGTCCACCTCCCCACCACAGTACTACGCTGACCAGGCCTCCCGACGGACCTCCTCGGCTTCACCTCCGCCCCTGTCTCCTCTGCAGGTGCTATGGGACGTTTTTCTTCAAGGTATTGACTATGAGTTGGCGGGCAGACACGACCTTACGCAGTCTGATGCCACTCCTTTTGTCGGACGCCACGGACCTCCACAGTTCAAATGGCGCACGATGAAAGGGAGGCCCCCACGCAAACGCCAAACATGGGATCAGCGTACCCACGACTGGGCCACCATCAAGCGCTGGGTCCAGCACCTGCGCTCGGATCGGTCTCGACTTGATCGCTATGCCCTGCGGCCCCAGGCGATGGAGGACTTGGGCATGGCGCAGGTTCCCCACTACCAGAAGGTGGCGCAGGTCAGGCTGCAGGTGGAGCAGTTCTGCCGTCAGATCCTTAAGCATGACACGACCATTGATCGACTTGACCCCAGCCAGCTGGCCTTCTTCCGCGAAGGCGTGGATGGCTTTGGCTCCGACCACTTCGATGACATGGCGGACGGGCAAGGCATCATTGCAGGCTGTTCGCATGCCACCTACCTGCTCTACCTCCTGATGTACCGCACCGTTAAGCGGGCTGCCGCGATTGGTCCAACCATACGGCCCAGAGCCTTGGTGGACGATGTCGGCCTTCAGATGGTCAGCTCCGATCCAATGGACTTGCTCACCCTGGGCAGCGCTGCCTCCTCGTTTGCCGCTTGGGCGTTGGAACGTGGCCTCATTCTGAACACCAAGAAGTCGGCGGTGGTCGTGGGACCGGTTCGAACCCGACTCGAGCTGGACCGCCTCCTGCGGCGCAAGAGTGGGGGCGTACTGTGGGCACGATCCACGGACGCAGTCAGGAGTTCCCCTCGTGCCAGCCATATGCGCAACCTAGGGCATGAGCTGCATGGGCCCAAGGTTCGTCGTGCTGTGGCCAAGGCGCGCATGGCCAAGCGACGTGGACGACGTCACCGTTTCCGTGTCCTACAACGTGCGGTGGGTAGGCGCACTACTACTCTGTGGCGCACTGGTGCTATGCCTGCCTCGGCCCACGGGGCTGGAGTTTCAGGAGTTACCGATGATTGCCTTCGCGAGATGCGTAGGTTCGCGGCTATTCTCAACGGAACCCCTGGCACCTCCAACGTCGGCCTCACCAGCTACCTGATGACTCACTGGGCTGAGCAGTACGACCCTATCTTCGGTGCGACGGTCGACCTTGTGATGCGGTACGCAGGCTGGGTTCGGGATGCTCGAATCTCTCTGGGCCGACTCTGTCGTGCCTGGCAAGCGCCACAGCACCTCGGTCCCGCCAGATGGGATCAGGCGCGGGGCCCCCTCGGCGCTACTCTTCTCACTCTACGGCGCATTGGATGGGACATGGTCTCTTCCCAGACTCTCCGCGATGATCTGGGACGCCACTACGATCTTCTTCATGTGTGCCCCGCCGACCTCAAGCCTTGCCTGCTTGAAGGCATCCACCGCTGGCAGCATGAGCGGCTTCAGCGACACTGGTACACCAACACGGATGCGCAGTTGTGGCACAAGGGCATGCGCTATGCCATCAAGGGCATCCGCCACCCTCGTCGGCTTGGAGCCCTACAGGCCCACTGGGCCGACAACATTCCCATCCCAATACGTCGCGACATGAAGCTTAACCAGCCCATGAGGCCGTGTCGCGCATGTGGCGCTCAGTTGGATAGGCACACGTGCTGGGGCCATGTCTTCTACGACTGTCCTGGCCTCTTGGCCGAATGCGATGGAGTGTCAGACACCGCCATGCCATCAGTGGACACAGCCATGCCGCGACACGGACAGACGCCATTGGCAGGCGATGGGACGTCAATCGTACCCACGCATTCAGGCAACACCAGTCAGGTCTGTGATGAAGGAGTCCCTGAAGCTCCCCATCGTGCTGTTCACTCTCTGCCGGCTGGTGGTGGTACCAGCTCAGGCGCGGCGCGCAGCCCTGACGCCATGGAGGAGGAGTCGTTCTTCCCTGCGGTTGGTGATGCACCCGATGACGCCATGGATGACGAGCCTCCCCAGGAACCTGGCGACGATGTGAGCATGCAGGATTTGGGGCTGGACTCTGCAACTGCGACTGGCACCCAGAGTGTCGGCGCCACGATTCGCTCGAAGGACCTTGCTTATCTTGCCATCCCTCCGCGGTTGCTGGAGGTGCGTGAACATCTCCGCGCAGCAGGGCTGGGCAGTGGGACTCCCACTTACGAGCAGACGTACCTCGTTTACGGGGCACCCGAACCCCCTGCTTACTTGCCGTCCATGGGCACCGTTGGCAACGAGGTTCTTCACTGGGGCGACACTCAAGGTACTTGGGGACCCACCTCCTACACGGATGGCTCTGGCTATGACTCGAACATGCCAGAAATTCGTCGATGTGGTCAAGCCGTTGTCCAGCTGGATCCTTATAGCTGGATGCCCATTCGGGCCGTGTGCGGCCCTCTCCCGTACATCTTTCAGACGGTGGGGCGTGCTGAACGGTTTGCCATTAAGATGGGGCTCGACATTCATCCCGAACATCGAGAGTTCGTCACGGACCTCAAGAGTTTGGTAAAGGAGGCCGACCAGTGGGGAGCGCAATTGGCCTGCAGCAGGTCCAAGCATGCGCGCGTATGGCGGGATATCATCACTGCAGCTCGGGGGCGTTCCTCAGTGGGCGCCCCGACGATCCGATGGACCCCTGCACACCGCTCGGCCGCTGACCTGTCGGAGGCGGCCCCGCTGGACATCTGTGACTGGATTGGCAATGCTTGGGCGGGCTACTTTGCGAGGTTGGGCGCTCTTCAGCACGCCATGCCCCGCTCCTTGTCGGACTCGCTCAAGGCAGCCATGAAGCAGCACAGGACGGTGCTCCAGTTTGTCTCTCAAGCCTGCCTGAGGGTTATCCGTTACCAGCGGTTTGGGCGAGACGCCGCTCAGTCAGCAGATGGCCCCTGTGGTCTTTGGTCGCCCTGAGGATCATGACCTCTGGTTCTGTGCCCAGCGAGGCCAATGCCGATGTCGCGGGTGTAATGCTACAGCCTCTACCGCGGCGTCCTCGGCGACTCTGCGATCAAGTTCGCTGAGGAAGTGCACTCCCACGCGGATCACACGAGCAATGGCGAAGGTGTTCTTCGAGGCGACTCGCCTCTCCTGGACTCCGCTAGCCGATGGGCGAGTTCAGGTGGCCGTCCGCTGTGCTGACCTACAACGCGAAGCACAAGAGCCTGGTGTTCACCAGCCTGGTGTTCCACAGCCTGGTGGTGAACACCACTCTGGCGACCGTGATAGTGGTAGCCCGTCTGCCGACGCTGACAGCGATCCAATGCAGCAGGCTTTTCGTGAGCTTGGGCATGACACTTTCGTGGCCTACGGCGTCTACTGCTGCAGCAAGTGCGCAGGCAGTTGTGTGCAAGCACGGCCGCGCGCTGCGCGGAAGTTGCGAAAATTGTGCGAGGGCTTCTCGGTGAACCCCACGACGAAGCAGGCTCAGACTACCGTCATTGATCGCGTTCGTCGTGGCCTTCCTCCTCGACAACGGGGCGGAGCTTCTGCAACAGGGTGCGCCGACGCCCTGGGCGACGGAGACGCCAGTCTCCCAGCCCAAAGGCGCAACCAGGTACCAGATGCCTAGTGCGCCGTCGGATTGCGTCCCTGGCCTACGCTAACGACTGGAGAAAGATGTACTGGGTCGACGGGGTTGGCTCCCACGACCTGCCCTGCCTGGTGCTTTGAGCGGGCCGCCTGCCTGCTCTTCTCTCATCGTCGGCGCGGCTGGACGCTTCTGTGTTTTTTCCCGCTTGGCTCGTCGCCGCCGCTGGATCCAGCTCCTTTTGTGGTTTGGGGCATAGCCGTCGGCCACTTGCTTCTCTCCCTCCCCTCGGCGGGCGGGCGGCCGCGGCCGCCGCTGACCGCGCTGGGAGGCGCTGCAAAGCTGCAAAGCTCCTCCCCCTCCTTCTCCTCCTCCTCCAACTCCTCATCTGTCTGTTCATGCTCCCTCCTCCCTCGTCCCCCTCCTCCTCCGCTTCCGACTCTTCCTCCGGTTTCCCCCCATTGGGGCATGACGGCTTCCCCCGTCATTCGTGACTCTGCGAGCTCCTCCGCTTGTTTGAGATTTGCAGCGGCGCGGGCATCGCTGCTGGTTGGGGCGCGAAGCGTGAAGAATCCATCAGTTTAGTCGTAGTGGGCGCATGCGTTCGTTATGTGCTGATGAGAGCATGCTCCCAAGCCCTACAATATTCATATTTTCACTATTAACCCCAAGCGGCCCCCAATCGTTTGATCAGCTCGTGTTTCATGTTGCCGGAACTGTAGGTTGTTCCCCCAAGGTAGTTGATTTGTTCGGTGGCTGAACTCGCATTACCATTTGTGGCCACAAGTTGGGCGTCGCAGCTTACTTGAACAAGTTGTAATTGTCCCAATGGAGCTCCGCCCCCACTTCTGCTCCTGCCTCGGCAACTGCATCGAGCAATGTTTGTACTTGACCAGCGCGTCCCCCAATAGGGATGGTTTCGCTGGCGCACAACAGAACAGACAAATCTCCAGCAACACGCGCGTTGAACGATCACTCGTCCAGATTGTCCACTGCGTTCTAAATGACCACGCTCATCCCCATGGCAAAGAGGAACGGAGATAGAAGGCAACCCTGCGCAATTCCAGAGGGTGGGTAATGATGCTTGATGTCTGTCGCCCGTCTGTCACGCAAAAATGTCGGCGCTCGTAAGTATTGCCAATGGGAGAAACATGCGCGGGGCACACCCAAAACCGCAGCGCGTCCAAAAGACCGGCCACGTTGATGGAGCCGAATGATTTCCTGCAGTCCAGGGCGAACGCAGCGACTACACCACCCCCTTCTGCGCGTGAGATCTCGGCATGTCTTCGCACAACATGAATTGCTGCAATGGTGCCCCGCCGTCTCCTGAAACCGAGTTGTCTCGTTCTCAACTCGCTGTCGGCCCCAGCGTCTTGTAGTCTCGCCAACAATAGCGCTGCCAATAGCTTGTAAAAAGCACAACGCAGACTAATCGGACGGTAATTGCCGCACTGGTCGGCCAAGCCTTTGTCTTTGTATAAAACAATCACATCAGCTTGTCTCCATTCCGTTGTCACTTGGTTTGCCTTCCAACACGCCTTGGCCAATGAAGCAATCAAGTATAATCCTGTCAGGTCTTTTTTTTGCCGAGGCCTTTCCAAAACTCCATTGGTACCTCGTCGGGTCCTGGAGCTGTTCCCCGCTTCAATTGACATTGCAAATCCAAAACGTTTGTCTGTAAACCCGGCGTCGGTGATGGGCAGGCCGTTTCACAATGGCGCTCGACCCAATACTGTCGCTTGCAAGACTTTCCATTGCACTTCTTCCAATGACTCGGCAATCGTGTCCGCCTTCTCGTCGCTATCAACAAGCTCGCCTCATAGGTCACGGAACGCGCCTTGTGCGTGCGCGCGGCTTCGACCGTGCTGTTCTGTAGATTGTTGCTGGATGTTGTACCTCTTTCAGCGATATCTTGTCCTCCTCCGCAGGATTCCGTAATCCGCCAGCCCCCTAGTGGGGCAACCAGGCTGCAGGGCGAAACTTCGCAGTTTCCTGTGCCAGTTGCAGCTTCCGGTTTCCACAGTTACAGTTCTGCTTTGTGTTGCTTACTGTTCCTTGTTGGCGCCTTGCTGCTTGCTGTTCCTTGTCGATGGACCGCGCGAGGGGGGGATGCCCAACGTTTGAATTTCTACCACGCCCTGAGCGCGTTGTCTGAATTGCTGGGGTGGGTAAAAATCGACAGCCCTCGCGCAGGTCGGCGGGGTCAAGGTGCAAAAGCACATGGGAATTGCCACATGCTTGAAATTCGATGACACCCCTCACGCAGATCGGCGGGGTCAGGGTCCAAAAACACACGGGTTTTGCCACATTTTTGAAATTTGCTGGCACCCCGTCACGCAGATCGGCGGGGCCAGAGTCCAAAAACAAATGGGATTTGCAACATTTCTAACATCCGGTGACATCCCTCACGCAGATCGGCGGGGTCAGGGCGCAAAAGCATGCGGGATTTGCCACATTACTGAAATTCGGTGGCACCCCTCACGCAGGTCGGCAGGGTCAGGGTCCAAAAACACATGGGATTTGCGACATTTCTGAAATCCGGCGGCACCCCTCACGCAGATTCGCAAGGTCAGGGTGCAAAAACACATGGTGTTTGCCACATTTCTGACATTTTCTGGCACCCCTCACGCAGATCGGCGGGGTCAGGGTGCAAAAACACATTGGGTTTGCTACATTTTTGAAATTTCCTGGCACCCCTCACGCATATCGGCGGGGACAGGGTCCAAAAACAAATTGACCCCGACACTGGTTCACGGCGGTGCCCAGACCTCATGATTTAGCTTTTGCATCTCCCATTATCCGAGACAGGGGGCCGGCGGCGCGGGGTGAAGCCCTTACGGATATTGCCTGGCTCCTTTGCTATATCAAGGCCAACGTTTCTTTGAAATCCAAGGCTGTCGCGTTGTATTCTTCCGATGCGGAAGCGTGCTTTTGACGCATTCCATTGCGTATTTCGCATTGTGCCACATCTTCTGATTCCAGCTCGACTTTCTGTTTTTTTTTTTTTTTGTCAAGGGCGCAACAGACAGCGCGCGCTGCGGCCCCACCGAGGGCGCTGCCGTGGCCGGATTCACGAGCGCGCCACACGGCTCAGGCGCGGCACCCTGGTGAGACTGCCGCCGCTTCGGCGCGCCTCTCCTTCGCGGCAATCCGGGCCCGCAAGGCGGCCATGCGGTCGGCAGCAGGGGCGGCCTCGCTGGCCTGCGGCTGCGGCGGGCGGCGAGCCAGCCAGTCGGCCAGGAGCTGCTCGTCGCGGGCTGCCGCCAATCGCTCGGCGACTCTGGCCTTCTTGGCCCTCTCCTGGCGCCAGACCATGGCCGCGGGCGCCGCGGCAACTGCCGGTCTGCCAAGCGCGCCGCCAGCCGAGTCCCGGGCGGCGCTCGGCGCGGCGCGCGGCGGGCAGGCCCTCGCCGCCTCGTCGCCGAGCTCGCGGGCGTCGCCCGCAGGCGCGGCCTTGCGCTTGCAGCCGCGTGTGCGTCGCGGCCGCTCCGCCTCGGAGTCCCTCACGTACTGCCGCGTGGCCCCGGGGTCCACGGGCGTCATAGGGCGTCGAGAGGGCACCGGTTCGCGTACGCGGTGGCCCGCCCGATCCACAGGGCGGCCCCCCAGAGGCGCGCGGCAGCGTCGCGGACCATCTGGACCTGGGCCGGGGGCAGCGCATCGCGGCGGGCGATCTGCTTCGCCAGGTCATCCACGAGGTCGTTGCCAGCGACGTCGTGGGCCTGCACGGGCTTGCCGTTGCTCATATACTTGCCGGCGTAGCTGGTGGCAGCGTTATGAGCTGGCATCCACGCCACCCAGTCTGGCTCGGTCTCAAGAGCCGCCGAGATCGGCCCCCACGCCCTGGCCAGGGTCCGGCAGGGGGCGGTGGCCCAGCGCGCGCCCCGCTTCGCCCCGAGCTGCGCAGCGGAACAACCCACCTTCAAGGAGGAAGCGGGATCAAACGACTGGACAGCCACGAGCAAGCCCCACAGTTCCGCGGCGTGAATGCCGACCGCCCACGGCGGGGTGCGGCCATGCGCCGCCGCCGCGAGTTCGCGGTTGCCGTCGCACGCAGCTATAGCCCAACCCTGGCGGGCGCAAAGGTCGTGGAGGTCAGCCTCCCCGTCCAGCCTGGAGCCGTCAACCTACGCATCAACCTGCGCGGCCAGCGGGCCTGGCCGGACCACCCATTCGAAGGGCTCCTGCTCGGGCGGCGGGGCGGGCCCAGGGCAGAGGCAGGAGACGGGGCGATGCCTCGTGTGAGCAGGGCTAGTTAGGTCAGCAAGGCACAGCGCCAGCGCGCCCTCGGCGCCCGCGCGCCGGCGGACCAGCTCTTGAATCCACGCGGGGGCCGTTTTCTGCCGGTAGGGCTCCGAGGCCGGACACGCGGGGATGCGGCGCGCCTGATGCCCAGTGAACCTCGGATCACCGGCCTGCGGGGCCCCGCGCGCACACACGACCTGCAGTTGGGGGCGCGGGGCGAGGCCTGCTCGGCGCAGCCTCGCTGGTGGCCGCTGCCGGTTCGCGAAGGCTGACCGCAAGGCGCCCTTTTCAGAGGGGCCCCAGTTGTCGCCATCCCTCGAAGAGCCCGTGCCCTCCAGGCCCGCGGGCGACGCGAGGGCGCTGCCGCTCGGCGCGTCGCCGCCGCCAGCGCCAGACAGACTGCTGCGCAAATCGCCGGGCCATGGCCGGCGAATCCCTGGTGAAATCAATGTGCTGGCCCCAGTCGGTGCGCACCTCGGCATGTGAAAGTATCTGCCAGCCAAGCCGCAGGGCCGACGCCACGAAAGCTGCGGCGGGGCCTCGCACCATGGCCCAAGGCGACGGCCGGTGCACCAGGACTGCGAGAGCAGCGGACACGAGTTTGTTCAAGGCAGGCCTGGGCAGCCAGCCTTCCCACACAGCCTCGGCCCACTTGGCAATGGGGGCCTCGCGAGCGGCGAACGCCGGGTCTGCCTTGCCGCCCATGCCGCCGTCGGCGAGGATCAGGGCGAGGTCCAGCTCGCCGCGGCCGCCCGGCACGGGGGCAGCAGCGACTGCAACGCGTTGGGACTGGAGCGCGGTGTTGGAGACGCCCGCGTTGGCCTGCCCGTGGACGAGGGCCGCTGTGCCACCTGTCCGGAGCACCGCGGCCGTCCTGCGAGCCCCGATCCAGCGGCGCAGCTTTTGGAACTGAGCCTCCCGCACATTGAATGCCCGGAGCCGCTCCGCCAGTAGAGCGGCAAGCCGGACACGTCCGGGGCAAATGGCGCCCCCGAGCGACTTGGCGTTGTCCACGACCTTCAGCCTGGAGACCCGCTCGAAGGCCTTCACCATGCCGAGCATCGCATTAGCGTGGCTGAGAAAAGAAGTACAGTGCGCCAGCTCCGCCCTGGCGGCCTGCTTCCACGCGGCCACCTCTGCGCCGCTCCGGGGGCCAGCGTAAAAGAAAGGGCGATCGTGGGCGGACTGTCACGCCCGCGCCACGTCCAGCCTGGCTCGCATCCGCCGCCGGGTGGTGCTGGGCGGCAGGCCGATCGGGCGGCGGCCCCCATCGGGCTTGGGTAACAAGCAGATGAGGACGACCCCAATGGAGGCAGGCCAAGTCCCGAGCAGCTCACACATGACGAAAAGCCTGATCAATGACCAAATTGCGCCGTCCGCGCACCGGCAGACTGCCCGGGGGTGCAGCTTGTCCCAGCCGAGCCCTGCGCCTGCGGAGAAGGCGCGGGCGGCCGTCTGCAGCGCAGTGGCCGCGAGCTGGGGCGACGGGGCCCGATCTTTCCAATCGCTTGGCCATGGGATGTCACCAGGCGGCCCATCACAGGCCCATTCAGTGCTCCACTTGCGTGCCTCGGCGTCCACCTCGGCCTGCAAAGAGAGAGGGCACGGCGAGCAGCGGGCCTCGCAACCATCAAGCTCACGCTGGGAAAGGCAGTCGTCGTCGGCAGCCTCGCTGAGAGCATCCTCGTCGGGCTCGCCATTCGAGATTGCGCTAGGGACCCAGCCCGAGGCAACCCGCGACAGGCGGTGGTGCCTGCCCAGGCTCTTGAAGGGGCCGTCACACAGCCAGCTCGCCCAGGCAGCGTCGGACTGCTGGATCTCGCAGGCCAGGGTGCGCCTCGAAATGAGGTCCGCCGTAGACCGCAACCAGTTCACGCGAACTCTGTCTTGCCAGCCCTGGCTGGCGGCCATGCGCACCCAGCGGCGAAAAGCAGCGGCGCGCACGCCATCGCCCAAGTACTCCCACGAGTACGCCAGGAAGAGCCACTGGACCCGGCGCGCTCGAGCAACCACCTGGGCAGACGCCCCAGCACCCAGAGATTGGGTGATGTCGGTGAGCCACCCCGCCACGGTCTTCCACGCCACTGCGATGGCGGAGAGCCGCCTGCAGCCGGAGCCGGGGCGGCCGAGAGCGCTCCGGACCACGAATCGCGGGCCCTCGGCTCTCGTGCAGAACTTCGCGCGCTCCTTCGGGGCCATGCCGGCGACGTCGGCGAGCTGACGTTCCACCATGGACATCCAGGTGGCGAAGTCGTGATCCAGCACCTCCGCGGCGATGGGGCTGGGACGGCTCAGATCAGCGATGGTGCCCCAGCCGTCATCGGCATTCTGAGGCAGGCAGCCGTGGGGGAGAGCAGCCTCGGCCTTGGCCGGCGCCGCTAGGGAGCGGACCACGTCGCGCCTCGGCTGGCCCTTGACCCAGATCCGAACTGCGGAGTGGGGTCGCGAGCCAGTGTCGTGGACGAGGGCCACGCCGACGATGGCGTCACGAAGGCGGGCGTCGACAACGAAGTAGTCATCCTCTGCAGCACCCTTACATGTAGCAAGCCCCGTCGAAACGATGGCGCCCCCAGCGAGGCGGAGCCAGCCGGTGCTCTCCAGCACCGTGGGCGGGAAGTTGAAATCGGCCGCCAGGAACCGCGGGCCGCGGAGCTGCCGCACGTGTTGGGCGATACACTGGAGCAGCTCGAGGTTGCGCTGGGAGGCCCCCTCGTTGCGCCAGAAATTGGCCGACACAAGATAGATGCCACCGGCGCAAATAGCGCCCATGTGCGTTACGACGACGCGGGAGTGGCAGGCGTCGTGCGAGACCAAGCCGGCAGCGCGACTGAGTCCGACGTGCGACCGGACCGCAATCCCGACGCCAGCGCTCAGCGAACCGGCCGCGGTGGGCACGGCGGGTTCAGCGGCCAGCGACCACTTGGCGCGGGCAGCCCGGCGCTGAGCAGCCAGGAGGGGGCCCCCGCAAACGCGGAGCTCTTGAAGAAGAACAGCATCGGCCGTCGTGTCCTCGAGGTACGACTGCCCGTTGCTCATGGCGTTGCAGTTCAGCGTATCGATCGCCCAGTAGCCGAACTCGCGGTGGTCGGCGCAGAACTTCGACTCGCCGAGGGTCGCCTGGATGGGGCGCGGGGCCGCTGTCCCCGTGCGCCTCGGCTGGTGCGGTCGTTTCCGCGGCGTGGTCCGCGGCCTCCGTCGGGGCGGAGAGGGAACGACCTCGGCAGGGGCAGGCGCGGCCGCAGCGTCGGGCGCCCTCTCCGAGGCGCACTGGGCCGCCAGTGCGGCGACCTCGGCAGTAGCCTTGGCGGCTGCGGCCTCGGCCTCATCAAGAGCCGCATGCTGCGACTGGATATTCTTGTCGAGCTCCTCGCGCTCAGCCTCCCGCGCTTGCAGGGCCAACTTGGCGTCTGCAAGCTTCTTGGCCATGCGCGCCTTGTGGGCCTCCGCCACCTCCAGCTGCTTGCTGAGGGGGTTGGCGGCCCGCCGCGCAGCCTGCGCGGTAGCGAGGTCGGCCTGGAACTTCGCGATGCATGCCTGGTAGCCGCCGGCCACCAGGTCGCGCAGCTCCGCCGGCATGGCTTGGGCCTTCTTGAAGCGGTCGCTGGCCGAAGCGACCGCCTTGGCCAGCTCGCTCTCGTCGTCGAGGTCCATGCCGCCAGCTGCGGGCTCCGCCGCATCGCCGCCGGCAGCGCGGGCCTGCCGCAGCTCCGAAAGTTCGCCTTTAAGTTTCCGGAGGTCCTGCGCGTGCTTACGGTTGGCAGCGTCCAGCTGTTGGCGCAGCTGCGCCGCCTCGCCGGAAGCGCCGCCGGCGCCGGCAGCAGCAGCAGCCTTGGCCTTCGGCTTCGCCTTGGCCTTGAGCTGCATCGCGGAGGCGGTGTCATCGCCGCCAGCGCCGGCCAGCTTGGCGAGCACCTTGTACGGCGCGCCATTGCCACATTGGTGGCACTTGGGCTTGCAGGCCCAGTTGGTCGCGAAGCCGCATTTGCAGCCCCAGTACGGCTTCTTGGCGGCGCCGGACGGCGCCACTGCCCCTGCTGAGGAGCCGTGGTGGGCGTCCAATCTCTGCGCTGCGCCGCCCAGCAGCGCCTGCAATCGGGGCGAGCCACGCCCCGCCCAGGCGTGAAGGAGGGCGCGATCCGCTGCACGGCGGATACGCGCTCGGTGACGCGCGGCGTCCTCGCGGGGAGGCGCCGTGAGCGCTGGTCTCAGCGCGCGGTGGGGGCTGGTCCCTCGCCTGCCTGGCAGGCGCCCGAAGGGTGGCAGCACCTTGAGCCAAGATGGCAGCTCGACGTTCTGCAGAAATGAGTCCGTAGATTCTTCACGGACTTCCTCGTCATCCAATGCAGCCGCGGCTGTCTCTCGGTCGCTGTCCTCGTCAGTCCAAAAGACATCGAGAAACAATAAACATAACGTTGCAATTACATCGATGTCATTCCTTCCCTTTATCCCTTCCCTGCCGTGGGGCGAAGTCCCGGGTGAGAACACTCAGAA
Organism: Prorocentrum cordatum; assembly: GCA_963575745.1. Lineage (NCBI taxonomy): Eukaryota > Dinophyceae > Prorocentrales > Prorocentraceae > Prorocentrum > Prorocentrum cordatum. Next base: position 1,157,564 of record CAUYUJ010004669.1, read on the forward strand.
TACCGCCCCGGCCCCCCGGGGTCCCGGCGGGTCCCGGAGGGGTCGCCAGCCGGACCCCCCCGGGAGGTCTGGCCTTCAGGGTCGGCGGCACTGGCCGGAAGGCCTTCGCATTCGGCAGACACCGCACGCACTTCGTGCATCATGCGCGCTCCGAGGGCCCTCAGGACGGCCCCTTGGGGCCTCAATGTTGCGCGCCATTCACGCAAATCGTGCCTCATGGACCTCCAGAGGCGATCCGCTGGCCCTCAAGGCGTCTGAAGATCGCCTCAATTCGGCACAACCCTCACGCCCTTCGTGCTTTATGGGCCCCCCCGAAGGGGCCTTGGCTGACCCCTCAAACGATTCAAGGGAGCTTCGATTCGGCACCCCGTTCACGCCTTCCGTGTCCTAAGACCGCCTGGCCCCCCAGGAGACGCAAAAATGGCTTGAGACAAATGACAACGAGTAGCACCGACCCTCGCCGAAGCCATATTCCGACCACCCACTGACTGCAAAATCTGTGCGCGATGTTCCCCCGAGGGGGCTCGCCGCGACTTCTGCCCTGCGTGCTCGACAAGTTGACGGCCCCACAAGCCTACCGATAACTATGATGTTCGAGTGGTCTCAACCATGATACTTTTCCTCGAAACTGGAAAATCGTCGCGGTCTCGATGGCGCCCTCGTCTGCGATGGACAAACTACGTGCGCGCAGAGGCTCTCAGGGTGGGAGAGAACGACCCAGATGTACTACAAGTACTCGTGCAGAATGTCAAAGTGGGATGGCGTTGTAGACTGGTACTGTGCACAATAGCTTGGCAGAATATTGCCGTCTCCTCCTTCTCATCCTCCTCCTCCACCTCCTCCTCCCAAGCTCTCCATTGCAACGGGGTGTATGTGGTAGCTGCGCAGTTATCCATCGCATCACGCTGGGCCAAAGCAGCTGGCATGGAAAATCCTAGGCGCTGCGGCAATGCTCCCTTTTTTATGCACATGTGTTCCTGTACCATTGCGCCGTCTATGCGCGGCTCCTTCGCTCAGCCCCTAGAGAGCGACTCCAAGATATAGGAGGCCCACGGGGTTGACGAGAATGTTAATTGGAAGGAGGCCCCTCGGAACGGCCCGGAACTTGTTCCTAGAGGGACCCGAGAACCCTTGGGATGAGGAGGAGGAACAAACGGGGGGAGGAGGAGGAGGACGAGAAGGAGGAGGAGGACGAGGAGAAGGAGGAGGAGGACGACGACGATGGGAGACCCCTCATGCTTGGGAGGGGGGGAGGCAGAAGAAAGCCGAATGCCTTCAGTCATCATCCCAATCAGCACACCACGCCAGTGAAGCTGCCCCGCATACTTGCGCAAATACCGATCCGAAAAACAAGCAGGCCCTGGGATCTCGATCGACAAGTCCCCTGCACCTTCCCCCGTCCCCTGCACCCTCCCAAAAAGCCGCCTGGGCGCGGCGGCGACCATCTGGGCGCTGGGGCGTAGCGGTGGGGGGCCCGCGGCGCCGCCGTAAAAACTGGCCCGAGTGGATTCGAGCCGGCGCACAGGGGGCGCGGGCGGACCCTGACCGTCCAGCCCCGACGTCCAGCTTCGTGGGCACGGTGGTGGCGGACGACTGTTCCGAAATCGGGGTCCACCTTGGACCACAAGACCCTCGAAGCTCTCTCAAGGGGGGCATCTGGGAGGAGAACCAGAAAAATTGCACTCCAGGCGCTGCTCCTCGGCGCCTCAAGACCCCGTCCCCCCCCACATTCTCTTGGCTCCTCCTTCTCCTCCTGACTCCTCCGCTTTCAGCTTCCTCCCCCCATGCCCCATCTCCTTCCTCCTCCTTCTCCTCCGTCGACTTCCTCCTTCTCCACCTCTTCATCCTGCATCCTCCTCCTCCTCCTCCTCTTCCTCCTCCTGGTCTGCATGGCGTCTTCAGCGTAATGCACACCCCTGGCAATGATGCCCTCTGGCATCTTTTCGCAAACGCCCGAGTTCCGCGTTCCTTTTCCTCCTCCTCCTCCTCCTCCTACTCCTCCTGCCCCTCCTCCTCCTCCTCCTCCTCCTTCTCCTCCTCCTCCCCATCATCAGCATCATCATCATCATCATCAGCATCATCATCAGCATCAGCATCAGCATCATCATCATCATCATCATCATCATCATCATCATCATCATCATCATCATCATCATCATCATCATCATCATCATCATCATCATCATCATCATCATCATCATCATCATCATCATCATCATCATCATCATCGTCAGCATCATCATCACCATCATCATCATCTTCATCATCATCAGCATCAGCATCATCATCATCATCACCATCATCATCATGCCCCCCTGGCGGGTCAGGGAATCGCGGGGATGGTCGCTAATTGGAGGCCGTTGCAGGAGAGCGGAGAGGAGGAGGGAGGAGAGAGGAAGGAGGGAGCAGCGACGCCGAAGGAGATGGGATGCGACGATATGTAATGGGGTGGGATGGGATGGGATGATATGAAATGATATGAAATGACAGGGTATGGGAAATGGGACAGCGGCCTGAAGCAAGCTTTGGCGGCGCGAACCATGGGGCAGAGGAAGGGGGATGACTTCTTAGAAACAGGGTTGCTTCTTTGGAAAGGGCGACGCCTCTGCCATCTCCCTGTGCTTCTCCATGGCGCCATCGCTTCTATGTGTGCGAGGCCTTGTTATTTGGGCATCCCTAGTTTGCCAGATCAGCTGTGGCAACCGAGTATGAGCAATGGAGATAGTAGCGCGTTCCCAACTGTCCTGTTACACGGGTAGTGCCTCAAATATGCTGTGTGCATGGTGCACTGCATGCAATGCACCCCGCCCACCATCTCTCCGCCTCGGTAATGGAAGGAGGGAGAGAGAAACGCATCGTGTCGTCATTGTAGATGACGCCTTTTACTGACTGGGACGGGCAAGCAGGTCATTGTCGGGCATGCCTTTCCCCGGGGCGTTTCTCTGTAGCTCAGCTGCCCGTTCGGCTCAGAACTTCAAGCCTATTTCGCGCATCCTACCACTCGGGGCGAACCGTCTGAGCTTGGCGGGGCGCTCTACGCCCATGCTGATCGATTCTGCGATCCTTTCATCATCCGAAAGGTACCCTTTCCTCTTCGTCTGCGCGCAGCTGGGCACGCCAGTTATGCCCAACTGCCCTAGGGGGGGGGCAGAGGCAGCACCCTCATTGCATGATGCTGACGCATTCGGAAGCGCGGTGCACGTGCGTGTCCGCGCCAGCCGGCCTGGCGCTCTGCCCCAGGGTCTTTGCACTCCGACGAGAACTCGCTATTGCAACTACCCCTTCTGACCTCTGCGGCGCAGCACTCCGGGAAAATCTCGCCAATGCCACTTCCTCCGCTCTCAGCGGCGCCGACGCTGAAGTTCCCGCCCGACCATCCTCTCCAGCTCCGACTTGGGCGCCGCCGACTCGGACTCCTTGCCTCCCGCGCAGATGATCTGCATCCCCATCGCCATCCCCAGGTCGTGGCCTGCGAACTTTTCCAGCTTCGCCATGGTGTCTTCCCTCATATCCTTCGGGGGCGCCGCTCTGAAGTTGGGGGGCTCGTTGATGCCCATCTGGATATTGCCCGAAAGCGCCTCTCAGAAATCCTGCTCGTCCTCGTTCGGATTCGAGCGTTAACTGGCTGCGCTCGCTGTTGTTCCCCATCAACTATAGAAAGCCGGTCGGCGTTTCGTCATCCTCTTGCCATTCCGACGTCAGTTCCTGGGTGCCGTACATGGGCGCCATCCCCAGGCGTATGCCTGGCGGCCCCAACAAGCGCCCCCTGCCCTTCTCCCTGACTGGCACGAGGCAGGTGCCCGAGGCCATGCGACTCATATCTCTGATCTCTGCTGCCGAGCGGAGGGCCGATCTCAAAAGTCCGCTGATGCGCCCTCTTAGGTCGAACTCCTCGTAGTCGCCCGCCGCGCGTGACTGGCGGGGGGGCGGTCTGCGCCCCCCCCCCCCCCCGCCTTTGCCTTTTCCCTCCCATCGCCGCGGCCGCGGCCGTCGGCAGGCTGCCCGCCGCCGCGGCGATGGCCCCTTCTGCGCGCAACTGGCCCATTCCTGGTCCCATGCCGCCTACGTGGTGCTCCGGCGCTCCTTCCATCTCCGCGCTTGCTCCTCGCCTGGGCCGCGGCGGTCTCCGCGGCGCCGTCGCCTTCACCCACGCCGCGCGACCCAGGATGGCGGCAGCGCACGCGCACCTGAAAACTCAGAGAAGATCGAGCCTGAAAGCCGCAGAGGACGCAGGCGAGGGAGGGGGGCTCGCGGACTGGGTGGTTCCAGCAACTTCTGTTTTTGCAACATATCCCGCGGCTCTCCGTTGCTCTCGTTACATGGTCGGTCGTTATCTGTTTGACCTGGCTCGCGGTCGCCAGGCTGAAGATCAAAGGTAGACAATTGCGCGCAGCTCTCCAGTGCCCTGCCGGCGCCGCCGCCGCAGTGAATTGCGCTCCGCGCGCCTGCCCCTCTGCCCCAGTTTCCCAGTCGCGCCAACTCTGAGCCACCACCTCTCCCCCCGCCGAAATCTCTTGTAGCGTCGCGCCCCATGCCTCACCAGCGCGGCGTAGGATGCTGGGGCCCGCCCCCATCCAAGCTTCCCAATCCCTCGCGCCTTTCCTGAACATCGAGGTGTCTGACTGCCTCGTCGGGCGCCAGCTCCGCGCGCCCTCGTCGACCTCCGCCAGCGCCTGGAAGTCCCTGGCAGCCTGCTTGGCCCAAGGTGTAGATTCTGCGCGTTCCCATCCATGTTCCAGTTTCCTGATCTGCCATGGGCTGCCCAGCTCCGACGCGCCAAACACAGCCGCCAACGCACTGCCAACATCCTCTGGATATTTCGCCCAGTGTCTGCACCGCCGTAGCCTGCGCTTCCTGAGTGCTCTCAAGAAGCGCGGCGTCCTCCATTTCCAAAGAACCTCCTTGTCGGCGTAGCACCTGGTCGCGCCATCTGTTCTACCCGGCCCATCCCGCCCCCTGCTCTTCTTCCCAAAAGTAGCACCATCTGCCAGGTAACGCTATTCCAATACAAGTGCCGCCAAAACGCTGGGGTCTGACCTCGAAACAAACGCCCGGAACATTTTCTTCATTAGTTTGTGTAACTTGTCTGTAGAATCTGACGGCCAGAAGCAGCCGCATTGTCTGTGAGCCAACTGCGCGGCCTCGCACCTCCTCTTGAACTCCCCCGCGCATCTTTGATCTCCTGGAAGGCACGGCCCGAGTGCTCTCATCTCCTGGCCAGCGTACATTTCATATTATTCTCTCTCTCTGTTGATGCCGCGCGGCCCCATCCGGCCACGATCTGCCCCGCAGCGCTTGTCGCGCGGAACCTCGGGCGACCCGAGATAACCTCGCTTCCGCCAAGAGCCGATCCGATCCGAGGGCCTGGGCGAGCCGAGATCCTCGCCGTCGCCAAGCCCCAACTGGTGTTCCGGGATGACCTAGCTAACACCCAGTCTCCAATGGGATCGGCCACGACGAGACCAATGCGTGAATATCGGTGACGTCGCACATGAACGCGTTGAGTGAGAGGTCGCGCTGTTGTTCGTTGACGGGGTCCACGGTATCATGTATTGTCTGCATAACGTTCCTCTCTCTTTCTTCCTGGTGCCATTGTCCCATGTGAAATTGGTGTGTGTCCTTGGATTGATGCGGTCGCAAAGTAAATGCCATGTGCGCGCCTCTCGTCGTCTGCGCGCAGCCATTCGTCTGCGCGCGCCACGCTCATCGACGCGCAGCGCAGCGCCTCGACAGCAATTGACAGGCTTCTCTTTCGACGCGGCGAAGACTGACGCTGGCAGGAGGTTGCGTCTCGTTAACGCGAAGGCGTTGGTCCAGTCACAGTCGCTGGCGATAGTGCTTGCTCCTGCTTGCCTTGCTCTCAACCGCGTAGCTTCGACCAGGTAGTCGCGTTCTCCCTCGATCGATTTCCGAGCCCTCCCTGCGCCCAGCATGGGTGATTCGGTGTTTCCTCTGTGGCTGGCGCCTCTGGAAAAAAGTAAGCACCCCCATTGCGCAGCATGCGCGCATGCCTCTTTGTCCCCTATTTTCCGCTGGGAAGGAAATGCGCCTATGCCGATCCAACGGAGTAGCTAGAGATTGGCGACGCCCGATGACGATGTCACCCAGCTTGCCCCTGCTCTCCTTGTGCGCTTCCTTCCCCCAACGCCGACGGTCCCAGCCCGGCTATCTCGTGCCTCCCCAGGTGGTGCGCTTTCAATCCTGTCGCCCGTCGTGCTTCGCTGTCGCCGCCTCTGTCTGCCCTGCCCGACGCTCTGCCCGATGCCCAGCCCATCCCTTCTAAGCTATACTTTCCCACTCTGAATTTGTGGAGCGAGCTGTACTTGACCAAATCTTCCTCGTCGTCTCGCACCTCCGCCGCTCGCGTGTTCTGCCCCGTCCAGCTTCTTGCCCAGCTACCTGGTCCTCCCTGGTTGACTGTGGGTTCTAGCGTCATCAATGATACTTCCACTAGCACTCCCCACAGGGGGAAAGCCCTCCTCTGTGCCGCAGTGATGTGGTCCCTGTGCCCATCGCATTAAAATTATGCAGTTGCTTGCAATTCCTCTCAATGCTGCGCACCTCCGAACATGGGGTATGGCCCCCGACGGTGTCGTTATGTGCTCTACCTTGCTCGCCACCATCTTCTCGCTTTCACGCAGTAGCAGGCAGGCCCACAACCAATGGAATCGTGACACCTGACAATAAGCTGTGCGCGACACATTCCTTGAATGCTGTGCCGTTGCCGTTATCCGCTTCCTTGGCCACGGGCCCCAATGCTGCTGCATGTTTTTGCCCGAACGGTGTCGGCTGACCACCAAATCCCTGTTGTCTGAACTGTGCATTCCCATACAGCTGTTGATGTCCCCTCACACCATGATCGTGGATCTGCCACCCGTGTCGTTACACTTCCCCTCTACCTGCTTCAAACTTTGTTCGAAACCATGTCGTTGCGCGTGTGCCCTCTATATGGCGGTAACTGTGTTACGAAAACAGTGACGTCGTATGCTCTCGTCCGCAGTCGAATCCCCGCCGTTCTACCTTGCAGTTGGGCTGGAGGTGAGTACTGCGTGTGGAAGGCTTTGTCTGTCATCACCTCGTTGACAACCAGGAACGTCGTACCACATGATTTCTTGATCCATTGTCCAATCTTCGTCCCGAACTGCAACTCCGTATGACGCGCCATTTTTTTCATTCGCTGTGGTCAAGCCAACACGTGGGCCCCTGTCAATCCAATCACATCCCGTTCTCGTGGTGCACTGTTTCTTTCTTCCAGCTTGTCCGTGGTATTCGCCACCAGCGGATTGTAGAATACAAGCTTCATCAATGCACATATCGAGAGCACTGCAATCGCCATCCATCTGTCATGCCCCCCTAGTTTCCTCTCTGGCCCGTGCGATTGCGGGGCGGTCGCCGCGTGAGAGAATTTCAGCAACTCCTCCCCCCGTCGGTTCTCAAAGTGCATGAGCCTCCAACGCCGACTAGGAGGAGGAGGAGGAGGAGGAGGAGGAGGAGGAGGAGGAGGAACGGGAGGTAAGGAGCAGGACCACGAGCACGAGGAAAAGGAGGAGGGGCGAGAAAGACTGGAGGGGGGAAGAGGACGGGAAAAGGGCGAGGACGAGGCCGACCTCCGCACGCCGCGGCGGAGGCCTCGGGCCACCTAGCGCGAGGAGCCTGCGGGGATCCTGACACGGAGAGCCTCTGCGGCCCGCACGATGGGGGACAACTTTCGGGGATGGACAGACCTCCCTTTAGCAAAACGTGGTTTAGTGAAAACGACCTGAGGCCCAAACCTGGCGGGCGCAAGCCTGGAAAATAACGGCCACGGCGCCCTCTCGAGAACCGAAAACGGACAATTCACTAATCGACGTGTCACTGTTGGGGGTTCTGTCCACCCCCGAAACTTCTTCGGAGGCTGCCTTTTTAGAAGGCGCCAGCCCCACATCTACAGTCCAGGCCCGCGCCTTCCAAGGAGCAGGGGTGCTTCTAAGAAACCGCCCTTCCTTCCCCTACCCCCCCTTCTGCGCGTGGCCGACTCCTGTAACGGGGGGGACGGCGACCCCAATCCCCGACTCTGGGTGGTTTTCGACTGGATTCAAAACTGGGATATACCAGAGGGGCGTCCATCCTCGATAGGGTTGCGTCCGAAGGCCAAACTTCTCGAACGGAACTCAGGGATTTGGGAAGAAAAGTCGCCTGCGATCCTGGGCGGGGCGATCGAGGCGCCCTGACAGCCGCGCATCAAATGCCCACATTGATGCCAAGCACGTAGGGCAACGTCCGCAGTGATGGCGATGCCAGTAGCATGGATGATTTTTGACGAGCCCCCACCCATGTACAAAGCTCTGTACACCACGTACGATGCATTCCGCGTCAAGGCAGCTCTGAGATCTGCTAGGGCATGGCCTGAAAGCCTTAGAGCCTGGCCAGCTGGCGAAGCGCCCATGACACAGAGAGCGAAGACAGGCAGACAAACGAAACACAATCAGGACAACATGATAATACTATGGTCATGCTGCTGCTGATCTATGTATCTGGGTCTTGTTATTGAAACTGATTGCGCGTGCCGCTGCTGCAAGTTCGAATATGGTGTTAGTTCATGCGCGCGCACGCCTGCACAGACTGCATGCGTATCTACTGGAGTGCACAATACGAGCTCGATAACAGGTGCCTTACGGTGAAAAAAGAGGGCTTGCCGCGCACTCACGTCTGAAGATTGCCTTCCCTTGGCCCTGTTTCTCAGCAGGCAGAGAAGCATGCCACACCCGCGCCACTGCTTTCATTATGATCCCAGCCAATTCCAATCCCTGCAGGTTAAGCGCTCCACTCCGCTGCCCCCTGGCCAATTATGCATCTGTATCATCACTTCTATACGCCAGCTGCAAGCATTGACCGCCATTCCCACGTGCTGCAGTTTACACATTGCTCCAAAAGGTCAATCATTTCTGATGCGTGGTGCACTCGGAATGTCTCCGCTCATTCCGAGCGGCGCCTCGGCACCTACCACACACTTACCCCTCCTACAATAATGAAAGCCCCTCAGGGCTGCTTTCGGTACGCCGTTCCTAGTCTGCTGCACGCGTTTTCCTCGGAATGTTCTCGGTCGCTCCGAGTGGGTGGTGTTGCTACCTCGGCGCCCATTATTATTCTGCCCTCTGTAACGATTCACCCATGCACATCAAGAATGAAACCCCTCCCCCGACCACGCCCGTACTGTGACCCGCTATTGCGACATTCTGCTTGTTGCACGTATCTGTTTGGTTGACTGCATCCGACACGGTCCGCCGCGGTTTCTGGCTTGGGTTGGGCGATGCGAGCGAATTTCGCCCAAGCGCGAGGAGACGATGACGCAGAGGACGGCCAGCATTCCGAGCCTTTCCCCCCAAAATGGCCCCAAGAGTCCCCCACAGGCTGCCGAGACGCCCCCAAGACGCCTCCAGGCAGACAGGCAAGCGAACACTTCGCGCCGGAGCACGGCCCTTTAAGAGCGCAGCCAGAGGCGCTGGAGCGCCGAAACTCACTTCTTGATGATATTAATGTTGTGCTCCCAGTTCCAAAAATCCAAGAAGGCTCCAAGAGGCCCCCCAAAACACACCAGATGCCCCAAAGAGCCCACCAAGAGGCCCCTGATGAGAGCCATCCCAAAAGCCTCTCATATGCATCCAAGAAAACCCTGACCCACTGGATAAACTCCACGATCGAGACAATCTCTCACTTCTTCTGGGGGTCGTCGGAACGGCGTAAGCCACTTGAATCCACCGACCCAGTCGGCGTGCGAGACGCTGTCGTCATCTTCGTCGTCGTCACCAGTCCCAAGGAAATCTAGAAAAGAGAAAAAAGGAAAACGTCGTAGTTAAGTCGATTCCCTCCCCTGTTCCCCTCCCTGACGGGGGGGAGGGGGTTGGTCAGGGGGGGGGCGTCTCCGGGGGGATAAGCTTAGGGGTGCGGGCCCGGGTTAGGGCTGTCCCTGGGGGACCGCTCGCCTGCTCGGCCTCGGCCCCGGCCCCGGCCCTGGCCCCCGGCCCCAGCCCTGGCCCTGGCACCGGCCCCGCCTGGACCCATCCCCAACCCCGCCCCCTGGCCCCGCCGGCCCCGGCCCCGCCGGCCCCGGCTCTGGCCCTGGCCCCGGTCCTGGCCCCGGCCCTGGCCCTGCCCTTCCAGGCCCCGGGGCCCCAGTCGCCTCCCAGAAGCCATCCCAGTCGCCAGTCGTGGGGTCCTCCTCCTCCTCCTCCTCCACCACCACCTCCTCATTCTCCTCCACCTCCCTCCTCCTCCTCCTCCTCCGCCTCCCCTCCTCCTCCTCCTCCTCCTCCTCCTCCTCCTCCTCCTCCTCCTCCTCCTCCTCCTCCTCCTCCTCATCCCCCCCTCCACCACCACCTCCTCCTCCTCCTCCTCCTCCTCCTTCTCCTCCTCGTCCTCCTCCTCCTCCTCCTCCTCCTCCTCCTCCTCTTCGTCCTCCGCCCCAGGTCCCGAGCTTGTGGCGGGGTCATGAGGTCGTCGTTGTCGTTCTCGTCGTGGCCGTGGTCGTCGTCGTCCTACTGGGTCGGCGGCACCAGCCGCAAGGCCCGACAAAAACAACATTACCCTGTGACGTACCCAACCCCTTCTATACATGTGGCGATTCTACTCAGGACCACTCAATGCTGACTGGCATTCTGAAGGACCCGCAATGCGCAAGAAGAGCACCCAGCAGTGATGTCAGAAGAGCGCAGCAAGAAGAGGAACGGCAACTATACAAAATGGAACCACAGGGGCGTTGAGAGAAACGCGTATGACGTACCTCCGAAAGATCCACGTGGGACGTACCTCCGCTGGGCCTCCCAGGAGCCCACGAAAATGGCGACCATTGCGCAGATCGCAAGCCCCCCAGGGGGCGGCGAGGTCCCGAGGTGATCCGCGTGGCACCCACCTCCGCTGGGCCTCCCAGGAGCCCACGAAAATGGCGACCGTTGCGCAGATCGCAAGCCCCCCAGGGGGCGGCGAGGTCCAAAGGTGATCCGCGTGGGACCCACCTCCGATGGGCCCCCCAGGAGCCCACGAAAGTGGCGACAGTTGCGCAGATCGCAAGCCCCCCAAGGGGGCGGCGAGGTCCCGAGGTGATCCGCGTGGGACCCACCTCCGCTGGGCCTCCCAGAAGCCGGCGAAAATGGCGACAACTGCGCAGATCGCAAGCCCCCCAGGGGGCGGCGAGGTCCCGAGGTGATCCGCGTGGGACCCACCTCCGCTGGGCCTCCCAGGAGCCCACGAAAATGGCGACAGTTGCGCAGATCGCAAGCCCCCTAGGGGGCAACGAGGTCCCGAGGTGATCCGCGTGGGACCCACCTCCCCTGGGCCTCCCAGGAGCCCACGAACATGGCGACAATTGTGCAGATCGCAAGCCCCCCAGGGGGTGGCGAGGTCCCGAGGTGATCCGCGTGGGACCCACCTCCGATGGGCCTACCAGGAGCCCGCGAAAGTTGCGACAGTTGCGCAGATCGCAGACGGCACGAGAGAAGAGGAGAAGGGAACACAGGAGACAGGAGAACATGAGGAGGGGAGGAGAAGGGGGGAGGAGGAGGAGGACGGGGCGACCACACTGCTCTATTCAAAACGAGTGCCCAACCATAGGAGGGTTGGGAATTGTAAGAAAACCGCTGTGATATCCTGCATGCGAAAAGAATGCCGCCCGTGGCCGACCCATACCGTGCCCGCGTGCCGTGCCGTGACGTGCTGTGCGCGCATGCCGTGATGTCGTGCCGCGCTTCCAAAATACAAAGAAGCGCCCGTGGTCGTGCCGTGTCGCACCGTGGGTGCCGCCCGCGTGACATGCCGTGCTGTGCTGTGCCCGCGTGCCGTGCCGTTCATAATTTGAATACGGCCGAAATGCCGACCGCGCATCGTCCCGTGCCGTGCCGTGCTCGATGGGCCGCACCAAGCCGCGAACGCTTGCAATGCGAAAACACTGCCGACCGCGTGCCGTGCCCGCCTGCGGTGCCGTGCTTAATTTCTGGAAGGCGACAGAATTGCCGACCGCGTGCCGTGCCGTGCCGGGCCGCGCTCGGGAGCCGTGCGTGCTTAGTTGCTGAAATTCGAAAACAAGGCTTAAGAAAACGAATTTCGTTCTCGAACGAAGAATGCGTTCGTGCCGTGCGAAGCAATTGCCGTGCGTGCCGTGCCGTGCCTAATTTTGGAACGCGGCAAACAATCCGTGCCATGCCGTACCGACTTGTCATGCAACGCTGGTGTTTGGGATGTCTATGCTGGTGTACTAATTCAACACATGTTGCCTTAGAGATGGCGTGCTTGTGCCTTTTTCCGCTCAAGACGGACCAACTATTCTCCTTGGGGCTTCCTGCAGGCAACTCAGAAGCCCCAAAGGAACTGTGGTGGGACAGGCCGAAACCAATGTTGTCTCCGCCCTGGTGTCAGAGTCCAAGCTCTCGCTAGGCCCACTCTACCCAAACCCCTCTGTGCAAAGCCAAGGCCATGTTCTGCTGTCAGAAACCATTAAGATGAAGGGGCCCCAGGACACGCAAATAAATACACACAAATAAAACTATTCCCCATATTTTCCTATGTTTTCTGGGTTTCTGTCTTCCCCCCCACTTCCCATATGTTCCCATATTTTTTCTGGGGAATCGAGGATCAATTGTGTCTGTGTGTTTCTTTTCCTCCCGGTAAGAGAAGGTGGAGGAGCAGGAACGGCCAGGGGGACATCGAGCCGATAGCGAACAAAAAAAAAAAAAAAGGAACGGCCAGGGTAGAAGAGCAAGGACGAAGGCCTACACACTACCCCTGACGAGCGCAGGGGAGTAGAGTTTACCACAGAGCGGGGTTGCTGAAGACCTTGATTTGTACATACGCACGTGCGCGCGAGGCAAAGGTCACGATATCTTCGCGATCAGAAGGGGGGCCAATGCGGGAAGACACGTGCGGGGGAACACACGGGCAAAAGGATCATATGGGCGTCCCGCGGATCTGTCCACACCTCCCACTCCGCCGGGTCCTCCTCCTCCTCCTCCGCCTCCTCCTCCTCCTCGTCCTTTTCATCGCCATGCTCGTAAGGTAACACGGTACAATGGCCACTATCACGAAGGAGATCGCGGCCAGGTGGCAGGAGCACTTCGCGGAGCAGGAGCTGGGAGACATCATTAGCATGGCCACCCTGATCGAGACGTACTCCAACCACAAGGCGAACAAGACTCACGACGACGTCCGATTACACATCGACGTCCTGGCAGCTCTCTGCGAATTGGAACAGCCCTTCGCAACGGGTACAGCTGGGAAAGTACCTGGACTTAACAGTTCACCTCCAAAGCAACGCCGATCAAATGTACCCAAGCCCTACATCTGGTGACAATCAACATGATAATGCAAATGGTCGAACCTCTACACTGGACAGGTGGATCACTCATCAAGCACCACAAGGCGGGCAAGTCACATCACAGTGCGAAGTCGGGGAGGGAAAAATGTTGCCTACGTGCGAACGCTATACGATGTACAGGTGTCAAAGTGTCAATCATAGACTTACCGATTTCGCAATGTACATCGCGAGACTGCTATACCTACGGTACGGAAGCTGAGCATCACGAAAATCTTCATGGACCTCGTCGGCGCTTTCTACAGCGTACTGCGCGAACTCGTGGTGGATCTGGACACCAACGACGAGGCCACCGCGACGTTACTACAGCGATTCGAACTTGGGCCAGAGGCATGCACAGGGCTAGCAGAGCAACTACGGCAATCAGACATCATGCACAGCCTCGACGTGAACCCACACCTGGCCTCTGTGGTAGCGAAGACTCATACAAATACGGGGTTCGAATCGGTTGCTTGTGACGATATCACATGCAGCAGCTGCGGGTCGATACTACTAGGACACCCATACGAAGATAGAGTTATTGGCATCTTGATGGCGGAACGCGTGAGGAAAATTCAGCACATCTTACGTCAAGAAGACATGGCGATCAAGATCGGATGGTCGGGGCAAACATCACTCTGCACTAAAAAACCGAGGAACTGATCGACCTGGCGGAGATGATTTACGCCGGCGATGGCTTGTACCCCGTCCTTGGCACTGCGAACCGCATTGCCAGATCCTCATCGACCAATTCACCGTGGCCGGCCTGAAGCTAAACATGGAAACCACAACTACGGCGATCGTGCAGTATCGGCACGACGCGAGCTTTGGCTTGCCATTCACGGATCCATCAAGGTGGACTCGGAGACGCAAGGAGAAGTGAAGCTACACGCGATTCGAAAGCACACAGATCTAGAATGTATTATACGAGACATCGGGACTGTTCTGCCAGAGCTTCATGTACGCGAGTGCGTCCTGAGATCCGAGGTTAGATGAATGCGCAAGCAACTTCTGGCTACCACCATCATTGACATCGATGCAAGGAGTATCAATAACCGACACAGTCTTGATGAGACCGGCCCTACACAATGCAGCAGCATGGCCAACCTTGGATAACATCACGATGTGTACGTAAGCTGAAGAGCATGGCAATGATGGAGTACCAAATTCCGTCTGGCACAGCAATGAAGAAGGACGACGACTAGCACTACACCGACCAAACGTTCCTGGCAAAAGCAAAGCGACTCAGCCCCGTGGACATACTACGGCTCCATCGACTACGTCACTTGATCAGGATTTTGCAGTACGGCCAGGACGATATCCTTGCGTTACTCCAGGCGACTGCTGGTCACAAGCAGGCCTGGGCAGCTTTCAGCATGATGGTCATCACTTGGCTACAGCGCGTCGACGGCAACTCAGGAGCTGCCCGACCCTGTGGAGGACATGAGGCCTGGGAGGACTTATGCAAGCAATGGCCAACTGCATGGAAAGGTATATTGCACGAAACCGGTGAGAGGATAGTGAGCCAACGTGAGGTCAGCCGGCAGCCATACAGCATGCCTGTTGCAGAGCGTCCCTCTGAGTGTCACGAATGTGCAACAGCCTCTGGCACACCGCGCGCGCTCGTTTGCCGCAGAGTCGCCAAACATTGCACGACCGTTGGCACAAAAAGGCACATGTATACGGCGTGGCCTGGGCCCACTGGCCGATCTACCCCCCTAGATGGGGATATAGGCCGTATCCTTCGGGTTTCGAGGGGTGTATCCCCAACTCAGGGGGTAATTTGGTGGGGGTCTCGAAGGGGATGGGGATGGGGATGGGGATCGGTTAAACGGTACCGAGTATAGCCTGTCGAATGCATTTTCACACGCGCACGCGCCTCATCAGCCCCAGACGCTTGTGCGTGGTACTGCAGCCTGCCAGACACCCCACACTAGAGGAGCAACGAAGCCGCGGCCTGCAGGACGCGCCCCCAAAACAAAGCTTAGAAGGAGAAGGGAGAGGCAAAGACCGGGCAGGGCATCCTTGTTTTCAGAACACCTTGGCCAATCACAAAGGCCTGGGCAAAGCTCACAATAACCGACGAGCAGGCCCGAGGAGTCCTGCGCAAGGCCTGCTCATGAGCAGCGAGCTGCGTCAAGGCCCGCCACGTACGCACAGCATGGCCATCGGGGAGGGGAGGTTTTTAACAGGTTTGTGGGTGATCAGCCGAATGCTCCCAAGCACGCGTCTCGTTGCTGCCTAGTGTGGGGTCCAGGTCCCACGTGCGTCCCACGGATGGAGCATCACTACGATTGGCTCGCACGAATCGACTCGAATCCTCCTCTTCGGCGTCGTCGTCGTCGTCCTCCTCCTCCTGCTCCCACCCGTCATCCACTGTCATCCACTTCCCGCTCCCACCGCCTGATTATTTCGCTGCCCCCGCTCGCTTTACAATCCCTCATTCCCTCATTCTTGTGCGTAGTAGCCTCCGTGTATACTCTCCTCTATCGGGACAATCCCACTGCCCCCACTCAGAAGCCCTACGCGGCTGCCACTCCAATGTCTGCAATGGCGGCCGCACCGCCAAAACATGAGCAAGACCGGAAACGTAAAAAATCGATACCAATACCAATACGGAATGGCCCAACATGTACCAGACTGATATGGACCCACACGGGTCTCCCAGGGCGGATCCTTGACACCAAGGGCGTGTTCGGCACACCTGCGCGGTTCCCGAGGCACCGAAGGCGTTCTATTGCGAGTGGAATCTGACCTGGGCACCACGACCTCCCGTCAAGCACGCCCAACACCACCAGGGCATTGGCAAGGTCACTGCACCAGCAGCGCAGTCACTTCGCGAGTGGGTGCGGGGGCCGATACGCCCTGTCATCAGCCATCTAGGGCCTTGACTCCTTGGGGGAGCTCATCTGCTCCCAACCATAGGCCCGAGAACTTCCGCGGGCCGCGTTCGCCCGCTCGCGCACGTCCGCGAACAACCAGGGCTTCCGGGGCCGGAGAGGTACTCTTTGCCATGTCGTGTCTGGTCGATGCCCCGCTGGTCGAATCAAGCGAGCAACAACTCTGGTTCACTCGGACTGGCGACGCGTCACGACCAGGCTTGCCTTCACCTTGCGCGCTGAAGCGGGACGTCGCCCCCAATAGGGAACATCTCGTTGCTTGCCCCGCTCCATGCAACCCACCCCTTGTGGCCTGAGCTTCCTCCCAACAGGAATAAATTAACTTTTTTTAAGCTGCCTCGGCCGCGGAAGGGGCTGGAGGGAAACCGGGTAATGGGAAGGGGGAGCACGACACGTCGGAACGACGGAGTAAGGCGGGCCAAGCTATCTCAAAACCACCACGGGTCCGCAATCGGGCCTGCCACTCGCGTCGTCGTCGCAGCCGTCGTCATCGTCGAGCGCATGAACCCACTGTTTGGGATTCACGATGGCAAACACATGCGTGAACATGCACGTATGCTTACAAGACGATAGAATACGACAAGGATGATGAGGATGGAGGGGGCTTGTTTTTTTGTCCCTCTCTTTGTTTGTCTTTTCTCTTCTCTCTTTCTCGTGTTCTTTTGAGAGAGAGAGAGAGAGAGAGAGAGAGAGAGAAAAAAAAAAAAAAAAAAAAAAAAAAAAAAAAAAAAAAAAAAAAAAAAAAAAAAAAAAAAAAAAAAAAAAAAAAAAAAAAAAAAAAACGAACAAACAACCAAACAAGACCTGGCGAAAGACCCAACAATAAGCAGTGATACGTACATAAGTTGTGAGTACCATCTTCGGTGGATCCTCCTAAGCAACCACGAAGCGTTTGAGAGACGTGCCAAAGCGGCCCGTCGGTGGCAGGCGGCCTTTTCCACTTGGGCTTTCGGTGGAGCTCCCTATGGGGCCACGAAGCGTGCGAGAGGTGCGCCAAAATGTGGGATGGAACCGCATGCGGGCGCTGCCATTGGGGCATCAGGTGAAGCAACCTTTGGGGCCTCGGAACGCGTGAGGGGTTCGCCGAAATGGGAAGGCGGAGCCGCATGCGAACGCAGCCACTAGGACCTTCGGTGGAGCTCCCTATGGGGCCACGACACTTGTGACGGGTGTGCCGAAATGGCGAGGTGGTGGCATGCGGGCCCTACCACTGGGGCCTCCGGTGGAGCTCCCTACGGGGCTACCAAACGTGTCAGGGGTGTGCCGAAATGGCGAGGTGGCGGCATGCGGGCCCTGGCGCTGGGGCCCCGTGAGCGGTGTGTGCCGAAATGGCGAGGTGGCGGCATGCGGGCCCTGCCACTGGGGTCTTCGGTGGAGCTCCCTACGGGGCTACGAAACGTGTGAGCGGTGTGCCGAAATGGCGAGGTGGCGGTATGCGGGCCCTGCCACTGGGGCCTTCGATGGAGCTCCCTATGGGGCCACGACACGTGTGACGGGTGTGCCGAAATGGCGAGGTGGCGGCATGCGGGCCCTGCCACTGGGGCCTCCAGTAGAACTCCCTACGAGGCTAAAAAACGTGTTAGGGGTGTGCCGAAATGGCGAGGTGGCGGCTGCGGGCCCTGCCAATGGGTCCTTCGGTGGAGTTCCCGACATGGCCACGAAACGTGTGAGGGTTGAGGCAAAACAGAGACACGCGAAGAGCAGCGGCGAGGAGGGGGGAGGAGAGGGGAGGAGAGGAGAGGAGAGGAGGAGAGGAGAGGAGGAACGCGGAGCGCTATCTCTGCAAAACGAGGGCCCACACCACAGGATGGCTGGGGAAACAAAAACCTGGCAAAGAACCCAACCATATGCAATTGTGCATACCGCAATTGTGGGTATCGTCTTCCATGGAGCTCCCTATGGGGCCACGAAACGTGTGAAAGGTACGCCAAAACGGCGAGGTGGCGGCATGCGGGCCCTGCCACTGTGGCCTTCGGTGGAGCTCCCTACGGGGCTACGAAACGTGTGAGCGGTGTGCCGAAATGGCGAGGTGGCGGCATGCGGGCCCTGACACTGGGGCCTTCGGTGGAGCTCCCTATGGGGCCACAACACGTGTGACGGGTGTGCCGAAATGGCAAGGTGGCGGCATGCGGGCCCTGCCACTGGGGCCTCCGGTAGAACTCCTACGAGGCTAAAAAACGTGTTAGGGGTGTGCCGAAATGGCGAGGTGGCGGCTTGCGGGCCCTGCCAATGGGTCCTTCGGTTGAGCTCCCTATGGGGCAACGAAACGTGTGAGGGTTGAGGCAAAACAGAGACACGCGAAGAGCAGCGGCGAGGAGGGGGGAGGAGGGAGGAGGAGAGAAGAGGAGAGGAGAGGAGAGGAGAGGAGAGGAGAGGAGAGGAGAGGAGAGGAGAGGAGAGGAGAGGAGAGGAGAGGGGAGGAGAGGAGAGGAGAGGAGAGGAGAAACGCGGGGCGTTGTCTCTGCAAAACGAAGACCCAACACCACAAGATGGCTGGGGGGAAATTAGCCTGGCAAAGAACAAAACCTTATGCAATTGTGAATACCGCTATTGTGGATATCGTCTTCCGTGGAGCTCCCTATGGGCCACGAAACGTTGTACTGGGCGGGGGGGGCGCATGCGAAATGCGCCAAAGACATTCGGTGGAGCTCCCACTAGGAAAACGAAACGCTGTACTGAGCGGGGGGGACGCATGCAAACTGCGCCACTGGGACCTTCGGTGGAGCTCCGTCTGTGGCCACGAAACGGTGTACTGAGCAGGGGGGACGCATGCGAACTGCGCCACCTGGGACCTTTGGTGGAGCTCTCTCTGGGGCCACGAAACGCTGTACTGGGCGGAGGGGACGCATGCGAACTGCGCCACCTGGGACCTTCGGTGGAGCTCCGTCTGTGGCCACGAAGCGCTGTACTGGGCGGAGGGGCGCATGCAAACTGCGCCACCTGGGACCTTCGGTGGAGCTCCGTCTGTGGCCACGAAACGGTGTACTGAGCAGGGGGGACGCATGCGAACTGCGCCACCCGGGACCTTTGGTGGAGCTCTCTCTGTGGCCACGAAGCGCTGTACTGGGCGGAGGGGACGCATGCAAACTGTGGGACCTTCGGTGGAGGTCCCTCTGGGGCCACGAAACGCTGCTGCGGCGGAGGGGAGCGTGGCCATGTACTGGGCGGAATGCAAACTGCGCCACCTGGGACCTTCGGTGGAGGTCCCTCTGGGGCCACGAAACGGTGTACTGAGCAGGGGGGACGCATGCGAACTGCGCCACCTGGGACCTTTGGTGGAGCTCTCTCTGGGGCCACGAAACGCTGTACTGGGCGGAGGGGAGCGCATGTACTGGGCGGAGGGGACGCATGCGCTGCGCCACCTGGGACCTTCGGTGGAGCTCCGTCTGTGGCCACGAAGCGCTGTACTGGGCGGAGGGGCGCATGCAAACTGCGCCACCTGGGACCTTCGGTGGAGCTCCGTCTGTGGCCACGAAACGGTGTACTGAGCAGGGGGGACGCATGCGAACTGCGCCACCTGGGACCTTTGGTGGAGCTCTCTCTGTGGCCACGAAGCGCTGTACTGGGCGGAGGGGCGCATGCAAACTGCGCCACCTGGGACCTTCGGTGGAGGTCCCTCTGGGGCCACGAAACGGTGTACTGAGCAGGGGGGACGCATGCGAACTGCGCCACCTGGGACCTTTGGTGGAGCTCTCTCTGTGGCCACGAAGCGCTGTACTGGGCGGAGGGGCGCATGCAAACTGCGCCACCTGGGACCTTCGGTGGAGGTCCCTCTGGGGCAACGAAGCGCTGTACTGGGCTAGGGGGGGCGCATGCAAACTGCGCCACCTGGAACCTCCGGTGGAGCTCCGCCTGGGGCCACGAAGCGCTGTTCTGGGCGCGGGGGACGCATGCGAACTGCGCCACCTGGGACCTTCGGTGGAGCTCCCTCGGGGCCCACGAAACGCTGTACTGGGCGGAGGGGGGGCGCATGCAAACTGCGCCACCTGGGACTTTCGGTGGAGCTCCCTCTGGGGTAACGACACGCTATACTGGGCCGGGGGGGGCGCATGCAAACTGCGCCACCTGGGACCTTCGGTGGAGCCCCCTCTGGGGCCACGACACGCTGTACTGGGCCAGGGGGGCCGCATGCGAACTGCGCCACTGTGTCCTTTGGTGGAGCTCTCTCTGAGGCCACGAAGCGCTGTACTCGGGGGGGGCGCATGTGAACTGCGCCACTGGGACCTTCGGTGGAGCTCCCTCTGTGGCCACGAAACGCTGTACTGGGGGGGGCGCCTGCGAACTGCGCCACTGAAACCTTCGGTTGGGCTCCCTCTGGGGCCGCCAAACGCTGTACTGGGCGGGAGAACGCATGCGACTGTGACCTTCGGTAAAGCTCCAACTGGGCAACGAAACGCTGTACTGGGCGGGGGGACGCATGTAAACTGCGCCTCCTGTGACCTTCGGTGAAGCTCCCACTGGGGACACGAAACGCTGTACTGGGCGGGGGGACGCATGCGAACTGGGCCACTGGTACCTTCGGTTGAGCTCCGTCTGGGGCCACGAAGCGCTGTACTGGGCGGGGGGGACGCATGCGAACTGCGCCACTGGGAACTTTGGTGGAGCTCCTTCTGAGGCCACGCAACGCTGTACTGGGCGGGGGGGACGCATGCGAACTGCGCCACTGGAACCTCCGGTGGAGCTCCCTCTGGGGCCATGAAGCGCTGTATTGGGTGGTAGAGACGCATGCGAACTGCGGAGAGGGAGGGGGGAGGAGGGGGAGGAGAAGGAAAGAGGAGAACGCGGGGCGCTGTCACTTCAAAGCGAGGACCCAACACCACAGGAAGGTTTAGAGAAAAACTACCAAACAAAGCACTAGCAGAAACGCAGGACATATGCTGGCAAAGTGAAAGCATCAGCTGAAACAAAACACATAAGTATACTCGTAGCATGAACTATACGCCGTATAATGAAAGCGTCAGCATCAACACACCATGATACTCGTAGCGTGGTAGCAGCAGCAACAGCAGCAGCAGCAGCAGTGGCACGACTCGCGGCATCAGCACCAGCAGTCGCAGTACCCGCAGTCGCAGGAAGAGGTGGCAGAGCCAGCGGCTGAAATTGTGATCGTAGCAACGGCGGTAAAGACAACACTGAAATCACTGCACCGCATCACGCTCCTAACCCCTAACCGCGGGGGGGATGGCCAGCACCAGCGCCGCCCCCTGAACACAGGGGCCAACCCTGCGGCGGCTTGGGTACGCCCCCCCGCTCGTGGAGCGGATGTGCTGCCCATGGGCGAGGGAGATTCGGCTGAACCCGAGAAACCGTGCAGCAGCAGAGGTAGCCGTGCGGCTTGTGGTAACAGTAGCAGTGCGGCAAATTCGTGTCGTGACGACCCCAACGTCGATTCCTAACACAGCGTGGCTCGTTCAACCGTCAACGATCGGCGGCTCTTCGATCGCGAGATCGTTCCATATTGGCAGACTCTGGGTCGCCAGCGGCATTTTCACCCTGAACGCCCGCGAAGAGGTCCGCAGCCGCGTCGACAAGACACGAACCTATCATGAGTGGCGATGGTGGTAACTGGTCTGGCAGCTCCGGGAGCAGGAGCAGCGGCAGCAAGAGCAGCGGCTGGCAGCAACGGCTGGGCGCCCCAGAACTCCGCGGGTACCCAGAGCCCCTCGCCAGGAGTCCCAAGCCGGTGAACCTCCCTGATCCCCTCCTCTGTCTCCCCCTTCCAACTGCCTCTGAGAAGGGGGAGGGGCAGGGGATCCCTGAGACCCATCCCATAAGAAAGTGGACAGTATATCCTGGGCCCTGGATGATGAAGGCAATGTGTTCTTGTTAACTGTCATAGGGCTTAGTGCTGCCCCGTACTTGGGCATCTTTTGATTCCATGAGTATCGTCTCACCACCGTTACTCTCCAGAGACACCACACCAAAGCGGGTGTCGCACAATTCCTCGACAGGAAGGCGGAGATCTAGGGTCCTGGTACACGGGTCGATCACGAACTATCAGACTGTTCAAGAAATTGTCGGCGAAGCCCTTATGGAGACGAGGATGCGTCGGCCAGAGCATGAAGCTTCAGATCACATTATGGGTTGTCAAAACAAACACGTCATCTGGATGATTGCAGAGAACGCATCGCACCAATCTAATTTGAGGTGCGTGGGCCTTCGCGGTTATGGCGGGGAACTTCAGCTTGCCCAGCAAATTCGCCCGTCTGTGCGCCTTGCGAGCGAAGGCAACATCTCTGCTCGATTTGAAGGGAACGCTGAGGGACAAGGACCTTCAAGACCGGACTGCGCACGCAAGATATGTGCGCTTCGCTCTCGCAGAGGCGGCACCTGCCTCGGCTTCGTTCCCCCATGTAAGCCACTCTGATTGCTCTCGACACCCCTTGTTCAGTGTGTACATGTTATCTCTCTCGCTCCTCCCTCCTGTCCCGCTTCTCCCTCCCTATCCGTATCAATCCTTCTCAATATCCTCATGTTCTCCCTATCTCTCATCCATCCGTCCCGATCCCCTTCTAGATCTCTCCCTCCCTCCATCTCCCGATCCCTCTTATCGTCATACCCGTTCTCCCTCCCTTCCCTCCTCCTTGATTTCCCCACCGCTTTCCCCCACTCTGCGATCAAAATCCGCATGGGCTCATATTTTCCGCCAGTCGCAGAGCACACTGTTTGTTGTTCTGTCCACAGTCGTGAGGCGCTCCGTTTTTCTGCGCACCAATCGTGGCGCGCTTTATTTTCTGCTTAACTCGCGTAGCAATCGACTCTCCATGCCGCCTTCCATACGTTATTTCCTCTTCGGCTGCCAACTGCGCACTCCTGCCCACGAGTCCTGCTGGATGCTCGGCTCAGTGGTGGTGATCTCTATCTCTCTCTCTCTCTCTCTCTCTCTCGCTCTCCCTCGTTTGTTTGGTTCTCTCTTTATCTCTCTCTCCATCTCTGTCTATCTCTCTCTCTCTCTCTATGTATGCGTGTGCCGAATTTAATTCCTGTAGTCTTATCAATATCTCTCTCTCTCGTTCTGTGTGCTTCGTTGTCACTTTCACTCTCTCTCTCTCACTCTCTCTCTCTCTCTCTCTTTCTTTCTCGCCTTCTCTCTGTCTCTCTCTCTCGCTCTCTCTCCCTCTCTATATACATATATAGATATGTCTATGCATACTAGAACCACACGCTCACTTCGCGCGCTTAGGTTCTAGTGCAGTCCAAGCCAGTCTCACAGGATCGGATGAGGTTGGACATCATCCCGCAATGATCACCATATGGGAGCGTACTTCCAGATGGACGCTTCAAGAGTCGCTGAATGAGGCTCCAGGAAATCGCGCAAGGCAGCCACGAGGAGGACCCAGGGCAGCCCACGGGGTGATGCCCGAGAGCCCCGAAGAGGCTGGCAAAAACATGCTGGGAACCTCTTTGCACGCCCTGGGGGGACGCTCTAGGAGGGCTCTTGGGGGTTTCTAGTGGCCTCTCCGGTTTCCGTTTGGGGTCTCCTGGTGGCCTCTTAGGACTCTTGGGGGGCTCTTGGCGTCTGGGCTCGAAGTGTCGGTTTGGATCCCCGCTCTTGCCCGTCTTGGGGCCGCCTTGAGGGCCTCTTGGGCCGTCTTGGTGGCTCTTGGGCAGTCTTGGCGCTCTCTTGGGTCGTATTCGGGACGTCGCGGGGACCTCTTGTGCTGCCTTGGCCATGTCTTGGGGGCCTCTTGGGCCGGGGTTGGAAGCCGAAAAAGCATGGGGTAGGCGGGAGAGGAAGGCGTGAATGAGAGGCGAGAAGGAGGGAGGAAGGAAAATGATGCAGCTGGGAGGAGGAAGGAGAGGAAGACAAAATTTGTGTAACGGGAGACGGAGGCGAACCAAGAACAACAAAGAGAGATCAATGATAACGGACAGCGAGGGATGGGGAAAACGGAAACACACCCTGGGGCACGCCAAAGTCTGGGCCAGGAGGGAAGGGTTGGGGGGGTCGACCTTGAAAACAAATTGCTCTGGAGGCCCCCGAGAGCACCCAAAATCGCCCCAAGAGGCATCCGAGAGTCCCCCAAGAGCTCCCGGGAAGCTCTCGAGAGGCCAAAACCATGAGAAGATCAAGCGTAAGGGAGAAACGAAGAGGAGGGAAGGAGGAAAAAGGACGCAGCGGGGAGGAGGGAGGGGGAGAGGAATGAAAAGGACGTGGAACGGGAGACGCAGGAGAACCAACAATAAGGAAGGGATCAAAGAAAACGAACAGCGAGGGGTTGGGGAGACGGAAACGAATTAGGGAGGCTGGAGAGAGGAAGGCGTGAAGGAGAAAAGAGGAAGAGGGAGGAAGGAAAATTATGCAGCGGGGAGGAGAAAGAGGGGAAAGAGAAGATGTAACGGGAGACGGAGGAGAACCAAGTGTAAGAAAGATATATCAAAGAGAACGGACAGCGAGGGAATGAGAAACTGGAAACGCACTCGGGGGCACGGCAAAGCCTGGAACAGGAGGAAACGACGGGGGGTACAACCTGCAAAAAATAGAGTTGCGGGAATTCCTGTTTTTCCAAGCTGGGACAATAGTGGAGCAGGATGCTAGGTGAGGGGGGGGGGAAGGATGAACGAGTGAAAGAGACATGAGGATGAGGGATGGGGGAGACGGAAGCGCATGAGGGAGGCAGAGAGAATGAGGCGTGAAGGAGAGACGGGAAACATACGCAGCGGGGAGTAGGAAGGAAGGGAGGAAAGAGAAGGATGTGAACAGGGAGACAGAGGAGAACCCAAACAAACCGAACGGACACCCAGGGATGGAGAAAACGGAAAGCCTGGGCCAGGAGGGAACGGATGGGGGGGGTCGAGCTTGGCAAAAAGGATTTCAGGGAATTCCCTGTCGCCAAAATTATTCCAAAACCTGAGGGTAATGTATGATTGTTGTGTTCTCGCATTTCCGCCACCAATGCGCTTCCGGGCTTGTGCATGCCTCCAAGAGCCACTCGGGACGACTCTTGGGGGCATATTGGAGCCCTCGTGGGGACCTCTGGGAAGTTCTCAAGGGCCTCTCGGGGTCCTCTTCGGCGCTGGGTACCTCTGGGGCGGCTCCTGGGAGCCCGCTGGGGCCTTCTCGCAGCGTCTGTGGGGCCTCGGACATGCCCCTTCGGGCGTCATGGGAACCTCTTGTGGCCTCTTGGGGCCACTTCGCGCCGCTTGGGAATCGTGGAGCTCTCTTGGGGGGCATGCGCAAGCCGCGGAAGCGTGTCGGCAGCGGAAGTGCGAGAAAACAGAAAATCATTGATTGTACATCTAGTTGTTTTCTGAGTTTGGCCTCTCGAGGGCTTCCCTGGAGCTCTTGGAGGACTCTTGAGACTTGAGAACTTCCAGACCAGTCGGGGGGGCCAGCTTGGACAGCCTTGGAGCACTCTTGGGCTGCCTCGGGGGCGTCCTGGGCTGTCTTCAAGCCCTCCAGGGGCTCTCTTGGACGCCCGGGAGATGGTCCCGGGGAGTTGCCGCCAATGGTAGCGAACTCGACGGAGCCCCGAGGGGAGGGGCGGCTTCTGTCATATGTGTATGTATGCATGTATGCATGGATGTGTTTACATATGTATGTATGTACGTTTGCCAGTATGCGCAAATGCATTTATACATGTATGCATGTGTGTATGTATGTGTGTTTGTATGCATGGATGCATGTATGTATGCATGCATGCATGCATGTATGTATGGTTACATGCATGCATGTACGTATGTATGACTGGATGCATGTATGGATGTATGAGAGGATGCATGTACATATGTATGTGTATGTATGTGTGTATACATGCATGTATGGATGTGTGTATGCGTGTACGCATATGTGTGTGGTATGTATGTATGTATGTACGAGTGTATGTACTTATGTAAATAAGTAAGTCTGCATGTAAGTATGTATGTATGTATGTATGCATGCGTGTATGTATATGTGTGTGTTTGTATGGTTGTATGTTTGTATGGTTGTATGGTTGCATGCCTGTATGTATGTATGTATGTGTGTGTATGTATGTGTGTATGTATGCATGTACGTATGTATGTATGTATGTATGTGTGTGTATGTATGTATGTATGCATGTATGTATGCATGCATGCATGTATGTTTGTATGTATGTATGTATGTATGTATGTATGTATGTATGTATGTATGTATGTATGTGCATGATTGCGTGTATGTATGTATGAATGTATGCATGCATGCATGCATGCATGCATGTACGCATGTATGTACGTGTGTATGTAAGTATGTAAGTCTGCATGTCTGTCTGTCTGTCTGTCTGTCTGTCTGTCTGTCTGTCTGTCTGTCTGTCTGTCTGTCTGTCTGTGTGGCTCAAGCGCGCCCGGCCGAATCCCTCGTTACCACTTCTGGGTGCGGCTCGGGAAACCAAAAACGCACGCCCCCGACGCGCCTCCATGCCGCATCATATGGACGGGTAGCTGGATTCGCATGGAAGTCGATTCGATCGGAGATGACGGGGTCTCGCGGCCCTCGCAACTACGAGCAGGTGCTTGGCCGCGGAGGACATCGAGGCGGCGAGGGAGAGGACGAGGGGGCAGCAGGAACAAGAGGAGGGACGCCTTGCAAGAGGTGGCGCCCAACCCGCGGCACCTGGCGCCGCTGCACTGGCCGCGGCCGCGGCCGCGGCCAGGCCGGTGGCCAGGCCAGCGTCTCTCTTGCACCCAGCGTGGGATGACCTCAGACTTCCTGACCCAGACTGGTGGGGTGCACTTTCGTGTGACGACTCCTTGAAGATAGGAGCGACAACGTTCGTCCAAGTCCCAGATCGTTTTCGGGGGGCAGTTGTGGAGGCGTGGCACAAAACACTGGAAGTCTTGAAAGCAGCCCGACAGAACGGAGAGGCAGAGGCCGACTGGACGTCTTTTTGCTGATGGAAATTTTGCTACTGGCCAGGACCAGCGAGGCCACCACGTGCGCCGAACTGCTCGAGGATCGTCTCGCCTGGTTCTTGGGCGGTCAGTGGGCGGCGTCGTTATGGGCTTCTGCGAGCGCTGGCCGCCAGGCTCCGCAACGCACCCGAACGCAGACGGACGAACAGAGGGCGGCAAGAATGCACACCCTCGCGGCTGCAGGCGATGAAGGCCGGGCGCTCACAGCAGTCACGAGCGCGCGACACGCTGCGGAAGGTCAAGGACTGCTTCCCGCCAGCGGCCGCAGGGGCAGCCGAGCCCGCGGCGGCGGCAGCTAGGCCACCGCCGACTGACGAGGATCTGCTCCAAACGGTGCAGACCGAAGTCCGCCGCCTCCTACGGCGCCCAACGCGGCTCACAGCACCTGGGCTCTTCGGCGCCAGGCTCGAGCACCTGGCCACGGCGAGCGCTCGCGAAGACACCCTCGAGCTGCTCTCGGAAGCCGTCTCCTGGATTGCCTTCGGCCTCATCCCGCAAGGTGCCCTCCAGGCGCTGCGGGTGGGTGAGCTGTTCGCTTTCGAGAAGGGCGACGACGATGTCCTGCCGCTTGTCGGTAGCTCAGTCCTGCGGCACCTCGGGCTGCGTGCTCTGGTCCGCGTGCGGAAAGATCAGCTCACGGCGGCGGCCAGGCAGCAGCAGTACGGCGTCGGCAGGAAGCAGGGGGCCGATCTGCTGCTCAGGAGCCTCGAGGCGCACGCGCAGAAGAGGCGCACCGCCGTCTTCCTCAGGCTGGACTTGAAGGCTGCCTTCCAGGCGCTGGAGAGGGAGCTGGCCATTCGCGCGATGGACGAAAAGGAGCCCGCCGTGGCGGGGGTCCTCGCCGTTTGGCATCGGGGCGAGGTCTCCCACCTCTGGCGCGATGCAGGAAGGGCCTTGCGCAAGTGAAGGGAAACTGGGACACACAAATAATTACACACAAATAACATTATTCCCCATATTTCCTCATATTTTCTGGGTTTTTGTCTTCCCGCCTAATTTCCATATTTTCCCATATTTTCCTAAACATCGACGAATCATTGTGTCTGTGTGTTTTTTCCCCTCCTGAGCAAGGTCCCCAGCAGCCGTGGCTTCGACCAGGGGTGCCCGCTCTCGGCCGCCGCCTCCTCGGTGGCGCAGCGCGCCGCGCTGGCCGGCTACTATACTCCGAGCTGCACCGCTTAGACCCCGCCGCCCGCCTCCACTCCTACCTCGACCATACCCCTACCTCGTCGTCGAGGCTGGCCTTGCGGTGGAAGCGCTGGCTGCGCTGGAGAGAGCCCTTGCGCCATGGGGGCTGCGCCTGAACGCAACGAAGACGACGGCTTGGTCCCCTGCTGGGATCGCCGTGCTGCCGCCGCCCCTGCAGCGCCACTGCGCGGCCTCCCTCGGAGCTCGGCAAGCACCTGCGGCCGCGCGGCGACACGAAGGACAGCCCGGCGGCCCTCGGAGCACTGGCTAACAGCCTCGCGCGGGCCGCTGACCGCCTGCGCAAGCTCTGGGACACCCTACAGCGCCTGCAGAAGGCGGGGCTGACGGAGCAAACCACAGGGGCCATGCTGCGTACCTACGCGGGGGCCGCAAGCAAGCACGCGCTCAGGCTGGAACACGCCACGGACGCCGCCGCCTCCGTCCACGACGGCTTCCGGACGAGCTGCTGGGAGACGCTGCTGCAGCGAGACTTCGACGAGAACGAACAAAAAACTGCTGGGGCTGCCTGCGAGGCTTGGCGGGCTGGGCGCGCAGCTGGCGACAACGCGGCGCCACGCGGCCTTCCTGGCCTCCCGGGCATAATCGGCGGGAGCACGATGGCGGACTGCCTTGACTTGCTCCCAGACCCGACGAGCAAGTTGGAGGCCGCGCGCGCGCGGAACGGCCTCGAACAACAGGAACTCCTGCTAGCCGACGGCGGAACGCTAGCGGACCTGTCGGGGCCCTCGTGGCCCGTCTTGGAGCCTCTTGATAAAACTGGGAGGTGGCGGACGACGAAAACGACGAGGGACCCTCGATACCTGGAACGGGGGGACGGCGATAAGGGCCGAAGACCTTTACTCATGTCAACTTGGGCAAACCACCCGGCTTCGCTCGTGTCATGAAGAAAACCAAACACGACTGCAACATGCAAACGCCACTGGCACGAGACCTCAGGGGGTTCCAAAGAGGTCCCCAAGAGGCCCCCAAGAGCCCCTCAGGAGGCCTCCGAGAGGCAACCCAAGAGCGGCACGGTAGCACGGCCTGCCTCCGTGCGCGTCTCGGCTCTCTCGCGCCCTTCCGGGGTCTCCTGATCCCCTTCAGGGTCGACGGAACCGGCCGTAAGGCCTCTCCAATCCAACACGAATGCAACATGCACAGGCAACTGACATGACACTAAAAAGATGCCATGGTACATAAAGCACAAAAAAACAAGCGGAGTGCAACACGTCAGGCAAACATCAGCTCTGAACACTCGCGCGCACACAACCACTGATTCACGCTGCGCTGAGGCAGGCAACGTGCTGTTGCAGTACAGACGTGGAACTGACAATGCATGAGCTTGCGTGGTCAATGCAGCGCCTGCAATATCGAATCCATTCTGGCGGCTGGCTGCTCAGAGCTAGACACGCCGGCTTCACCGCCCGCGTCTCCTCGGCTAACTGTGCCTGGCGTGCGAGCTGACAACTGGAAAAGAATGCACCGCTGGAATATGCGATGGAAACCGCACTGCTGTCCACGAGTAGTTTGCGACAGCGAACCAGATCGAGATCAGAGTGGCCAATTGAAACGTAGCATTTCGTCTCGATGCAGGTCTTGGACGGCCCTGCGATTGCGAGGCAATCAGATTTCGTGCGTGCGTACACACATCGGAAAAGGCATGTCAAGTACACGTACGATCTGCACAGGACAGTCGAATGCGAAAATCAGCGGACGTCAAATTCGCCTGCCCAATAGCCCAAACGCGTGCAAAGATATCGGGTCAGGAGTTCTGATTATGCGAATTTGCGCCCGCGTGGCGGCCCGTGGATGCCCCAGACATTATCCCATCAGGCTAGAGAGAAAATGCATTCCACAGCAAAGACCAGAGGAAATGCTACAATATATCAAACCAACAATTGCAGAGTTGTTGCGTGGATGTTTGGCAGGCCACTTCAATTGCCAGAGGCGCCAATCTGCTCACGATTTCTACGAAGACGAACGTGTATCCCTGCAAGACTCCTTTCACGGATGCGGTAACTCTCGAGGGCGATCCTCTGGCCCTGAAGATCGCCACACGAGCGACCCAAAGGACCTCCACGAAGCTCCAGGGGGGACAAAAGAGCCAGAAGCAACGGGTGGAGAGGCCCCCAAATAGCACGAAAACAATCACCAGGCCCAAGGATGGTCCCAGACAGCCCCAAGGGAACCCCAGAGGCTAACTCACATGGATTCTCCTCAGGCTTTCGAAAGATGCGACCCTGGTTTTCGAGCTTCCGGTTGTCGGAAGCGCCCCAAATGCCGTTCCCGTGTGATTTTCCATCTGCCTCCAATGCATCCGTGATCATGCATGGTTTATGTGGATGCTTTCCATATGAAAAATCATGATCAGCCTGCTACAGCCCAAGAGGCCCCAAGAGGTTCCGAGGATGGCCTTCAAACCAAGAAAGCCTCAATGCATCACAAGAGGCCCCTCCAGAGGGCTCCAGAGGATCCGAAAATGCCACAGGAGAGGAGCTCCGAATTTACACGTCGGGCTCTTTCCCAATAAATTGCATCCGGGACTGCCAAGAAGCCCACAAGAGGCCCCAGAGGCCCCCCAAGACTCCCCCATGGCCCGGATGGTTGCTCGGCTGCGCCCTCGCACCTGTTCCGAATTTCAAAATCTGACAGAGCGCGCTTTGGAGTGGGCACCTCAGTCGATCACGATCATCTGCTCTGACGAGCACTGGCCTAACTGAGACTTGCCCAGCTTGGCTAGCAATGCACAGTAATCAGGGAGAGGCTGTCTCTTGCTCTGGGTCCAGAAGTTGTTCGCACACATCTTGAGCTTAGATTTGCGGTACCTCGTCATAGACTCAGGCATCATGAACACCGAATCCTGCTCTCGGTCGCGGGCACGACAAGCACCCTGTGTCAAGGCATGTCGGCCAAACGGTCCACGAGCCTCGCGCGCTTAGGACCAGGACCAACCGAACTCATCCCCGGCCCCTCTAAACACCCCCGCCGCAACCACAACGCTCCCCTCTGGATCCGAATGGTTACGGAGGGCAAATCGCGCCGACCACAGCTTCCAAAAGTCCCGAAGCCAGGAATTACACTTTAAATTGAAACACAGGGGAGCATACGAGGAGGGCGAGGACGAGGACGAACGGCACGTTGGATACTACTTCCTCGTCCCTCGTTCCAGCTCCCCCTCCTCCTCCTTATCCTCCGCCCCGTTTCTAGTATGCCCGGTCTCCCCCTTCGTTTCCTCCTCCTCCTCCTCCTCATCCTTTCCGTCCTCCTCCTCGCTTCTCCTACTCCCTGGCTCTTCTCGTCGAATTGTCCTCAAAACAGAATATGAAGAAACACCTGTAAGAAAGATACATGTTGGGAAAGGGCCCAAGCAACCCGTATGTTCTGACAACGGGGCACTAAAACACGAACATGAACATCTGAAGATTCGGAACACACTGCCATAAAGACGCGAATGGTCGAAAAACTGTGTCTTCAAAATCCGAATGTTCGGAAAACTATGTCATCAAAACGCGAATGTTCGGAAAACTGTTTCATCAAAACCCGAATGTTCGGACAACGGTGTTATCAAAATCCGGAGGTTCGGAAAACGGTGCTATCAAAATCCGAACATTCTGGGTTTCAGAAACCCGAGCGTATTCTGTATGCACACGTTTTCCGAACCATTCATTTCTGAAACTGGCACGTTGGTCCTAAAGAGGAGGGCGGCTTGTTTGTCTTGCACAACGAATAAATATTCACCACACAACGTATGCAATATGGCTTGCGCTTCATAGCTTCCAACATACAGCGTGCACCACATACAGTGCTCTGCATAGCTTACATCATTGAGCTCATAACACATCACATGCATCACATAAGATTCATCACCTGGCTCACACCACATAGCTTGAACCGCATAGCTTGCACTACACGTATGGCACCACATGGACCGCATCACACAGTTTACACCACATTGATTGCACCGCAGAGCTTACCCTATTAGAGTGCAATAACCTCATATGTTTGGGGTCCACGCTGGCAAACACTTACTAAATAAGAAAACACCTCATACTACTCGCGCCCGCCGTGTGTACCCCACCTTCCCAGACCGCCCGGGCGTCCTGACATCTGGCAGGAGGTCTCCTATGCCAACAATGTCCAAGGTGGCGCCTGAGATGGCCCAAGAAGACTACATTGCTCCCAGAGGGACCCAACAGCCCCCAAGAAGACCCCGAGAGGGGCCCAAGAGGCCGCAAGAGCCCCGATGTTTTCTGTTTGTCATCCATTCTCTCCCTCAGTGCCAAGAAGCCGCAAGAGGCCACGAGGTGCTCCCACCGCCCCCGAAGCAGCCCAGAAGAGTCCACAAGACCGTCAGAGGACGGTCCAAGACCAGCCCAAGACGCCCGCCCGCAGACGTCACAAAAACCTGCCCAAGACCAGCCCACGGTGGCCCCAAGATGACCCCCAGACTCTCCAGACAGATCCACTATCATCTCTGAAGGCCCGAAGACCTCCTCGAACGACCCAGAACTAACGAGGACGGCACGAAGACCTACAAGAGACCTCAAGCAACATCCATGAGATCCCAGGCCCCCGACAGGATCCCATGAAGCGCAAGACCGGCCTACGCGAGCCTTGGGAAGAGAGCTGTCTCACGTTGAGGGCCATTTCTCGCATCAAGGAAGGATGATATCTGATATGTACACACTGCGTACAAACCTCCATGACCACACACAGTCACCGAGGCGTACACGACCAGCGATATTTCGGATGGAGGAAGATGGGGAAGGAACACCAGCCTAAGGATTCGGGGAGGGAAGAGAAAACCACTGGCCCTGGACGCGGGCAAAGGCGAGCAAGAATACAATTATACCAAAGAAAAACCCCAATCAGCGGATGGTTTCGCTGAGGAGATCGACAAGGAGCCTGGGAGCCCGGGAACCCAAAACCCACCGAAATCGGCCCGGAACCAATAACCGGGAACCGGGGAACACGGAAACCCAGAACCCGGGAATCCAGCCTGCTACCAAAATCGGCGGGAAACATTCGCCAAATCTTTCAACTTCCGCTAGGACCCCTTCAGTGCAAGCACCTATTGGGGAATAGCCGTGCACCAACAATTTTGATAAGCCTCTCGGCGCGGGGGAATATAACAATCGCGTCCATTGGCCCTCTTCGAATCGGGGGACCAATGAGACACATGTTCATCACGGCTCTCCAGCTTACTGAGGGGACGAGGGGTGTCACAGATTACGATCTCGTCGGCTCTGAGGAAGAGCTGTCGCAAGTCACGGCCCTCCTGGTACTCGGGGAACCAACTGTGCTACGGCGTTCTCTAGATTGGCAAAGCGAGTTTGCTCATGCAACGGCCCCCTGCGGCCTAGCCACGCAGTACGAAATGCAGGTCCTGGAGAAGACTGCTATCACAAATCACGGCCTTGTGGGGACTGGGGAAGCACATCTGCCACAGGCAACGGCCGTCGGCACACTTTGGTAGAGAAATCACGTGCTTCGGCCTTTTGGCATATTTCCCGTGGGTCACCGCACACGGTGCTGCGCTGGCACGAAGGCCGAAGCAACCGCATGCACCTGAATTGTTTGTGTGAGATGCGGACGTCCTAGGGGAAGGCAAGTGGAACCATGAAGGCAAAAAAGCCGGGCGAAAACGGCCAGACGCCGCTTCACGAACATAGAGACAGCGGCTACGACGACAGGAGCGGCGGCAATGGCAAACCTGACCTCGCACTGCCGCGGCGGGTGCGCACCGTTCAGGCCAGCAGGTGCCGCAGGTGCGACCGTTGCGGCCGGAGCAGCCTGCCGGCTTCGAGCGCAGGTCTACTTCTCACCCAACCGCAAGTGCACAGACTCTGGCCCGGAACGGAGAACATTCAGGGCACACTCTCCAAGCAAACTGCGTGCGTCAACATGTGCCCGCCACGTCGATCCCGGCTCCACACTATTGCTCGGCGTACCCAATCCCCAAGAGGAAACTAGCTGTCCGTCCTGCAAAACATCGCAATACATATACTCGGTCATCCTACTCTGCATTCCACAATGTGCTCCACGCTGCTCGGCTTGCCAATTACAGACATGTACTCAAGATATAGATGTCCTTGATCCGTCCTCTCTTTCTATTTCGAAGTATCTCGGACCACCTCGATTGCAACCCCGTGCCTCCCTGTGATCCTGCTGACCAACCTGCCCTTCGCAGCCGAAGCGGTAAGTGGATGCAGCAATGCAAAATGCAAACGCACGCCAACATAACCTGCAACAGCGCGTTACCCAATCTTCACCCACGCCAACATAACCTGCAACAGCGCGTTACCCAATCTGCACCCAGCGAAACCATGATAAACTAAAACCGCAACAAAAAACACATGCAATCAACATTGTCGTGATGTAAATGTCGGCCGACCGAGCTGGCCACCCGGAGAACACCAAATCGCCGATAAGACTGCCAAAATTAGACTGCCTCCACGAAGGCACACGGCGCCCCTGAAACGGCCCCACATGGACCCAAGACGGCCCTAAAGTACCTCAAGAGGGCACAAGAGGCCCCCTAGACGCGCAAAGGGGGGTCCAAGAGGACTCCAGGTGCAACAATGATTGATTGCCCTTGTGCATTTCAAGAGCATGCGCGTTCTCGCCATTCCGGGTTTCCGACATCCTCAGACGGCCCCGCAGACCTTCAAGACAGTCCCACCACGGCCCCTAACCTGCAAGACGGCCCTACGGCGCCAAAATAAAGAGCTCACAACGGCCCAAAGCGCCCCCAAGAGGCCCCCAGGGGCCTGCAAAAAACACCGAAGAGCCCTCAAGAGGCCCCAAGAAGACCTTATATAAACCATCAGATGAGGCGCCCCGAGGCCCAAGTCGCTTCCTCCCATCCGTAGTCCCCCATGGGGGAAAGAGAGAGAGAGAGAGAGAAACAAAAAAAAACCTTCCTCGTTCGGGGAACGGGTTCGCAGCTTGGGGGAATTCCATCCACGTCCTCATTACGTCAAAGGGAAGCCCCTTCCCTATGTCCCTTCCCAGGCGGGGGGGGGGGGAATCCTGGTGTGTGTGTGTGGGGGGGGGGGGGGGCAGATTCGCATCGCCTCTGGGGGTCCTCCTCTCCCACGCCGGTCCTTCGCCGGCGCGCCAGTCCTCCTCGGGTCCTCCTCCCCCTGCGCAGGTGGGGATGGAGTTCCAAAGGGGGGGGATGGGAGTCAGATGCGCATCCGTCCCTGGGGGTCCTCTTCCCCCTCCACTCCCCTCCCCTCTCCCGCGCCGGTCCAAGGCTTGGACTACAGGGACTACTGGCCACAAATTACGACAACATGATCGAGAAAAGCAAAGCCCTGGAGGAAGCAAAAGCCAACCTCAACGCGATCATGACAGAGGGCAAACCCAAGAGCTTCATGGAGTAGCTGCTGAGTGCGAGCGAACAGGAGTTGCACAAGAGCGGGGTCATCGACCTGGAAACGGAGTGAAGGGCGACGAGGACGAGGAGCTGAAGACGCAGATCCCCGCGGCCAAGCACGCCGCGATCAAGGGCCTGAAGGTGGGGGCGCAAGCCTACGCAGGCCAGATCAAGGCGCGCATCGACGAGGCGAAGGCCAAGGCAGCTGCCGAAGCCTCACGACTCCGAGAGGCCAGAAAAAAAACGCTAGACCACGGAGGACCAGCCAGCACAAGCACAACCAACAGCAGCAGCACCAAGTCAGGCACCGACGGCAGCTGCTAGCGGACACGAGGCCCCCGCGCCCATGGATCCTGTAGCTGGCCAGGCTCCGCCGCCGACGTAACCAACACTAGCCGAGACAGTAGGCACTGGGAAAGCAGAGTAGCCCGAGGAGGTGCTCCGCAAGATCCGCGAGGAGGACAAAAGGGCCTCCAAGGGATCAACCCCTCCGTAGAACGCGCTGCGGGGCGGCATGGACACCAACCTCTTGGTCACCCCTGAGCACCGAGCAGTTGTCGCTGGTAATATCACGACGTGGGGACCACAAGCGACGAGGTGGCTAAGGGACGGTCTACAGTCAAGACAAAGGGGTCGAGCACTGCACGACGGCTACCTACTCCAGGATACCCACCTCAAGTTTCACGAGCTACAGCCTGTCGAGGCAGCTCTCGCAGGAATGGGCATCAAAGCAAGTCTTCCTTCATCAAGACAGTCAACAGCGTCAGAGCGGGGCTCTCACGGCAGGGTGACTGCAATGGTGAGGAACCACTACCGCACCAAGCTCTTCAAGGAAATGGCAATGAAGGGAAGTGTATCCTCCTCGACTGCGGGCACGATGACATTGGCATCGGCTGAACTCCTGAACTTCACGGACTGGGTACTAATGCTATGGAACATGATAGGCTACTCGGCTCGATCCTGGATCAGCGTTTACCTCGAGTGCCACAAGCCCCTAAGGACTCGACCCAACGCGGCACGCCTCAAGGAGCTAGGCCAGTTCTTACGAGTACTGAACCAACCTTGGATTTTAGCGGGTGACTTCAACACCACCCCAGCCGCCTTCGCAGCCTCAGGATGGCCTGAGGCCTAGGAGACGGTCATACTTTCACCCTCGGCGAGAACGCGGCCGCGTGCTTCAAGGAAGGCGCGGCGCCCTCCCACCGGCGAGACAACGCATCCACTCGCCGACGCCAGTAAGTGATGTGCCATAGGGGGCCACCAATCGGACAGGTACTTAAGCTGAAGGGCGAGCTGCAGATGAACATGCAACGGCAACTCCAGATGCCGCTACCCCCCGAGCGCCCACGCCTGCCGAAGAAGGCCCCGGACCCGACAAGCAAGCGACGGCGCCAACTTGCAGCGCGACGTGCACGACGGACTGCGAAAGATCAACAACCAACGCAGCACGACAGCACGACCGACGAGCACGACCTCATGTCGAGCAGATGGGAAGCACTAGCCACCGCGGGCTGGATACGCTACCCATCGCCGCCGACACGGGCCGCGACTCCAGCGCGAGCACGAACAACCATGGACGGCATCGACCCCGTGGAAGGCGACCTGCAGGAGGCGAACTGGAAGGACGAACCACCAGACGAACCACCTCGCGCTCACCGTCATGAGAGCGGGCCTGGCGCGGTACGTTTTGCTGCCCATGGGTCGTTCTCGCACTGGCCTCCACGACCAGCGGCGGAACTCGACGACGGACAAGACAGCGAGTTGCAGCACTGCGTTGAGCAGGCAAGCCGGCCGACGCCAACAACTCCACCGGCGCCAGACGTCGACGCGAGGAGACTCCACGGGCTCTGGGGCGAGATCGAGCAGCGCCGGCAGCCAGCCAGCACCACCCCGCCAACGCGCACCACGGCGCGCGCCGCCTACGCAGCAGCACAGACAGAGCGCAGCGCAGGGCCCAAGTTCCATGCAGGTATGCAGCACTTGGAGGATTTTTGCTGCGAAGCCTACATCATCCCCAAGAGCGACCAGCACGAGCATAGGGGCAGACGAGCTCCATGCGAAATCCGACTCGCCACGCAGCGGGGGAAAGGGCAACGTCGCGCCAAGTACTCCAACTACGCCGCGAACCGGTGGGCCAGAGCAGAGTCAGCCCTTACAGCCTTGCACCGATTTCGACAACGGCGAGTAGGACAGCAAGAGATACAAGCACTGGAAGCCTGCCGCCGACGACTCGCACGAGACGAAGCACCCACAGCAGGAACCGCGGCGTCAAGCACGGCACGAATGCATCGGGCATTATGGAGAGACAGGCTTCGCGACATGCATGACGTACCCACCGACGCCATCGAAAGACTGGCCGACCAGGAATCGCGGGGAGCACTGCGCTATGCGCCAGGACCTATGAAGCAGCGGACCTGACTACGCGCACTGGCTGACCAACATCTGTGACAGCGGCACCATGCACAGAATGACAAAACCCAGTAACCTCCACGAGGACGAGATAACCGACGGCAGGGTCTCAGCAGGACCCACCGTCGAGAGACTCGACCTCAAGAGCCAGACGTTCACGACGATTTGGAGCGGCGCCCACGACCAGCGCATGACATGCCTACAACTACTACAGGAAGTGCGCGCACACGCGCTGGAGACTCCGACGACGACATGGAGCGAAGCGCAGTTCGACGACGCCACTGCGGGACTACCCGACAAAGGTAGAGGAACGGACCGACTCAACGCCAGCGACGCGCGGAGACCACCAGCAGCAGGACGAGGTGGTGGCGCGGCCATGGCAGGTCACGCAGTCCGTAGCCATGATCCTAAAGGAGACTCAGCAGTCGCCATCGGCGGAGACCGAGCACTAGCACTACTACCTTGGATTTGCAGGACTTGGGAGCTCATGCGCCGAGACACAGCAAGTACATGGGCCAAGCAAGTAGAGGAACTGTGGGGCGCAGCCATCGCAGGCAACAGCTGCCTACGAGAGGCGATGATCAGAGCACTTGGGGGCGAAGCAACGGACGCGTGCGGCATGCGCGCAGCCACCGCGCTGCTAGACATCAAGCGCTTCTACGACTCGCTCAACCTCGGCAAGATCGCCATGGCAGCGCCCCAGTTCGCGTTCCCTGCGCGAATCCTAGCACTACCGACGCAGATGCCTATCGCGCCACGGTTCCCCCGACTGGAGGGCTGCTACAGCGAGCCGGTATACGCAAGCCGCTCGCTGTTGGCTGGCACGAGACACTCCAACAACCTTGCGCGAGCCCTCGTCTACTTCGCAACGCGCTAATACAGCAGCATAATCACCAATGCGCAGTCCAGAACGTGGCTCGACGACATTGGAGTCAAGCTGTACGGGGCGAAACAGGCCAAGCTCAGGGACACGGTGGCATCCACTGCAGCACTAGACATCGAGCTACGGCAGCAGGGGTTGGACGTCGCGGCCAAATCCGCCATCATCACGAGCGACGTGCGAACGACCAGAGAAATTGTACGACAGCTAGGACAACAGGTATCAGCATCGACGGCAGCACCGAAGGGCGCGACCTGGATCGTTGACAGGGGCAGC
>CAUYUJ010004669.1:1201787-1233974 GCA_963575745.1 Prorocentrum cordatum
CCACCCTCGCTGCAGCCTGCGAGGTTGAAGAAGCAGAAGGCTCTCCCTCCGCCTCGAATGAAAGCGCACATGGAAGAACACTTTCACTGCACGAGAAGGCGAGCAGCAGCAGACGATCTCTTCCACACGCGAAATAATCGCTGAATCGTTCCACTACTCAGTGTCATTAGTCTCTGACCATGATGAGGCTCTTCGCATTGCTGACTGCTGTCGAACAACATTGTTTCAACTTCGAGAACAGCTCTACACACTGCCAGCATTGTAGACCACAATGTGATGGATTGTGTGCCGACTGCGTGCCACAAATGATCGAAACAACTTCAAAATGCAGTCCCACGTGGGTCGAACTCTACACATTCACAATCTGGTACACAACAAAATAATGATAAGGATGGTGGCGGATGGCGGCGTGGCAAAATTGCATGACTTGCCTCTAGACACCGATTGCGAAGGCGAAGGGCATACTTCGAGGCACGCTCGACACACGGTGAAGGAATGCACTCCTACACATCTGCGCCTCTTTGGGGTGCATTATACGCTTCCAAATCGCCATGCGCTGATTAATCGAAGAATCCCGACCATATGCCGGGGAGACGTAAGACTCGAGTTGGGGACTCGGGTTAACCTACGGGGCAATGAAGAAAATGTCGAGACCCAATCTGAAATTTGACGCGAACTCCCGCTGCGAACAACCCACGAAAACTGAACCGTCAAAATGCATGGCGGGCCCGTCAAAGAACGTCAGAAAACCGAAGTTCCAGCGAACTCGCGTCATAAATTCCCCCAATTGTACGCCGTTTCCTGTCGGGAGACATAACCGCCCCAAATGGTTATCATGCGACGGTGAGCCCGGGTCACGCGGAGCTCGTTGTGATGATCGCGTTATGGGGAATCAAAAAATGGCCTGACTCGTGGGCCATCGTTGTCCAGAAAATTGCTCCCCACTACAAAGAAGCCATTTCACCAGTCGCACACACACGCACACACAACGACACATACGGGGCTGTGGCACCTGTTTGCAACCCCTTGCGGTCGATGGCGCACACATTGTCTCTTCACTCTTCAAGCGACAGAGCGACGTCACCACAACGAAAACTGGAATGGCCTAACAACCGATGCAAATGTCGCACGGCGTAACGGGTTGGCGGCCACGCTGGGGCGAGCACACACACACACACACACACACACACACACGCACGCATGCGCTGAAGAGCGCCCGTGTGGCTCGCCTGACGGCGAGACGAGGTCCGAAGGCGGAGTGCTATTTATGAACCCTGTGGCGAACACTGCAACTTTGTGGGAAAGCTGAACGGGGGGAGAAACGCCGCCGGGCCATGTAAAAAGAGAAGAGGGCAAGGACGGGAAAGCGGAACGGAGAGGGGGGTCAAAAACAGCAGGCTGAACAACGGAAGATCCAAACAAGCAAGCGAACGGAAAGGAGGGCGACCAGACCAAGAGCAGCGGAGGAGGGGCGTCGCTGCCAACATCAGGATCACGTGTACCAAGACACGTAGGGCCGCTTGCGTGGCCCAGGTGTGGATCAGAAAGAAGGTCTTGCCAACAAGTGAATGTTTATATATTTCGGCGATAGCCCGGGTCATCTGGTAGGGGGGGAGGTGGCAGCCGATAACCTACCCTGTTCGCTTCGTGCAGCCCCACGTATGCCCGCGCGCACCAGTACTGCGTATCCCTTCGGACTTGCGCAACGCGCAAGCTCAGGTCATCCGGGGGTGAGGGGGGGGGAAGCGGGCGTCGATAGCCCAGGTTATTGCCGGACTGCGAGCGCAGCATGGACTGGCTATAGCCGGTCATCGTTGGGTTGGTGATCGCCGGACTGCGAGGCAGGCGGGCCCGAAAAACACTCACAAACAGACTGCTAGCGCAGGGAGTTGGGCGGGGTCTGGGGGGATCTGGGGCCAACCTCCTCATCCTCCTTCTCAGGCTGCTGTGTTTCACCTTCCTTCTCTTTGCGGGGCGTTCAATACCATCTGACGAGGCACAATTACATCAACGTGTGCCACAACGTGCTGCGTCAAGCCACGGTCAGCTTCTGACGTGTCTCCCCGCACACACCGCAAGGATGGGCGCCATAAGCTGACAGGAAGGACAATTATGATACGATGTGTTGGGTGTCGAATGATGCGTGTTCTGTTTTGTGTGATACACATGTGGAGGGGTCCGACGCCCATCCAAGCGTGCTGTTGTATCTTACACATGGGTTTTGTGCCTTACGCGTGGGGAGGGATCCAACGCCCATCCGCGCTCTGAAAGGAGCATACCTGTGATAAAGACGGCACATGCTACAGCTATCGGGCTCAACCTGCTGACTTTGTGGCTCTGGTACGGTCCTTATCATCCCCCTCCTCCATTCCTCCTCCTCCGCACTCACTACTATCATGTTTGGTCTGCGTCCCTCCTGCTCTGTTTGTTCCCTCGAAGACTGCCAGGAGGCTTCAAAGACAGGCCCCAAGAGAGGAGGTGAAAAGAACAGGAAAGGAGGAAGTCGACGACGACGTGGACGTTACGGCTTCCTGCGCGCTCTTCGACCAGTCGATTCCCAGAGCACTGGGCTGGCACGGTGGCGTGGCATGGACGTGCCGCAGGCAGCGGGATATCGAGACAAGCCGCACGACTGGCAAAGGAAGCCCGACGGTCAGCCAGGTGCGCCGCACTCGCGCCGTGCTCCCCCTCATGCGCTGAAAAAGATGCGCGTCTTGGTCCCGCGGTGTGACTCTGCCAACACCCTGGGTCGTCAGGCGAGCGACTGGTCACCCGCCACATTGCGCGTATTCGCGACAGTGTGCTCGTCTCCGAAAGCCCCAAGCTGCGGCGTGAAACCGTTGAAGATGTCTTCAAGATCTCGGCCAATGGCAGGAGGGCGGTCCATTCCAGGCTGCGTACTCTGCGCGTCCGCCTTGGCAGGACGGGGGGGTGATTCGGATGGAAGAGTAAAGACAAAAGCAAGTGGACGCTGCAAGCGAGGTACGAGAGAGTTTCGACAGCGATTTTGGAAGACACGCTCAAGTGCATGAGAACAGCCCGTCAACACAATACGATGAGGCAGCCCCATTCAAGATGTACCCTTGCCCAAAAAAGAGGGTCTGAAAACGAGAAATTCGCATTTGCGTCCATGGGGGCGCTTCCGCGCATGCTCCAACGTATTCCAGTATTCGGGATCCTTGCGCGCATGCCAAACGCAATACCTGGATCACTACGCAAGAACGGTGCCAAAATATGAAGCCTGTCACTCTTGCCGCAGTCAGTGCTACACCAGGGATCCGCCCTCCTCCCCATCTCATCCCGCTCAAGCAAAGGAGGACGAATTCCACCAGCCCTCTGGGTGTGAGTGGTTCGGGGAGTTCTCCCTCAAGCCCCTTCCGGCGCCAAGGCAGGCGAGCCCAAAATCGCATCGACAAGTCGGACGGCGATCGAACAAATCGAATCGGCGGAAATCGGCAGTCGAGTCGGGAGAAGTCGAGTCAGTGGAAATCTGCAGGCCTTAGAGTCGAAGTCTGCAGGCCTCGGAGAAGTCGAATCGAAATCGGCGATCGAGTCGAAGCCAATAAACCCCCATTGAGAAATCGGAAGCCACATCGGAATCCGAAGTCGACTGGAATCGGAATCGGAATACATCGACATCAAATCGAATCGAATCGAACCAGAGGAGTCGACGTGACCATTGCTTGCCTCCTACTGGCGTCAAAGAGATCGAAGTGATGCCTTCGGCAGCGGTCGGAGCGTCTACAATGGCCCCAGATGGCTCCGAGACGGCTCTGGAAAGGTCAGTACCCGCCGAAGATAGCGCAATACGGTCCCCGCCATCATTCTTTGTCCCTCCCCAAACTCAAGCAATCCTCGCAGCCACGCTTGGTAAATAAATCCTGTGGTGCGCTGTGATCGGGACACAGACCTGGCCCGCAATTCAAAGACCTGATCTGTCACGATGGTCCACGACAGAACAATCCTCCATCGTGAGTTCAGGATGGCCACAGAGCCTCACAATGATGCTCCACAGAAACCTAAATCCGTCGAGTTCGTCATTAGTGTCGCTTGCTCGCCTTCTCTCAGCCAATGACCTCCGGAAGCCCCAAATTGGCCTCCGAGCTCGCACAAAATAGCTCGAAGACGGGAGGCTCCGACAGGGCGGGGCTGATCGGACACCCTCCCTTTACAAGCCGAGACCTTGGAGAGCTCTAAGAAGACCTCCGACGACCGACGAGGCTCCCAGGAGAGCCTCCAGAAAGCCCCAAGAGAGTCGTCAAATTCGCCATTGGAGACCTTTGTGCTTCACTATACACGCGTATCAGAGTGAGGGGGCCGAGCGGCCATTTTTTGTCCCTGGGTGCGTGGCTGAAACGAAAAACTGTGGTGGGGATTATGCTTGTTGGGTTTTGTGTTGTTGCTGTTGTTGGCGTTGGTGTTGTTGTTGAACATTATTACTTCTAAAGAATAATTATTGTTGGGACCCCTGGTGCGCGGCCCCCTCGCCGCGCCTAGGCCGCAGCCATGTTTTCATCATTTTCGTGAGGAAGTCTCTGGCAAAACGGGTTGGTCCGGATCCGGTTGTTTTGTTACGGGCGGTTTTCCCTTGCAACAAATAAGGCAAAGTGGACATTTCTTGTTCTAACATAACCAAATTTCAAGAATCCCTTGCAAAAAATAAGGTAAAGTGGACATTCGCGCGCGCAAGACGAAATCCTTCCAAAACCTTAGTGTTCGTGGCGATTTTAACATAAAAACTTAAAAACATTTTATTTTTTTTTTTTTTTTTTTTAAAAAAAAAAAAA
This sequence comes from Prorocentrum cordatum, assembly GCA_963575745.1. Taxonomy (NCBI): domain Eukaryota; class Dinophyceae; order Prorocentrales; family Prorocentraceae; genus Prorocentrum; species Prorocentrum cordatum. The sequence continues at coordinate 1,206,575 of CAUYUJ010004669.1, forward strand.
AAAAAAAAAAAAAAAAAAAAAAAAAAAAAAAAAAAAAAAAAAAAAAATGTTTTTTAAAAAAAAAAAAAAAAAAAAAAAAAAAATCCCGCGCGCTCTTGCGGATTTGTAGGAAACCCAACACTTTTTAAACATTTCTGTCAAACGGGCTTTTGCGAGCAACTTTTTCACGTGCTCGAACTTCTCCAACAACGGTGCGTTACCACCAAACACCAGTACAGGTGTCCAGTGTTGGAACAGGGGGAAAAGTCGTATACTAAGCTAGCGTCCAGAAAATGTTACCACAACAAGTCACTGTACCCATGCGCCAGTGTAGTAGCCACGGTCGTCCGCAGGCCACGAAGTGAAGTGTCCGAACGTCATAGGGCGGGAAGCTGGGTGTGGGTGGTGGCGAAGAGTCGTTTGGAAATGTGGTAGAGCTTGAACCGGCCCCCCCACGAAGTGGGGGTATTGGCGGGCGTCGTATGAAAACCCTGGCACTGGTGAGAACGGAGTGTCCCCACGTGCTAGTAATTGTTGTTGTTGGTGTTGTTGTTGTTGGTGGTGGTGTGTGTGTTGTTGTTGCTGCTGTTGTTGTTGGTGTTCTTGTTGTTGGTGTTGTTGGTGTTGTTGTTTTTGTTGAACTCTCACTTCTGAAGAATAATTATTGTTGATCCCCCCCGTCCGGTGCACATTGGTTTTTCGATTGAAGTGCCCTTCCCAGGGATCGCACACTGTTGTTTATCAGGGAAAGTCTTGAGGGTCACACTGTATCGTTGGCCCCCGGTTTACAACAACAACAACAACGGCTCCCGCTTCAGACTTCCTCACAATTTAGCAAGGACCCCCGCTCCCGCCCGAGACTTCCTCGCGTTTTATTCAGGAATCGCGCTCTCGCTTGGGACCTCCTTAGAATTATTCTCCCGGCGCTCTGGAATCGCGCTCTCGCTTGAGACTTGCTTGCAATCTACTGAAGAATAGCGCCGTTGCGCTGGAAGTTCGTGCAATTTGCTCAAGCGCCGCGCTCCCGACACCCAGGCACCCAGGAGTCGCGCTCACGCTTAGGACTCCCCCACAAATTACATAGGAATCGGGATCTCGCTTCCTTCGTGGCCCCGTTGCAGCCCTTCGTGGCCCCCTCGCGTTGTTTCGTGGCCCCGTTGCAGCCCTTCGTGGCCCCGTTGCAGCCCCTCGTGGCCTCCTCGCTGCCCTTCGTGGCCCCGTTGCAATCATTCGTGGCCCCCTCGCTTTGTTTCGTGGCACCGTTGCAGCCCTTCGTGGCCCCCCCGCTGCCCTTCGTGGCTCCGTCGCAACCCTTCGTGGCCCCGTTGCAGCCATTCGTGGCCCCCTCGCGTTGTTTCGTGGCTCCGTTGCAGCCTTTCGTGGCCCCCTCGCTGCCCTTCGTGGCCCCATATATGTATGCCCTTCGTAGCCCCTGCTCGTTCGCGCCCGTGGTGGCCCCGTATGCATATGTCCTGCGCGGCCCGGATGCTACCCTCAGTGGTCCCATCGTTGTCTTCATAACCCCACATTATGTGCCCTTCGTGGACCCGGCTCGTTCGCGCTCTTCGTGGCCCCATACGCATTCTCTTCGTGTCCCCGCTGTTGCCTTTCGTGGCCTACTTCGTGTCCTTGTGGCCCTGCGTTCGTTCTCTTTCGCTCTCGCTTTCGCTCGTCGCCGTCAGCGTCGACGTTGTCGTCGTCGCCGTCGTCGTCTACGTCGTCGTCGTCGTCGTCGTCAGCGTCGTCGTGGTCGGCCCCCAAAAAGGGTTCGATCGAAGACGAAGACGGCGGGCATCGCGGGTTTGGGAAATAGGCGTTATTGGACACTCGAGCAGATCAGGACGAACAGGCTGGAAATGACTGTTGTTGTTGTTGTTGAACTCTCACTGTTGAAGAATAATAATTATTGATCCCCACTTCCGGTGCGTGTTATATTGTGTTCAATTGAAGTGCCCCTCCCGGGCCTCGTACCCTATTCTCTATTATGGAAAATCTTGAGGCTCAAACTGCGCCCCTGGCCCCCGGTTTACAACAACAACGGCTCAAGCTTGATATTCCGCAAAATTTACTCTGGTCCCCCGCTCCCGCTTGAGACTTCCTCGCTATGTTCTGAAGAATCGCGCTCCCGCCTGAGACATCTTCGCAATTTACTCAGGCGCCGCGCTCTTGCCATTCGAGAATCGCGCGTTCGCTGGGGACTTCCTCAAATTTACTTAGGAATCGCCCTTTCGCTGCAACTTCCCTGGCTAATCACGCAGAAATCACGATCGATCCGCCCGATCGGCCCGCCCGTTAGGGTCTTGCCCTTCGTGCCCCATGCTCGCTCGCGCCCTTCTGGCCCAGTCGCTGCCCTTCGTGGCCCCGATGCTGCCCCCAGTGGCCCCTCGCTGCCTTTTGTGGCCCATAAAAATATATATATATATATATATATATATATATATACATAGCATAGCAAGTACGGACGCTCCTAGGCGGCCAAGCAGCGTCAGCTGCATTGATACATCTTTCCTGTGTGCGCGCTCGAGAGGCTTCCACAGGCCGCGAGTTCGGGGCACGGCGTCGCGCCCCGCTGAGACATCAGCCAGCACAGATCCCACAACAGGTAATGTACAAGAGTGGACCGAGAGAAAAGGGTTGGGATGGGAGGGTCGGAGCTTGAGCAGTACGGCCGCGAAGAACGCGGTGTGGCCGCCTGCCCGCTCCCCTCCTCGCTTCACGATGTTAAATCTACCAGCAAGTACGGGCGCTCCTGGGCGGCCAAGCAGCGCCAGCTGCATTGATACATCTTTCCTGTGCGCGCGCTCGAGAGGCTTCCACAGGCCGCGACTTCGGGGCACGGCGTCGCGCCCCGCTGAGACATCAGCCAGCGCAGATCCCGATTCCCAAACGGGCAGACTGGCCGCCAGGCCGGAGCCCCACGGGGCTTCCACTGAAAGAAGAAACTGAAAACCTACGGGCACAGAGTCCCTCCGAGGCGTAATCCATGCAACTGCTCAGAGGAATGGGCCAGGACGGCGGCGGCAGCACGAGCGAAGGGCGGGGGGTGCGCTGCAGCCAGGCTGGTCCATTTTCGACCGCCTGGCGCCGCCCCAGACAATTCGATGTGGTGCTCCCCAGTGCGAGAGCAGATCCCATTCTTTCCATTGCACCTACGAGCGATGGGGTTCAAAACAGGACACGTTCCACCCCTGAAACCTGGTGGCTTTCCGCCATCGGGCCCCGTGCTGGCAGAGGTGGCACACAACAAAATCAGACTCGGGCTGAGCTCCAAGACGGGCTAGCCTGGGCGCCGCCCAAATCAGGGAGGTCTGGGGATTCTCCAGCAGAACAGGCACTCCGAGATCATTGGCCAACGAAATGATGCGGCACGAAAAGCTGAGGGTCGCATTCCCCACTCGAACTCTAGCGGATTCACTCTCGTTGAGATCGGGCAATCCCATGGGCGCGGCTGCATCACGGAGGGGCTTGCGAAGGGCCCGTGTCCAAGTTGTACACGGGGTGCCCGGAAAATCCCCAAGATGAGACCGCACTGAATCCAGCCCGAGACGAGCCTTTCAAACGTTTTATCTAGATGATCTTCAAAGGGGCCATGCAGGAGGTCAAGGCTGAGGGCTCCAAAACCCTCGGCCCTGAGGGCCTTCGCGACCTTCCCTGCCCCACCGAAAAAATTCCAAGAACACTCCGTGCCTACGCTTGCGAGTGGCTTTCAGTTCTCGAGCGAGCAGCCGCTTCAAGTGACGCTGGACCTGCGCCGGCGAGGCTATGGCAGCGAGGCTCCGATCAGCGCCTGCGCGGGCGCGGGCAGCTGCTGCCACAGGCGCGGCCGCTGCGCGAGGGCGGGCCCCAGCTCGACAATCTCTAGCAGGTTGGCGTGCACGAAGCGGCCTAACACGAAGACCCAGTCGGGAACTTTGGTCATGGCATCCTGCAAATAGGCCTCCTTGGCATAACGCTTCATGCTGCCCGGCGAGGCCCGCCGGCCGTGCCTCTGGGTTTGCTCCAGCGTCCTCCGGCCCTCCAGCAGATCCCAGCTTGCCCCGCCGCGTCGCAGCGCGTAGAGGGTCGGGTCGAGGGCCTGGAGCTGCAGCAAGTCCGCGAACTCCCTGAAGCGGTCGCGCAGCGCAGGCAGCGTGAAATCCCAAAGGCTCTGGTCGAGGCCCACGGCGGCCTTGAGGCCGGCAAGCAGCGGCCACAATTGCCGGTCGAGATCTATCACCACACTCTCGTTGCACAGCCCGGTCTTGCCTGGGCGGCCGCCGCTGGTGGGGTGCAGGAGCAGCGCCCAGCTGGCCGCCGAGGCCGCTGCCTGCGCCGCTGGGCGCACCAGAGAGCCCCCTCGCAGCCCCTGCGCCTCGAACGGCCTCAGGTAGCAGCTGAACGAAAGCAGGACCCATATCGCCATGCGTCGGCGCCCATTGATGGCCAACAGCCCAGCCAGCGCTGCCGTCGCGAAGTATGGAAGAGGCACCCGAGTCATCGAGGGCACGCGACGCGCCCAGGCTATCGAGCTCCTTGTGGCGCGCGGCAGATGGGCCTTCCACGAGCCCTGGAGGCCTGGCAAGAAGTGCGCCAGGGACGCCAGCAACAGGGAGCCCTGGCTCGCGGGGGCCCCGCGCTCGAACTGGTAGTTCAAGAAGCGGGTGGCCACCAAGTCGAGCTGGTCGAAGTCCCTCCAGCCCAGGCGGCTCTCGGAGCAGAATGCCGCGAACTCCCTCAGGACCCTGCGGTGCTGCTCCTCCGTGCTGGCCCGCACCGCCAAGGTCTCCAGGGCGCTGAGCTGTCCCGTCGGCGGCCGCTCGGCCACCAGGCGACCCGCCAGGGCGGCGCGTCGGCCGCGGGCCTCCAAAGCAGCTGGCGGGGGCCTCCGCGCGGGCCGGCGCAGGACCAGCGGCCGCGCAGCTGCCGGGCGCCGCCGCGCCGCCATGCGCGGGAGGCTGTCCAGCGCGGGCGTCGGAGTCTGAAAACCAAGTGCGACGCCCTCGAGAAAGAGCGTCGGCAGGGTTGCGTTCTGACGGAATCCACCTGCAGTGCAATCTCGTTCCTGCAGCAAGTGACATCATTCAAATTTTGAGCAATGGAAGTTGTAGGTATGCTGAGGCTGCTCTCCCCTTCGCCACGGCCAGACAACGGCATATTATCGACCAGCGCCAGAACCCGTTTGCCGCGGCAGGCTGAGGACCTCAAGAGGTGCTTGTAGGCAACTACCAAGGCGTCGGCCTCCAACCCCAAGATGTTCTGGCCCGCCTGGACCTTCGCAGCGACTACACCCCTCCAAGACTTAGCATCCAAAAGACCTGCGGGCACCTCGTCGAACTCCTTGAGCTTTTTACAGAGATCCAAGATCAAGGGGCCCTCGCTGTGGAGCTCCATGTCGGGGTCCTCGGGGAGCTTGTCGGGGTCCAGCGTGCCAGGCGAAGCCGAGTCGAAATCCAACTGACTGCGATCAAGCACGACCTCCCTTCCCGCAGGCTCGCAAGGGCCAGCAGCAGATGACGATGCATGGGGTGAGCGGGAAGAATCAGAGGAGAGAAGAGCTCTATCTCTGGCACGCGCCCCACCCTCCACTCGGTACCGCCACCGCTCGCACAGACGCCCGCAGCGGGCGATGAGGTCGCCTGAGGCCTGCCGACGGCAAACGCCCAGCCCCCCCATCGCTGGCGTCACTGGCGACTAGCCGCGTCGCCCAGGGCGCGGCGAGGTCCGCCACGAGGAGCGGCAGCAGGCAGCGAGCGCGCCACAGCTCCGTCCGCACGGAGGGCCAGAGCGTCTGCACCTCCGCGCCGGACGCTATCATGAAGGCGTAGGTCGCGTTGAGGAGCCCCAGCGCCTCGCGCCTCATCATCGAGGCCCAGGCCAGGTGGCCCACCAGCACGCGCACGAGGTGCCCTGAAGCGCGACCGCGCCTGAGCAGCTCCCCAATGGCGAGCTTCAGCCTCCAGACAGAGCGCCCCTTGATGGCAAGCCAGCGGCCCTGCCTCAGCTCCATCCCCAAGAAGCTGCAGGTGTCCGAAGCCCGCTCAGGCTCGTGGACTTTCACGCCAGCGCCCTCCAGCTCCGCGGTGATGCGATCCAGAGCGCGATCGGCCTCCGACTCGTCGCCGCTGACGGCCAGGTAGTTGCCCACGTATCCTGCGACGGCGGCCTGGCCCTACGGCCCCACGACGACGCCGGGGAGGCCGTCCTCGATGATGAGGCGGCCCGGCACGCCAGCCCGCGAGACCGCGGTCCGCAGAGCCAGCTGGCAGAGGTGCAGCGCCCAGGAGAAGCCCATCGGCAGCACGACCAAGCAAGCCTGCACCCTGGTGGCATCGGGGAGTCCTGCGATGCCGCGTGCCTCCAAACGCCGCCTGTCGATCGGCGGGAGCCTGAAGTAGCGGCACAAGCCCTCGGGCACCAGCAGCCAGTAGAAGGCGTTGTCGATGTCTCCAGCCGCGACGACCACCTTGCCTCCAGGCGCCTCCAGATTCGAGAAGGCGGCCGCGCTCGGTGGTGGCTGGGGGGTCCGTGAAGTACGCATTCGCAGTACGAGTATCAAAAATGAGCCTCAGAAGGTTGCTCTTCTTTGCCACGCAGAAGACTCAAATCGGCTTGATGCGAGGGGCCTCCGCCTGGAAGCAAATCATCTTCCGCTTCAACATCTCAGCAAGGAAGTCGGCGAACGTCGCCGGAGAGAAGGCAAGGTGGGGGTCGACATACGGCCCGCGAGGGCAAACCTGCTGCAGAAGGGCGTCAGCCTCCTCGCGACCACGCAGCATGCTCGAGCTCCATGCCCTAAGCCACTGAGCGTCCGGGCCAGCAACGACCGTTGTGAGCGGCACGGGGTCGTCGCCGACGTCGGGCCACGAGATCAGGCCCCGCGAGCAGGGTCGGCGAGGCCCCCCCGTTGCGCACAGCGGGGAGCCAGAGAGAAGATCCGAAAGAGCTCCTTCGGGAAAACCCTCGCCCTCAGCCAGCGGCTCGAGGCAGGCGAGGGTGGACTGGATGCGCGCGAGAGACGCCCGCTGGCCTTCAGAAACACCGAGGGCTGACGGCTGGGCCTCAGGGGCACACACAACGTTCATGACGTCGATGGCGTCGTTGGCCCAGTCTTGCCAAGGAGCATCATCAGAAGACTGACGGTGACCGCGGCGGCTGCGCCCAAAACTGGAGCCCTCGCGCGGGCGGCCCAAGAACGGCATGGGGAGAAGTCCCGCTGGCGCCCTCCTGGCTCCGCACGGCGCGAAGGCTGAGGTGGCCCGTCAGCTGAGGCGTCAGGGCCCGATGGGCTGGTTGGCGGGAGCGGGCGCCCAACTCCGCTCCCCGCTCCGAGGCTACTTGTCATCCTTGCCAGAGCCCTTGTCGCCCTTGGTCCCCTTCTTGCTCTTGCGGGCCAAGTCGCGCTCCTCTCTGGCTTTGCGCTGCTCCTTCCTGTACGCATTCATCTTCGTGAGCTCGTCCTTGATGTGGTCCTGCAGCGTCGGCGCGACGCACGCGTTCCCGCGCAGCTGGTCCGTGCCGAGCAACACGCGTGCGTCGAGGCTGCCCGAATCAGCTGCCGGGGCGACGCGGCCCCTGTAGCGCTCCTCCTGGAGCTGCACGGCCCTGGCCAGCATCTCGCCCGAAGCGAGATTAGCCACATTCAGCTGGTCGTAGATCACCATGCGCTCGAGGGTCCTGCACGCCCGCTCGTGCTCGTCGACGCCGGGCTCGAGCCCCTGCGAGCGCGTCTCCGCGAGCCAGCGCGAGTGGCGGCCCGTTGGAGTGCCGCCGTGAGCCTCCATGAACTTGAGGACCCACAGCGCCGTCCGCGGACCCCTGACTGGCCAGTCGGGAAAAGCCCCCTCAGTCATGTTCATGACCGCGCTGCGGTAGTCCGCGCGTCGCTGCCCCTGCAGGTCGTGCGTGACGGGCTGGATGCGCGCATCAGCTGGCGCGGCCGCAGCCGCCGCGGCTCCAAGGCCTCCAGCTGCGGCAACTGGCCCTGCAGCTGTGGGCGCCGCTACCAGCGGCGGCGGGGGGCCTGCCAGCGCCGGGGCGCCTGCCACGGGGGCCGCTGGGCCGCCAGCGAGCGCAGCGGCCAAGCCAGCCACTCCAGCCGCCACGGCGGGCCCACCAATCCCTGCCGCGGGCGCCGCGGGGGGGCAGCAACCAGCATCCCAGCGGGCGGCCCCGCGCCACCAGCAGCGAGCGCCGCAGCCGCCGCGCCACCGGCAGGCGCGATGCCAGCGGCGCCAGGCCGAGGGCGAGCACCGCCTGCAGCGCCAACCAGGTTGGGCATCACCGCGTCCCCAGCGCCCAAGGCGACTCCCATCCTCGCAGCTCCCGCAGCTAGCACCTGCGCGACCCGCGCGGGCGCTGGGACGCCCCTGAAGCCGTGCACGTGCATCCCAGCTGCAGCTGGAGGGTACGCACCCATGCGTCCGCCTTCGCACGGCAGCCAGCGGCGCACATCAGCGGCGGCGAAGAGGTCCTCCTCGTAGCTGTCGTCATCCGGCGTGAGGGTACACGCCAGGCCCGATCCGTCGGGCGCGAGCACCACCAATCGCTCGTGCCACACGTTGGCGCACCCCACGTACTCGACCAGGATGAAATCCCCCTCCTGCAGACCCAGAGCCGCTATCGGATGCTGTGCAGCGGCCGCCGCCGCCATGCTAGTGGGTCAGCTGTGGCCTCGAGGCCCGCAGAGCCGCCACCTGAGCCGCCGCCAGCTGCGCCGCTGAAGCCGGAGCCTCGAAGGCCGCCGCGGGCGGCCGCGCGGGAACGCCCGCCGGCGCAGGGGCCCCTGGTGTCGCGGGTGCGCCCCGCCTGCCAAAGGCCCAGCCAGCGGCGCCCACCGCGGCAAGGCTGGCCAGCCACGCAAGGCTGACTCCCAGCAGCTCGGGCCGCTGGACCTCCGACACCGAGCCGCCTGGGCACGCCAGCCGCGGCTCGCAAGTGCAGGAGCAGGAAGGGCACGGAGGCGGCGCCGGGCACGCCGGGCACTGCGCACCCCAGGCGTCGCCCCAGGCCGCCGCGCCGGCGGCGAACCCCCGCGTCGCCTCGCGGAGGATGAGGCCCGCGGGGTCCATCCGCGGCCCAGCCCCCTCCGCTCGGAAGCCCCTGGGGCCTCGGAGCTTGAGCAGTACGGCCGCGAAGAACGCGGTGCGGCCGCCTGCCCGCTCCCCTCCTCGCTTCACGATGTTAAATCTACCATGTATGTATATACGCTCTTCGTGGCCCCCAATCGCTGGTGCCCTCAGGGGCCCCACCCATTGCTGCCCTTCGTCGCCCCGCTGCTGCCCTCAGTGGCCACTTCGCTGCCCTTTGTGGCCCACATAAACGCCCTTCGTGGCCCCAAGTCGCTCGTGCCCCATTGGCTCCATTGCTGCTATTCCTGGCCCCAGTGTAGCCCCGTGTGCCCCCCCCCCGTTGCCCTCAGTGGCCCCTTCGCTGCCCTTTGGGATGCGCCCGATACACGTGGCAGGTCAGGGAGATGTACCCCCCAGAGGGGGTACGCTCGAAGGCGAAGAGGGCGGGTATCGGGGGTTGGGGATATACGTGTTGAGGTACGCGCGAACAAGTAAGAGCGAACAGTCTTAAAATGATTGTTGTTTTTGTTCGTTGCAACCGGCGTCCTGGCCCCGGTTTGTTGTTGAGATCTTATTCTTCTTGGAAAATGAAGTTGGTAACTTTAAGGCATGAAAAGGATTTGGTGGAGCTTAGCCCCCCCCGGGGCCGGGAGGGGCGCATGCACACCGGGGCCTGGAAAGGCGTTGGCACACGGGGAGTGCGACCAACAACCCGACAGGATCCCGAGGGTTGTTGGGATTTTCGCCCCCAACCAAGCCACCGGGGCCGGGACGGTCGTTGGCACACGGGGAGTGCGACCACCAATCCAAGGGAATCGTAAAATGTTTTAAGGAATCGCAGGGTTCCCTTGGGAATCGCACGACTCCCTTAGGATTCCATAGGGAATCGTAAGGATTCTCAACAGATTCTTAAGGAGTCTTAAGGATCCCCGAAGGATTCTTCAGGAATCGCAAGGATTCCCGAAGGATTCTTAAGGAATCCTTAGGGGATCCGTAGGGAATCCTTAAAATTCCCTTAGGGAATCTTAAGGATTCCCTAAGGATTCCTGAAGGAATCCTAAGGATTCCCCAAGGATTCCTCTGGGAATCCTAAGGATTCCCGAAAGATTCCTAAGGATTCCCTGAGGATTCCCAAGGATTCTGAAGGACGCCCAAGGGATTCCTAGGAATTCCTGGGGGGGTCCGAGGGTTTCCCTCGGGATTCCGAGGGATTCCCGAGGGATGACGCACCTCGGTGTGCGTACAACCATCCCGGCCCCGGCCCGGGGCCGGGACGGTGGTTGCAACGTTGTTGTTGTTGATGCTGCTGTTGTTGTTTATGTTGTTGGTGTTGTTGTTGTTGGTGTTGTTGTTGTTGTTGGTGGTGGTGGTGTTGTTGTTGTTGTTGATGTTGTTGTTGCTGTTGTTGCTGTTGTTGTTGCTGTTGTTGTTGATGTTGTTGGTGGTGGTGTTGTTGTTTGTGTTGTTTGTGTTGTTGTTGCTGTTGCTGTTGCTGTTGTTGTTGTTGCTGTTGTTGCTGCTGCTGTTGATGTTGTTGTTGCTGTTGTTGTTGTTGTTGCTGTTGTTGCTGCTGTTGTTGTTGTTTGTTGTCGTCGTCCTCCAACGACCCACCCGCGACACACCCCGCGACCCACCCCGCGACCCCCCAACAACCTACCCCGCGACCCACCCGCGACCCAACCCGCGACCCACCCGCCACCCACCCCGTGACCCATCCGCGCCTCACCCGCGCCCCACCCGCGACCCACCCCGCAACCCACCCGCGACCCACTTGCGACCCGCCCGCGACCCAGCCCGGGACCCACCCGCGACCCACCCGTGACCGATCCACATTGGTTCAAAGAAAAGATCGGCGCCTGTGGCGGGCTCGTTGTATAATGTGTGAAAAGTTGCCGCCTGCGGCCGTCTTCTCCAGAACCTCGCAGATTGCCGACGTCCCCACCGCCCCCTCATTCTTTTCCGCATATGCGGGGTGCTACGCCTATTCATTCAGGGTTTCAAAGTTCCTGTTTACGGGCCGATCTCGGTTGGCGTCTGGACTCCTGAATTCACAATTCCAGGTCCAGAATTCTCGGCACTGAAAGGTTCCTGAGTGCTCGATTGACGTCGCCCGAATACCAGGTTCTCGCGACCACTGCCAGAATTCTGCAGTATGGAATAGACTGAGAAATGCATGTTAGATAGTAGAGGCACTAGTTGAGCACAAAAAGAGACAGAGGGATCTATATATAGAGAGAGAGAGAGAGTACACAGAGAGAGTAGATATGAAAAAGCAGGCAGAGCGGGCTGAGAGGGTAGAAAGAACAAGTACAGTAGAAAGAGAGAGAAAGAGAGGAGGAATGGAGAGAGATATACAAGAGGGAAGAGAGAGAGTGAAACAAAGAGCTGTAGACAGACTGTAACATACATACATGCGTGCATACATGCATACATGCAGACATACACACATCTACACATGTTGGCATTTCCTTATAGGGCGATCGAGCGAGAGAAGGTAGAGAACAACATAGAAGGCTGCATCATCAGAGTAACGGGAGAGAGCGGTCATTAACTGTCCATGAGCGCGTGGCTCAAGTGAGGTTATTATGTGCGGATTGCTGTTGTTGTTTGTTGTTGTTTGTTGTTTGTCGTCGTCCCTCCCGCGACCGGGCCTGCGACCCACCCGTGTCCCAACCGCGACCCTGCCCGCGACTCACCCGCGACACAACCGCGACCTACCCCGCGGCCCGTCCGCGACCCACCCGCAGCAATCCCACGACACACCCGCGACACACCAACCACCCACCCACGACCCCGCCGGCGACCCACCAACGACCCACCCGCGACCTACCCGCGACCCACCCGCGACCCGCCCCGCGACCCACCCCAATTGCTTTGACGAACAAATGTGCGCCTGCAGCGAGCTCGTTGTACACTTTGTGAAAATTGGACGCCTGCGACGGGCTGCTTCAGAGCCTCGCAGACTGCCGACGTCCCCGCCGTCCCCTCACTCTTATCCGCGACTGCGGGGTGCTACGCATATAGCGCAAGAGACAGTATCCGCCACTGTGCCTCTGGCCACGGAGTGGGCGTGTCCTCAGGTCCTTTGCCTAATCCCTGCAGCCTCAGCCCTCAGCCCTGAGGAGTCTCTCCGAGGGCCCAAACCCAAGAGGTCCCAAATCTGCCTGGGCTCCCGGCGTGCCCCCTGCGCTCCCCCGCGGCGTGTCTCATGACGTTTTGGGGCCCAAGAGGGCCCCAAAACGAGCCAAGAGGGCCCCAAGAGGCCCCCAAGACGGTCCAAGAGGGCCCCGAGCCGCCCAACGATCGGCCCAAAGCGCCCAAGATGGCCTCCAGACGGCCCACTGAGTGCCCCAAGAAGCCAACATCAGTGATGCTTCATAGGTTTTTGAAGGATTGTGGCGTTCTCGCCTCTTCGGCTTTCCAACGCTCCAAGACGGCCCAAGAGGCCACCGAAACCACCCCGATACGGCCAAAGATGCCGCCCGCTCTCCCGTTCTCCTGCCCTCCCGCTCCCCCGAGTGCCTCCGAGTGGAAATCAAGGACGCAAAGAAGCTAAGGTAGATCACAGTGGTGGGGCGACCACCTATATATATATATATGTATAGAGAGAGAGAGAGAGAGAGAGAGAGAGAAAAAAAAAAGACATAAAGAGAGAGAGAGAGAGCAAGAGAGAGGGATACATATTTCTATGTGTTTGCCTTATGTACAAGTACATGTAAAATATTGTGTTGGTAGATCGAGATAAACGACGACGCCATACTGACATGACAGATTGCACTCCAACATCATACATACCAGCAGAGCAGAATTTGATAGATAGAAAGATATGTAGCGAGCGAGAGAGAGAGAGAGAAAGAGCGGAAAAAAACTATAGAGAGAGCGGGCTTTTCAGAATACAGTGCAGAGCAAGTTGAGAGGCTAGTAAAAGAAAGCAGAGCAGAGAAAGACAGAGAGGGAGAGAGAAAGGGTATACATATGCATACGTACTGGGACGCAGACGTGCAGAGAGACAGAGATAGAGAGAGAGAGAGAGACATAGCAGGCGTGCTCTTGCGAAAACCTCTGGGAAACCACTGGCTGGGACTTCCCTGGTGCGCTGCATTTGAATATTTCACTTCATGGACACGTGTACGTCTACCATCACGCCAAGGCAACACTGATGACATTATCTGCGAGAGATTCACCGCAGGGCCTCCTGGCCTCCCAGACACCCTCCGCTCGGCAACCCCAAACGATCCCTGGTAAGTTGTGAGCGCTGTCGCAGACTATCTATGACATTCCCTTTGACAACTCGACGGGGACACTGGCTCTCCCCCCTAGACGAATCCCCTGAACGATCCATCTGGACATTGCTTACACTGCATCGTAAGCACGCTATCCGCACCCAAACCTTCGTGTCATCCTCGTTCCCGTGGATGGTGGCTCTTCTCGACCGCGTTGCCGCGTAGGTGATACTGCCAGTCCGCGCGAATGACGTGGCCTTGGCGTACAGCACGTTGCCAGGGAGGTCCTTGTTGGCCGGATGCCCCTGAAAAGGATCCACCTGGATGAGATCTCGCGCCGTCACTGCAATCAGATCAATTGCCACGTCTTCTCCAAGCACCCACCAGTCGGATAATAAAACATTCGCAGACTCCTCCTGGCCGATCTCGTCGAGCCCCTCCAGGACCTCAGCTAGACAATATGGTGCTCGGAGCGTCACACGCCCCACACACACACACACACACACACGAAACGTCAATGATAAATCACAGTGGGTGCAAAACGGCACTGCGAGAGCTGCTGAATCATAGAATCGGGACCGAAGACATCGACCACTTGCAAAACAACATTCAGGAACATTTCACCGCACAAATTTCACGATGTCCCGCAGAGCGCAGGACCACGGGACCATGCATGGGCACCAAGGAACGACTGCAACGCGGCGCTGATGCAAGGTCGCTCAGACCACCGTACCGTGGAGCTTGTTGACGCATACGGACCGACACAAGTCCCACCAGCCCGTTAGGGCGTGAATGGTTTAGCAGGTTTCCTCTTCCAACGTCCCTTCTCCTCCCTCAGGGAGGGGTTCACACCCCCTCCCCGAGGCGACGGGCAGCCAACCAGGACCATTGAGGGCCCCCCTCACACCATCCCTGTCAACAAAACAACGGAAATCCACTTTGAGGAAAAATCTTGGGTCATGTTGGGGGGGCCGCGAGCACATTGTATTGTGTGTTCCAACCAACCGGCTATTTAGTCCAAGTTTTGAGAAGACAGCGCCCCGCGTTCATCCCACCTCCTTCCTACCTCCCTCCGGTCATCATCATCAATCGCATCCTCATCATCCTCCTCATCACCAGCATCATCATCATCATCATCATCATCATCATCATCATCATCATCATCATCATCATCATCATCATCATCATCATCATCATCATCATCATCATCATCATCATCATCATCATCATCATCATCATCATCATCATCATCATCATCATCAGCATCATCATCATCATCATCATCATCGTCATCATCATCATAATCATCATCATCATCCTCATCATCATCACCCTCATCATCATCATCATCATCATCATCATCATTCTCAGTATCATCCTCATCGTAAGCATTAGCATCATCAGCATCATCAGCATCCTCATCATCATCATCATCACCCTGATCATCCTCATCATCCTCATCATATTCCTCATCAGAATCATCAGAATCAACCTCATCCTCCTCATCATCATGATCATCATGATCGGCATGATCATCATCATCACCATCACCATCACCATCGCCATCGCCATCACCATCAACATCATCATCATCATCATCATCATCATCATCATCATCATCAACATCATCGTTACCGCAACCTCTCCCACACCCAGTACAACGTCGTGTGGCCTCATATGAAGCTCAACCTAAGGTTCCAGGGGCGGAACTCGCATGCGGATCCTGCGCCCAGTGCAGCGTTTCGTGGCCCCACAGGGAGCTCCACCCCAGATCCCAGTGGCGGAATTCACATGCGGTCCCTGCGCCTAGTACAGCGTTTGAGGTCTACCGAAGGCCCCAGTGGCGGAACTTGCATGAAATTCCTGCGCCCAGTGCGGTCGGTGTTTCGTGGCCCCATAGGGAGCACACCTTTCACACGCTTCGTGGCCCCATAGCCCTGCAAGAAGCCTTACCGAAGGCACAAGGGATCAGATGCCGTGATTATTTCAATACCCTGTGGTCCCAGGTTGTCCCGACAGCTTCCCTGGGGCTGGTTTTTCGCCCTCGGTTGATTTCTGACGGTCCCGAGGGGCGATGCAAATTCGACGCCATCGTCGTTGTCGCCGCCGCCGCCGCCGCCGCTGCCGTCGTCGTCGTCGTCGTCGTCGTGGTCGTGGTCGTCGTCGTCGTCGTCGTCGTCGCCGTCGTTTCTGTCGCCGCCGTCATCGTCGTCGTCGTCGTTGTCGTCGCCGTCTGGGGTCGGGGGCTCTCGGTGTTTTGCAGGCGGGGGGGAACGGGAACGTCGGAGGCGCTTGGACCCAGGAAGGGGTCTGGGGACCGTGTTACAGCGGATATCCCTTTTCTCGCCCTCCACACCAGCCAGAATTCGCGGGATGAGGAAGGGGCGGACAAAACAGATCACGGACAGAGGGAGCCACGCCGAAGGCCCTATAGGGAGTTCCAACGAAGGCCCCAGAACGCACGCGTGCCGCCGCCATCCCACTTTGGCACACCCCTCACACGGTTCGTGCCCCCCATAAGGAGCTCCACCGAATACGATATTCAAACACGCGGTACTCAAAGCTGCGTATGGCTGGGCCCTTCGCCTGGCTAGTTGACTGAAACGGCGGGTTGCCCGCTGTTAGCAGGGCCAGCATCCCTGTCAAAAAAAATCCAGGCGAAGTACCCAACCATATGCAATTGTAAATGCCGTCGTTTCGGGTATCGCCGTCGGGGGATCTCCTCATGGGGCCATAGGGCATGCGAGAGATGCGCCGACGTGGGGCGGAGTCGCCGTGTGGGCGCTGCCACTGGTGCTTTAGGCGGAACGCAAAACGGAACCGCGAAAAGAGTAACGACTGCGCCGCGATGGAACGGGGCCGCCACTGGGGCCTTCAGTAGAGTTCTCCATGGGGTCACGAGGCGCTGTACTGGGCGGGGGACACGCATGCGAGTACAGCCCCTTATGGGGCCACGAAGCGCTGTGCTAGATGGGGGGAACGCATGCGAACACCGCCGCTGCTTGCGTCCGACAATTGCTGGCTCATGGCTCCTACGGCACAGTAGGCTCAACTGGACGTCGAATCTAGCCCAATATCGGAGCTGTGGTCCCTTGGTCCAGCAGGATTGCCACTACGACTTGGGTCCTCGAGTGAAAGCGCGACGCCCTGAGCACTGCCTCGTCGGCCCATAACTTGCGCGTATCGCTATGGTTTCAGGAAGGGTTTGAACCGAACTGGCAGCCGCCAACCGGCGGCCCCTGCAATCGAACCCCCCAAACCGGAGCAAAAACCAGACCGGCAGAGATTGAAACGGCCAATTCGAACCGAACTGGCCGATCGAAACCGGCCCGAAGGGCCATACCGAACCGGCGGAACCGGACCGGCCCGCCGAAGAGGCCAGGGCGGCCCAAGAGGGCCTCGAGACGGGCTCGGTAAAGTTCCAGCGGCCGACGGCTCCAGGAGGGCTCCAGGACTGACCAAGAGGGCCCCAGGAGGGGCCAAGAGGGCAGGCACCCAAAGGCTCCCCGGAGAGATCCGAGACGCACCCCGAAGGATCCGACGGATGCTACAACGGAGGGGTGCGTTGTAGCATCCGTTGCGGCCCTGTTAGGACCCCAGCGAAATGGCCCAAGAGAACTCCGCCAGGGCGCTCCCAAAGTGCCCCGATTGGCCCCCCCCCGGAAAGCTCGGAGGCGCCCCCCCGACGGAAGGCCTCGGCGAGCCGTTTTCGGGTCTCTGGACCTGACCTGGGGCCTGGACCTGAGGTCCAGACACGAGGTCTGGACATGAGGTCTGGACTTGGACGTCTGACCCCCGCGCCCCTTCAGAAAGCGAGTTCCGGGCTCTTAAGGCGGGCGGCCCGGCCCCCGGGCCCCCGAGACTCCTCGGCCCCAGGGCCCTGTCGGTCCGCGCGGTCCGACGACGACGGCGGCGGCCGCGCGGCGGCGGCCGACGGCGACGACGACGGCGGCGGCGAGGCAGCGAAGCATCTTGGCGCATGACTCCGTCGGGGAAGGCGCCGTCGGCGATCGAGCAGTCGGGGCACCGTCGTCGTCGCCGCCATCGATCCCCCTCCTCCTGCTCACGTTTTTGTCGGGGGCATTTCGATCCGCGGCCGCGGCGCGCAACGTCTGGAACGCACTGCGCGCCAACCTTTCGATTGCCCGAACTGGGCCACCCGAAACTGAACCGCCCCGAGGTAAAACCGACGCGGTTCAAACCGAACTGGCATCCAACCAAAACCGCCACAACCTAACTGGCCCGCTGCCGAACCGACCCGAACCGGCCCCATGCGGCGATTTGGCGCGTCTCCACGCGCGCGCCCCGCGCTCGAACTTGGACTCGACCGCGCGGCTGGTCGCGGCGCGGGCGCCCAGCTGTCGCATGGGCCCGATGCTGCCGCTTGTGGCGCCCCACTGCTGCCGGCACATGGCTGGCGGCGCGGGCGCAGTTTGCGCCGATGGCGGGCGGGCGCCGCCGTCTGGTGGGTAACGCATATGGAAGGGCGAGCCTTGACTTGCTTGGTGCGAGCCAGTGTCCTCGCACCTCCTGTCCGAGGGCTTTCTTGCAATGCTGACATCCCCGAAGAATCCCAGACATGTCGTGCCAGCGGCAAGTTTGGGGCCGCGCATGCGCCGCCGCGGGCCCGCCTGCTGACGCCCCAGGGGTCGCGGGGCCTGCGAGGTCACGCCGGCGCCACTAGGATAGACCCGCGCGTCTCCGCGCCTGGGGCCCAGCGCGCATCCACGCACTGCCTTGTCTCGCATGGGCCGAACAGCCTCGACGGGCGCCGATTGCGCGCGGCGGGCGTAGATCGCTGCTATGGCAATAGCCCCGTTGCAGACTCGCGCGCGGATGCGCGCGCGGCGCAATTTCACCTGGCCCCCAGCGCGTCCGCGACCACAACGTCGCGATACTGCGCGCTCTGCGGCGGCGACGCGCGGTCGCGCCAGCGCCGCCTGTTCATGGCGCGCGAGACGCGCCAGAAGCAAGCGACGCGCTCGCTGCCTGCGTGACTGAAGGCGAACCAACCCATAGCGGGCGGGGCGCCGATTGCGCCCTCCAGCGCCGCGCTGCCAAACCCCGACCTGCGTCGGGGTGAGCGGGCGCGCGCGAGGGCCAGCGGTTGCTGTGGTCCTTTCGCCGCCTCTGAATTTGCGCGCTTGGCCGGGTTGCCATCGCGGGCGCCAGTCTTTTGGAGACAATCTGGTTCGCGGCAATAACCGCCCGAGCTCCTGCGCGCGAAGCAACAGCCGCCCTGCGGGCCAAACCCAACAAGCCCGGGGCAACGAACGCGCCCTCCTCTCGGCCGCCACGTCATCGGCAAGCGCTGCCGCGCCCACGAACAGCGCCGCGCGCTCTGCCCGAGACCCCTGCCGACGCCCCTACGGGACGACCTCGACTTCCACGGAAAAGACCCCGGGCTCTTCTGCCGAAATCACACGCAGCAAGCTGGGCATCGCCGAGCCCAGGCGCGGAATATCCACGTGGCACTACGAGCGCTAGCGCAGAGCCGCCTCGTTGGCCCGCGCCCAGTCGATGAATATCTGGCCTTTTTTCGCGTCCGACTTGAGAAAATTGCAAGTAGTGGGCAACGAAAAAATACGCCCCTTCGCGGTGACTCTCTCGGGCCCAATGCCCAGACATGAGCGCTTGCAGCGTGGGCGTACTTCGCCACGTCAGATTTGCATTTGAGATCCGCAGTGGACGCGCTTGACGAAGAATGCCATACCTCCTCGAGTTCAACCCCAAATCGCGACCTTGGACACGCGCGAGACTCACGCACTTCTGGTACATTTCGACGGCGGCATTCAGAGCACTTTCGTACAGGGCAACACTTCTGGCGCGCGTTGCGCGCGGGCCGCCGCCCGTCGGGCGCGGTCGACCAGCCGGCCTTCTCATCGGCGACGCTGCCGCTGGCCTCCTCGCATTTTCCTTCGCGGCCCAGGCGCCTCCGCGGCGCGCGGAGCCAGGGGCGGGCCCTTGCTCGAGCCTGAATTGCGGCGGTGGCGACGCCTGCAAGCACAAATGCCACTGACAGGTGGGCCCACGCGGATGTGGACGAAAGCCCCCCCCCCGCCCCCCCCCCCTCGTCGCCCCATGCTCCCCCCCTCCCCCGCTAAGAAATCACGCCTTGGGCCCTGGGGGGAAAAAGCCTCCGCGGCGTGCGCCGACGGCGGCGCCGCGCGCGCGCCGCTGACTGCGCCGCGCGGGGGCGCGCGTTTGCGCCGAGCGCGACCGCGTCGAGGAAACATCTCGACCAAACTACGGGAAACGTTTTCCGGCACCTGCGCGAGGTTACCCGCGGCGGCAACGACTCCAATTTGGCCCGAGGAGCCCCTTGATGGCATCCGAGACGGCCCAGAAATCAAGAGCGCCCCAGATATCTCCAAGCCCGCCTAGGAAGCCGCCAAGACAAACCAGGAAGGCCCGGGGGGGCCCGAAGAAGAACCCAAGACACCCAGAAAGACTGCAGGGAGGCCCCCGGGAGGGGAAGGCCTAAATCATGGCTGCATATGAGTTTGACAGGTTTGGGCTTCGGCCCCTGAAGGGTCTGCCACTGGCCCAAGACAGCCCGCAGAGGCCCCGGAGATCGCTCCAATATCGCCCGGGGGGCGTCCGGGACGGCCGCGCAACGACCAGGGGGGGGGCCCGAGACGGCCCAGAAAGCGCCCCAATACCGCCGAAGAGACCTCCAGGACGCCCAAGATGGTCTCCAAGACGGCTCTGATGCGCCCCGAGATGGACCCAACAACGCCCAGAGACACCCAACGCGGCCCCCGACGGCGCCAGGCGGGCCAGGAGCGCAGCAAGATGGCCAAAGAGGACCCCGAGAAGCCCCCCCAAAGGCCCACGCAGCGGACAAGGAGGCACCCGGGAAACATTCAAGAGGCCCCCAGCCCGGAGAGCGCCCCTCCTCACCCCCCTCTTTTCCCTCCTCCCCCCCCCCCACCCCACCCCCCCCGCAAGCGTTCCTCGAGTGGCTCCTAGAGCGGGCGAGGGAATGCGCGGGCCAAGCTGAGGCCCAACGATGGACCGCAGAAGCACTTCCCAAGAGGCCAAGGCGGCGGCGATTCGCCGCTGGCGTTGTCGATGCCCCGCCGCCGCCTGCAACCGCGCGCCGCGTCGACAGGCCCCGCCGGGGAGCATCGCGTTCTGCCTGGAAGAGGAAACGTTCTAGACTACCTGGCCTACTGGGCGCTGGAGGTCCAGGGCGGCCCCTCCCCCAAACCCATCCCCCCCTGGGGGGGGGGGTCGCAAACGCCCCCTCCCTCGCCCGGCCGGCAGCCGGCCCGGCGCCGCGCGCGCCCCGCCGGCCATCCCCGCCCAAAAACAATGCGCAGCGCGCTTCGGGGCAAAGTCTGGAATCGCGTTCGCGAGGCCCGCGGGCACCTTGGTTGAAATTATTAGTAATATTTATATTCGTATTCATTTTCTTGTTGCATTAGTACTACTGTCATTCGGAGCGGCGGGGGCGGCGGCACCTTGCCTGCCGCGCGCGGCGACCGCCCCTGACAAACGCACAATGCACAATGCACCTCGCGGCAAAATGCGGGCAACGCGCGGCCGCCCCGCGATCGCCGTCGCATGGTCTTTGTCAGGGGCGCATGGCCCGCCGCGCGCAGGCCCGCCAGACGGAATGATGGGCGTTGGTTTTCGACGGGGGTGGCTGGGCCGATCTGCACCCCGATGCGCGCTGCCGCGCGCGCGGGCGCGCCTGACGCGCTCTGCGCGCGCCCCGGACACGGCGCGCCTGGCGCGGCTGGAGGGGGCATCATCTAGCGCACCAGGCGCGCCTGGCACGCTCGGGCCCCGGGGGCGCCGGGCGCGCGCGGCGCGCCTGGCGCGCGTGGCGCATCTCGCCCCAGCGTCGCGCACGTGGGCTCGGTTTCGGCAACCAGTAACTGCCCATCAAAAAGACGACCGCGGAACGTGCAGAAGCTCGGGCGTCACTTTTGCGTCGGGGCGGCGGGTGGAAGTGAGCTAGACGGCTAGCTATCTGGAGGGCGCCATGACCCCCCCACCCCACCCACCACCACACACACACACACTCTCTCTCTCTCTCTCTCTCTCTCTCTCTCACACACACACGCACACACACACGCACTGGACCTGGGCATGGGGGGGCGCGAGCGGTCAGAACGCCCGAGATGGCCCGGGGCGGCTCCAAGAGGGCCCCGGAGAGCCAAAGACAAGCTCCAACATGGCTCAACGCAATTACTTTCGAAGTAGCCCTAGACGCCTCGAGATGGCCCTTCGAAGACCCAAGACCGCCGCGAAACGGCTCCAAGAGACCTCCGGGATCTCCACGGAGGCTCAACAGAGCCAGGAGCCGTCAAACAGCCAGGGGAAATTCATTGGCGTTTTCTTTCCTGCGTCTTCGCTTTCGATGGCTCTCCGAAGCCTCGAGACGGTTCCAAACCGGCCCGGGGCCCCAGCAAGCGGCCTCGGAGAGCCCCAAGACAGCCAGAAGTCCCCTTCCTCTCCCTCCCCCACCTCCACCTCCTCGCCCTTCTCCTCCCTGCCCCCCTTCCCACCCCTCCTGCCTCCTCCTCGCCGCCCCCCTCTTCCTGCCCTTCCCCGGCGCGAGCTCATCATTTTTCTCTTTCGCCCCTCACCTATCCCCCCTCTTCATCCCACCCCCCCGCCCCCTCGAAAAACAACGGCTGCCCCCCTCTTTGCTGCCGCGCTTCCCCGACCTCCCCCATTCGCCTGGGCGTCGGTTTTGGAGGGGCCGGCGGGGGCGCGCGAAGAGTCGGCACTTTCTTGAAGCAAGACGGGAACATTCCCCGCGATTTCAGCCGGCATCTCGACGCGAATGCCACCGCCCATTGCGGGGCCCGCGGCCCGCTAGCCCACGCTTAGTCTCAGCGCGTTCGCGCGCGGGGCTACCTCGGCCCATGGGCGGGCGCGGTCTACGCCGGAAGCGGGCGGCCGTTCTCTGACGCGACGCCGCGCGGAATTATCCTGGGCCATGGCCGCGACGCCGAGGAAGCCGATGCGCCGTGAATACCCCGGGCGGCGGCGCAGCCGCGCCTCGCGGCTGACCTGGGCGCCCGCGCGGGGCGGCGACCCCGCGGCCCTGCAGCTGGATGGCAGAGTGGCAATAATCCTCGCGCTGAAATTGCCAAAGTAATGAACACAATATTCCGCGTCAGAAAACTGCCCGCGTCAACGCTAAGCTCCGCATCTAGGCCCGCGCGCCCAATCTAGCCTCGCAGCGCCGCCGCCCCCGCCGCGGAGTTCCAGCGCTCCGACGCTGCCGTGATTGCACGTGTCCTCGTCGTCCTCATCCGATTCCAACCCCTCCGCGGGCGCGGGGCGCCCGCGCTCGCGAGGGCGCTGCCTGCGCCCGAGCCTGGGCCTTTCACGTCGTCGCCGCAATCGTCGTTTCCGAGCTCGACGTGACTCGCCACCTGGCGCGGCTTCGCGCCGGCTCCTTCTTGCTGCCTTGGTTTCGCTTCGTGATTGAACGGGCTTCGGCCGGGCAGTCAGCCCGCCGGGCGGGCGGGCCACTCGCGCGCCCCAGGGTCGGGGGGCTAGCAGGAGAGAGAGAGAGAGAGAGAGAGAGAGAGAGAGAGAGAGAGAGAGAGAGAGAGAGAGAGAGAGAGAGAGAGAGAGAGAGAGAGAGAGGAAGAGAGAGAGAGAGAGAGGGAGAGAGAGAGAGAGAGAGAGAGGAAAAAAAGAAGAGAGAGGGCGAGGAGAGAGAGAGAGAGAGAGAGAGAGAGAGAGAGAGAGAAGAGAGCAAGAGAAAAGAGAGAGAGAGAGATAACAAATATATATATAGAGAGAGAGAGAGAGAGGACGGAAATGAGAGAGAGAGAGAGCAAGTGAGAGAGAGGGGGGAACAAAAGAGAGAGAGAGAGAGAGAGAGAGAGAGAGAGAGAGAGAGAGGGGAAACTAAATATATATTATATAATGTATACATATACATATATATATACCTATACGACCACTCCTTCGCGTGATAAGGAGGTTCGGGGGGGGGGGGGGGGGGGGGGCAAAGTCTTACTCGATCGGTCTGACTATCGATCTTACTATCGATCTCAGTATCGGTCTCGCTCGATCGATCTCCCTCGATCGATCTCATAATCGATCTCACTCGATCTATCTCACAATTGATCTGACTATCGATATCACAATCAATCTCACAATCGATCTCACAATCGATATCACATTCAGTCTCGCGATCGATCCCACTATCGATATCACAACCACTCCCACAATCAACGTCATCATCATCATCAACAACAACATCAACATCAACATCATCATCACCAACCTCATCATAATCGGGACACAGCCCTCATCACCAACACCGAAAGCATCATCATCACGGTCATCAACATCATCGGGACACCACCGTCAACATCATCATCATCACCACCACCGCAATCATCATCATCAACATCAGCATCCTTAGCAACAGCATCGGGACAGTCATCGTCATCATCAGCATCACCAGCAGCATCATCATCGGGACACCATCATGATCACCATCGTTATCATCATCATGATCATCGGGGCGCCATCATCATCATCTCATCCTCATCGTCGACGTCGTCATCAGCATCATCAACATCATCATCTGCATCGTCATCATCGGAGCACCATCATCATCATTACCAATATCAGCATCAACATCATCATCATCACCATCGGGACGCCATCATCAGCAACATCATCATCACCATCATAAAAGTCATCACCATCGGGACGCCATAATCATCATCAACCTCAGCATCATCAACATCATCATCATTGGGACACAATCATAGTCAGCATCATCAACATCGACATCATCATACTCATGACCATCGGGACACCATCATCATCATGATCATCAACATAATCATCATGATCATCATCATCCCCACCATCGGGACACCATCAGCATCATCATCGTCATCATCATCATAACACCATCATCACCATGTCATCATCACCATCGTCCTCTTCAACACCATCATAATCAACATTACCATCATCACCATCGTCATCATCATCATCAGCAGCACCATCATCATCAGCATCACGATCATCATCGTCATCATTATCATCATCATCATCATCTCATCATCATCATCATCATCGCGGAACACCGCGGGACACTGGCGAAACACCGCGGGGCACCGCGGGACACCACGGGACACCGCGGGGCACCGGCGGGGCACCGCGGGCCATCGGCCGCCCGGAAGGGAGACATTTGGTCCAGCCGCGCCTCAGCCACAGGAGAATTTCTCTCGCCCGCCCACGCAGCTTCGCCTCGCCCGCACGCACGGCACGCACGAACACGAGACCGAAATCGATTCCCCAGTAGGGGGGCTCTCCGTTCCACTTCGATCTCACCCCCTCACCTCCGATATGTATATGTATATATATATATATATATATATGTGTGTACATGTCGGAGGTGAGGGAGCGAGATCGAAACGGAACGGATGGCCCCCCCACCGGGAAATCGATTTCGGTTTCGTGCTCGTGCGTGCCGAACACGAAACTGAAATCGATTACCCGGTAGGGGGGCTCTCCTTTCCACGTCGATCTCACCCCCTCATCTCCGATATATATTATATATATATATATATATATATATATATATATTATATATATACGATTTCGTGTTCGCGCGTGCCGCGCGGGCGAGGCGAAGCTGCGCGGGCGGGCGAGAGGAAAGTCTCCTGTGGCTGAGGCGCGGCCGGACCAAATAACTCCCTTCCGGGCGGCCGGTGGCCCGCGGTGCCCCGCCGGCGCCCCGATGGTGTCCCGTGTGGCTGAGGCGCGGCCGGACCAAATGACTCCCTTCCGGGCGGCTGGTGGCCCGCGGTGCCCCGCCGGCGCCCCGCCGGTGCCCCGCGGTGTCCCGCGGTGTCCCGCGGTGCCCTTCGGCGCCCCGCCAGTGTCCCGCGGTGTCCCGCGATGATGATGATTATGATGATGATGATGATGATGATGATGATGATGATGAGATGATGATGACGGTGATGCTAATGATAATGATGATGATGTTGCTGCTGATGATGATGTTGATGACGATGGTGATGATTATGATGCTGATGGTGATGATGATGATGAGGACGATGATGATGATGAAATGATGATGGTGTCCTGATGATGATGAAGATGATGATGGTGGTGGTGATGATGTCGATGATGATGATGTTGATGATGATGCTGATGGTGTCCCGATGATGAGGATGATGATGCTCATGATGATGATGTTGATGATCATGATGATGACGATGATGGTGTCCCCATGGTCATGAGTATGATGATGTTGATGTTGATGATGCTGATTATGAGTGTGTCCCGATGATGGTGTTGTTGATGATGAGGTTGATGATGATTATGGCGTCCAGATGACGATGATTATTCTGATGATGATGTTGATGATGATGGCGTCCTGATGGTGGTGGTGATGATGATGTCGATGCTGATGTTGGTAATGATGATGATCGTGCCCCGATGATGACGATGATGATGATGCTGATGATGATGTTGATGATGTTGATGATGATGTCGATGATGAGGATGAGATGATGAAGATGAGGTGTCCCGATGATGATGATAATGATAACGATGGTGATCATGATGGTGTCCCGATGATGATGCTGCTGCTGATGGTGATGATGACGATGACTGTGTCCCAATGCTGATGATGCTGATAATGTTGATGATGATGATTGTGATGATGGTGATGATGATGGTGGTGTTCCGATGATGTTGATGACCGTGATGATGATGATGATGATGATGTTGGTGTTGATGATGAGTACGGTGTCCCGATTATGATGACGTTGGTGCTGGCGATGTTGATGTCGATGTTGTTGTTGGAAAGAGCGTGCTCTACCGCTGCTGGCGGAAAACCGGGGGGCGGCCGCTGCCGGTTCGACCCCCCCCCCCTCCAGAAAAGGAGAGGGGGGGCACTGCCGGTTCGACCCCCCCCCCCCCCCAGCTCAGCGATCTCGAAAACCGAGTAGGGGTGAAGACAGAGGCGGGGGTGGTGTTGGTGGGAAATTGGCGAGGGAACAGCGGGGCAGCGGTGGGGGCAGTGGGACAGTGGGACAGTAGAGGGCCGGTAGCGGCGGGGACAGCGGTGGGGACAATGGTGGGAACAGGGGGGACAGTGGACAGTGGCGGGGACGGTGGTGGTGGGGACAGCGGTGTGGGCACAGTGGGAATGAGGTGGAAACAGCGGGACAGTGGAGGGTACAATGGTGGTGGGGACAGCGGCGAAGGCGGCGGCGAGGACGGCGGCGGGGCAATGGGACAGAGGTACAGCGGGGAGAATGGTGGGGACAGTGAGGACAGTGGTGGGAACAGCGGGACAGCTCAGTGGGACAGCGGCGGAGTCAGTGGGACAGCGGGGACAGCGGGGATAGTCGGGCAGTGGTTGGGGCCGTGGAGACAATGGGGAGAGTGGAACCGCGGTGGGAACAGTGGTGGGGGCAGTGGGGACAATGCGACAGTGGTGGGGGCACTGGTGGGCTCTTGCGGGGGACAGGTGGCGTCGAGGACAGTGGTACCTACGATGCAGAGTGGAGGATGTGATGCGGACGGTGGTGGGGGGCCGGTGAGTCGGTTTGCCAGGCGGCGAGTGGGGGAGGGGGGGGGGGGGGGAGGGAGGGGTTCGAAAACCCGGCAGCGATCCCGCTCCGGTTTCGAGGGGGGGGGGGGGGGGTTCGAAAGGTAGTGACCCCCCCCCGTTTTTACGGGTCCGGGAGGGGAGCGGGGGGGCGAACCGGGCAATGACACCCCCCCGGTTTTCGAAGGGGAGGGGGGGGGGGGGAGGGGTTAGGGGAGGGGGGGGGGGGGGCCGGGGGAGGGGGGGGGGGCCTGGTTCCACGCAGGGGAGGGGGGGAAAATTTCTTCGGGGGCGGGTGGGGGTGGACCCCCAGGGGGGGACTCCGGAGGAAAAGGTTGGCAATTTTCCACGGTAAAGCGGCGGTGGATCACGCTCTTTCTGTTGTTGATGACGATGATGATGATGATGACGTTGATTGTGATAACGGTTGTGATATCGATAGTGAGATCGATAGTGAGACCGAATGCGATATCGATTGTGAGATCGATTGTGAGATCGATTGCGAGATCGATAGTCAGATCAATTGTGGGATAGGTCGAGCGAGATCGATTGTGAGATCGATCGATGGAGATCGATCGAGCGAG